>OZ035844.1:16316061-16856061 GCA_964034765.1 Knipowitschia caucasica
CCACAAGGTTCTGCGCTTTCAATTGTCAGACTTGTCAGTGAGCTTGTCTGACATCGGGGCCGTCAAGTTATCAGCTGGCTTGTGCGTCTCTCTCTCTCTCTTTCTCTGTGTCTCTTGTAAATATCTGCATTGTGAGATCATACAGTTCATGAAGGTCATCTTATCTCTCTGTGAGTGTGTGTGTTTCTAGGTGTGTGTGTCTCTGTGTGTGTGTGTCTCTCTCTCTTTCTCTGTGTTTCTTTCTCTCTTTCTGTGTCTCTGTGTGTGTGCGTCTCTCCCTGTTTGTCTCTCCCTCTGTATGTCATGCTCTGTGTGTGTCCATCTCTCTCTCTCTCGCTGTGTGTGTCTGTGTGTGTGCGTGTGTGTGTGTGTGTGTGTGTGTTTCTCAATATATGTATAACTTGTCTGTCAAGTTATCAGCAGACTTTTGTTCATCACCGTAATAATATTTTTACCTATGGGCACAGGGACTAGCTTTCCTGTCTGCACCCTCCCCCTCCCTCCCCTCTCCCTCCCCCTCTCCCCCTCCCTCCCTCCCCTTTGCATTCTTTATTTTTTATTTTTTATTTGCCGACTGGATTGAGTCTGGCCTTCCTGAGCCCGGTATTCCCCACAGCGCCAGAGTCACGCGGCAAGGAGACGTTGACGGATGTCTTGTTCCGTCCGCCGAGAACGGTCCCCTTAACAACGCCTTCTCAACTCGGAGTGGCGTCTCCCGCGGCGCGCGCCTGCTGCCAGTTTGCCGAAACGCCACCAGGGAGGATTCTGGGACACGCTGCAGTGGTTCACCTATTACCGCACCTTGACTGGAGGAGCCGGCGTGGATGGTTACGCCGATGAGACCAGAGAGAGACCAGACAGACCAGGGAGACCAGACAGAGACCAAAGAGAGACCAGAGAGAGACCAGAGAGAGACCAGAGAGAGACCAGAGAGAGACCAGAGAGAGACAGAGAGACAAGACAGAGACCAAAGAGAGTCCAGAGAGAGACCAGACAGACCAGAGAGACTAGAGAGACCAGACAGAGACCAAAGAGAGTCCAGAGAGAGACCAGACAGACCAGAGAGACTAGAGAGACCAGACAGAGACCAAAGAGAGTCCAGAGAGAGAGCAGAGAGAGACCAGAGAAAGACCAGACAGACCAGAGAGACTAGTGAGACCAGACAGAGACCAAAGAGAGTCCAGAGAGAGAGCAGAGAGAGACCAGAGAGAGACCAGATAGACTAGAGAGAGACCAGAGAGACTAGAGAGAGAGACCAGTGAGAGACTAGAGAGACTAAAGAGAGAGTAGAGAGAGACTAGAGAGAGACCAGAGCGAGACTAGAGAGAGACCAAAGAGAGACCAAAGAGAGACTAGAGAGAGACCAGACAGACCAGAGAGAGAACAGAGAGAGACCAGAGAGAGACTAGAGAGAGACCAGAGCGAGACAATAGAGAGAGACCAAAGAGAGACTAGAGAGAGACCAAAGAGAGACCAAAGAGAGAACAGAGAGACACCCAGAGAGAGACTAGAGAGAGAGACAAAAGAGAGATTAGATAGACCAGAGAGGAGACTAAAGAGAGACCAGAGCGAGACTAGAGAGAGACCAAAAGAGAGACTAGAGAGAGACCAAAAGAGAGACCAAGAGAGAGAAAATAGAGACACCAGAGAGAGACTAGAGAGAGAGACAAAAGAGAGATTAGATAGACCAGAGAGAGACTAAAGAGAGACCAGAGAGAGACCAACACTTTTGTTGGAAGAAAACTGTTTTGGAAACGTGGGTTTGTTCCATAGTTCTATCGATAGTGGTTTGTAAAGTATACTCCGGCTGTAAATATGTGCCATGTCGAAGCCTTCACCACTCGCTCTTGACACACAGAGGCCTCTCCCAGGACCCGCCTGCTGCCAGTTTTTTCTGAACCGCCACCGGGGAGGATTCTGGGATACGCTGCAGTGATTCACCTATTAGCGTCTTCAGGGCGCGCGGGCCGCACCTTGACGTCGACAACCGCACCGATGGGAAATCCCCACATGTTTCTCTTCTTCTACGTCTTCTTCGAGTCATACAAGCTAACGTCTATATTCTCCCGGCTAGCACAAAAGACAGATTACTCTCAGGTTGACAAACAGCGGCCGCTCAACCGGGCTCATCAGCGCGCGAGCCGTAATCGCGTCAAAAGCACACCCAGGTACGCTATCTGCTGCCTTTGACTGCACACGTTTCCAGACATTAATCCCTTGCTAAGCCTTTGCAGCTAATGTAATCTAATTAATGACTTTTTTCTGCACTCTCGGCAAACCTGCGCTTCACAAACTGCCGCGGCGCCGAGTAAAAAGATCCGCCAGGTGCCGACGGAAGGCTTTAAAACCGGCAATACCGCGAGGCGCAATCAGCAGTAAGCTTGTTCATTACGGATATAAACAGGTATAGCCCCAACTGCTGTATGGAAATGCTACACAATGCAACTTTATAGGCCCTTGGATGCTCTTGGAATTAGAAGCAAAGTGGTTTGAAAGACTTTTGGGAAAACTGGCTCAAAACAGCATCCAGGAGCTGTGGAAATATATTAATTATCCAAATCATTTTACAGATGTTAGTTCTTTGAATAGATTAGAACAATGTTGGGCAAGTTACCATCTTTCCTTTGAAAAGCCAGAGCTACTTAAGTGCCTTACAAACAAAGTGGTACCTCCTCTGGCCAATAATGAATCATGTTGAAGAAGGTAGTGAGAGACCAGAGAGAGAGCAGAGAGAGAGCAGAGAGAGAGCAGAAAGAGAGCAGAGAGAGAGAACAGTGAGAGACCAGAGAGAGAGAGCAGAGAGAGAACAGTGAGAGACCACAGAGAGAGCAGAGAGAGAGCAGAGAGAGACCAGAGAGAGACCAGAGAGAGACCAGAGAAAGACCAGAGAGTAGATAGAGACTAGAGAGAGACTACGGAGAGACCAGAGAGAGACTTAAGATAAAAGACAAGGAAACGGGAAAGAGACCAGAAAAAGAGGGAAAAATGAGGGAGACCAGAGAGAGACCATACAGAGACCATACAGAGAATGGAGAGAGTAACAAGAAAGAAATCAGAGAGAGACTCTTTGAGCTGAGACCTGATTGACCTCTCTTTTTCATCTTTCTATCTCAAAAAACTGATCAAAGGCCAACAATACATGATGTGAAAACTGTTTCTGAGTCAAGAACTAGAACAACTTTATTCCAAACTTCCATCGACGGCGGCTTTAAGCGTGTACAATATCAAAACCTACACACACACTTTTCATGTTTTCTCACTTTTCCCACATCGTCTTGTTTCCTGCTCTGGCTTCAGCAAGTCACGGAGAATAAATAACAAAAAAATCAGCTTTCCACTTCACACAAACGCCATTATCCACGGCAGGTCTCACCCGCAGAACAAACCAGCACGCCACCGCCCAAAACACGGATTTATCTCTCGAAAAACTGGAACAGGCTTTTATTAAATTAACCTTATTAGTGCATTACGGTAAGCAAATGCCAAAAAAAATAGGGAGTTGCTCATTTGCATTAAGATAGATTTTTCAGGTTGGCTGCACAATTTAATTAAAGAAAAGATTAAGAATCATTAGCCGAGCTGCTGTACCTCGCCGCCGCGACAGCCGCACATCTGACGCAGGTTAACGGGAGCCCAGATGGCGCCGCGCGAACTGTCGGGGCCCGTAACCCAATCCGGATGAGGACATTAGCGTTGCCAGGTTGGAGTCCTGCGTGGTGGTGGCGGTGGTGGTTGTAGTGGCGGTGGCGGTACACAAACCCCGCCCCCTTGGTCCCTTGCCCCCTGCCGGCCTAGGTAATGGGAGGATGGGGAGGGTAAATAGGGGAGGGGAGGGGCGGTTTACCTCAGATACAGCGTTCAGGAAGTTCCAACCCTCCATCTTTTCAATTCAGTTTTGATTTTGTAAAGGCAAGGCAAGGCAGGGCAGGTTTTTTTGTACGGCACGATTCGTACACACCTCGGTAAAGCGTGTCACACAAGGAATTAAAATCCTAAGTAATCACAGTACTCTAAATAAATTGCGAAAAGTGAAAGAGAGACTAGAGGGAGACAAGAGATGGATTAGAGAGAGACCAGACAGACCAGAGAGAGACCAGAGAGACCAGAGAGAGACCAGAGAGAGACCAGAGAGACAGAGAGAGAGACTAGAGAGAGACCAGAGAGAGACCAGAGTGAGACCAGAGAGACTAGAGAGACCTAGAGAGAGAGAGTAGAGAGAGACTAGAGAGACTAGAGAGACTAGAGAGAGAGTAGAGAGAGACTAGAGAGAGATCAGAGCGAGACTAGAGAGAGACCAGAGTGAGACCAGAGAGACTAGAGAGAGAGACTAGAGAGAGATCAGAGCGAGACTAGAGAGAGACCAGAGTGAGACCAGACAGACCAGAGAGAGACCAGAGAGACTAGAGAGACAAGAGAGAGACAAAAGAGAGACCAGAGAGAGACTAGAGTGAGACCAGAGAGACTAGAGAGACTAGAGAGAGAGTAGAGAGACCAGAGCGAGACTAGAGAGAGACCAAAGAGAGACCAGAGAGACCAGAGAGACAAGAGAGAGACCAAAGAGAGACCAGAGAGACCAGAGAGAAAAGTTAAAGTCCCACAGTTGTATCGCCCTAAAGTATTTTTTTTTTCATGGTATTGCAACAAAATATAACAATAATTGAGCAAATACAGCAGTAATACAATCCATGAAAGGAAGGACAAGAGTTGGACGAAGAATAAAAAATCTTATAAACTCCTACCCTGTTCTTATATAAAGACATTTACATTAGATATAATTTGGAGGACTCTAAAAAGTTGTTGATTTGCCAAAAACTGTTCAGAGAATCAAACATGTCCAAACCCAGAAAACGCCATTATTTAAACATTAATAAATAAACAGATAGAGTTGGTCCAAAAGGGGCAGGTCACCAATGTCCATTAATCTCGGTGGATATTTTGACCCTGGTGATTATCTATACCAAACTGGGGTCAGACTGGCTCCAGAAAAAAGGCCGGTGGGGCTGCAGGTTTTCGTTCCAACCAAGCAGGAGCGCACTGACTCCGCCCATTTCCTCAGATTTTCAGGTCAAGACTGGACTTGCTTGAGGATTCGCAAACCGAGGACCGGTTTGACAGTTTAATTTCAGTGCAATCATGTCCAGCTCTTAATCACTACAGCAGTCGTCTCCGGGGAGTTGACTAAAGTTGAGGATTCACTAAGAATAGATCAGAAAATCAGTTTGAAGACAGGAAATGCTAAAATTACATGTATGTGTGTTGTTTTAGTGTGTAGGTGTGAAATCTTTGTGAAATTGGATTAAGCTGTACTTTATTCTGAATACTAGAAATACTCTCACATTGACTCACACACGGTATAAAGTGTGGAAATGCATCATGGGATTCAAGGTTCTCTATATTGTTTTGTTGAAGCTAAAATACCACATGTTTTTTTCTTTAACGTACAGGTTTCTACACAGTTCCTCAAAATATTTTGTTTGCAAAAAAACATAAAGAATTTTGTAAAAGTGAATTTGTATTTTGTGGGTTGGATTTATTAGAATTTGATTTTGATAAAGAATAGATATTGTATTTTGTATATTTATGAGAAAGAGGCCTAAGCTGAGAGCTGATTGGCCGAGTGAAGGGCATGTTCTCATTTTCACTTTTCTGTCTGTTCTCAAGAAGTGAATGAGGCCAAAAATACATGTGAGAGACCAGAGAAAGAGGCAAGAGAGAGACCAGAGAGATACCAGAGAGAGACCAGGGGGAGAGAAGAGAGAGACCAGGGGGAGACTAGAGAGAGACCAGAGAGAGAGACCAGAGAGAGACCAGGGGGAGACCAGAGAGAGACCAGAGAGAGACCAGAGAGAGACAAGAGAGAGACCAGAGAGACTAGAGAGAGACTAGAGAGAGACCAGAGAGAGACCAGGGGGAGACCAGAGAGAGACCAGAGAGAGACCAGAAAGAGACAAGAGAGAGACCAGAGAGAGACCAGGGGGAGACCAGAGAGAGACCAGAGAGAAACCAGAGAGAGACCAGAGAGAGACCAGAGAGGGACCAGGGGGAGACAAGAGAAAGACAAGAGAGATACAAGAGAGAGACAAAAGAGAGACTAGAGAGAGACTAGAGAGAGACTAGAGAGAGACCATGAGACAAGAGAGAGACCAGAGAGAGACAAGAGAGAGACAAGAGAAAGACAAGAGAGAGACAAAAGAGAGACTAGAGAGAGACCAGAGAGAGACAAGAGAGAGACTAGAGAGAGACCAGAGAGAGACCAGAGAGGGACCAGAGAGAGACCAGAGAGAGGCAAGAGAGAGACCAGAGAGAGACCAGACAGAGAAACAAGAGGGAGTCCCGCGAGAGACAAGAGAGACCAGAGAGAGAAATGAGAGACAAAAAGAGAGAGAACAGCAAGAGACCAGTGAGAAACCACTGAGAAACACACACACACACACACACACACACACACACACACACACACACACACACACACACACACACACACACACACACACACACACACGCACGCACACACACACAAACACACACACACACTCACTCACACACACACACACACACACACACACACACACACACACACACACACACACACACACACACACACACACACACACACACGCCCAAATAGTTAAAGTCTGCAGATATCCTGATAAAAAGCCAAAGGAGAATAAATGGAAGGAGCTTTAGCCTTAACTTCCAGGGCATGAGATTTCCCTTGTACCTACTGTGTCGGAACTAAGTCAGTCGTCACAGGTCGGCTGCACACAAAGCAAACCGAGTGGAGAGGATTTGACAGGCCTCTGACCACCGTAGGGTTAAAGAATTTGGTAGGCAAATGATTAAGGGGAGGATGTTGTTAAAGGAGAGCGGGAGAGAGAGCTGTGAAGAAAGAGAAAGAAAAGCGGAGGTACACATCCAAAGCCCTAATCCTCTTGCTTTCGCCAAAATGACAAATGCAGGAACTGAGGCATAAAGGAATCACTCGTGTATGTCGCACTTGAGTATTACTCCGAGGCACCTGCATTGGAATGAACAGATACAAATAAATACAAAAATAATGCGTGTGTGTGCGTGTGTGTGCGTGTGTGTGTGCGGTTGACGAGATGAGTTGGGGTTGGGGGGGGTTCGGCTGCGTAAGAAGCTTAAAAGAGTCTTCGGCTTTTGAATGTAATCAGGCTTCCATTGAAACCGTGGCAGGTGCCTGGCAGGTGGAGGCAGACAGATGCGCCGAGCTGGCAGAGCCGACGCGTACAGGTGTGAAGCAAGCAACTGCTCCCTAATTACCCATTTAAACGCTTAATTTCTGTGTTTCAATATTGATTGCTACCTTTCTGCTCCGTTTTCCCCACGGGAGCTCGGTAAGTATTCGCGCAAGCTTCTTTGGTATCGTCTTTTTGAATCCAAACACGGCTTTTTTTCCCCTTCTCCTCTCTCGCAGCTTGTGTTTGGAAGACTTCCCAATGGCGTTCCTGGGTGGTTAAAAGAATTGGGAACGTCTTGGTTTGCGTGATGGCAGGGGCAAGCTCCATCTCTCTCCTCTCTCTCTCTCTCTCTCTCTTTTTAGATTGGATCATATACTGGTAATGGGACGCACAATCAATGGACGTGCATCGGTGCCAAAAGCCCCCGCCCCATCTTTTCCAACGCTTCTTTCAGCTGCTCCAGATGGATCTTTATCTGGGGGTGTATTGATGGAAATGGCCTCCTTCCTTCCTGCTCGTACCTGCTGGAGCCCCGGTGTGCTGGATGTGGGGGGTGAGGGTTGGGCTTGCTGGGAGGGGGAGGGGGGGCACGGAGAGGGCTGCCAGGGATCTCTGCACAGCTGCCTCCGAAAGTGTGTGCGAGTTTGGAGAAGGGAAAGTACAAGAGCGAATGGGTCAAAGAGAAAGTCATTTTGCCATGAGGATAGACTAATAAATCTAGTCTTATTGTTACGTTTGGCGTCCAAGAACGTGTAATGGAGAGATTGGACGACAGTGTTTGCTCTGTTTACTGAAATAATCATGAATAACAGGATAATTGACTTTCTGTTCGAGGCATTTTTGAACCAGGAGGTGGCATTTTCTGAGCACCAAAGCCTTGATTGTAAGTTGATACGGCATTACTCACTCGTGCCAGAATCAATGGAAACAAAAGCTTGGGTTGGATCACGATAAAGACAGACTGTTCAAACCAGGATAAAAGAAACTCATTTTTACACACGTTTCTTTCAATGTGAACTGGCCTCCTGCTGGGACTCTGAGGAGCACAGGGACTAGCATCCTGCTGGGACTCTCAGGATCACAGGGACTGACCTCCTGCTGCTGCCCAGAGTCTAGATGACGAGACAGTCTTTTACATTCTTGCAGCTTGAATCTGTAAAAGAACAATGTAGAGAGTCTAGTTATTTAATTCTTCTGAAATTTCCAAAGTATTTCTAAAACTTTTTGAATGAGGCAGAAGTCCTTAGAATCCGTTTGCAACACTTGGACAGATCAAATTGAAAAAGACATTTCAAGGTCCATTTTCGTCCATCTTTCATCTTTTTCATCCCGCAAACAATCAGAAGGCGTTTGTGTTGTCGGGAGGTGCACGCGACCAGACTGGGACCGGTCCAGGCCCCGCACGGCTCTCGTTGCAGCCCCAGCAGCTGCCCCTCCCAGGTGGCCTGACATTTGAGTCGCAGCCGGGCCAGATTAGATGGAAGGTGTACGGAGAAGGACAGACGGCAGAGGAGGATGAGGAGGGGAGCCACCACTATTAACTTAGCGCCAGGTCCTTTTTTCGCAAACGTACGAGGCTGGAAAGGAAAGGCCGACCCCGGGGACAACCTGAGCCTCGGATTTGAGTCCAGATGGCTGGCCGGGGCACCCCAGAGGCACCCCGCTTATTGATTTAGCGGGGAAAAACAGAGAACCTGGCTTTGCTTTTGGGCCCACAGACCTGCATGGGCGAATCCTCCTCCTCTTGCCATCATCCTCTCGGTTCAAGATATCTGCTGCAAGGGGGGGGGGGGGGGGGAGGCCGATCAGAGGGCGCGCAAAGATCTGAATTTAGCAGGTGGGATGTAAAACGGCGCACTTTTGGCAGGTCTAATCCCTTCTGCTCGCCGGACAAATTGCGCGCTGATATGAGACGGAGAGGGGTTCCGTGCAAGAGTCAGGCCAGCACCGGTATGCGCTAATACAAAGGGCTGCAGAGCGGAGCAGCCCAGAGCAGACGTGCACATCAGATTTGTAGGAGACATGAAAGGGGACATGGGTATAAATATGGATGCGCCCCTTGGAGTGGAGCTCCTTTTGTGTGCCCATTAGTAGAGCTTTTTGTAATACTGCCTGCCATTGTCGTGTAGGCACATGTATAGACTGCCATAACACCCAGTCAATTACAGCCGGTGCACAGTGTAAGCAGCCAGGAGCAGATCATATGAATAAATGGATTCAAGCGTGAATACATCGGCCATCAGACGATCATATAGTTTGAGAAAAAGAAAAAAATCAAAAAGTGGCATGCATGACGACAGGCAGGGACTGGTTACACATCGTCAGACTGTGTGTTTTGCGCAGAATCCGACAATCCCCTCCTGGAGACAAAGGTTTCATCTCTAAATTGCTTCAGAGGTGGGTACATTAGCCACAAAGACAGACACAGCAGAAGTTCAAAGTCATCGCGGACTGGTCAAAGGGTCTGGTGTTATTAGTGGTAGAAAGAGGAAGTAGAAATGTGGTATTAAAGTAAAAGTTGGCTGTGTTCATTACGTTCAGACATTCAGCAATTACTGCAAAAAAATTCAATTACATGTATTTGTGCATCGGCCTAAAACATAACAGCAGTCGACTCGAACTATACAAAGTTGTGTATTCACCAACTACAGATCAGAAACAGTTCGAAAAAGAGAAAATGCAGTAATAACAAACACATATATGACATGTCCTATATATGTCTCCTATAGGACATAGTTGATCCGTGGGGAGCGGAGTAAACACTGTCCAGAAATGTTTAAAGATGTGTTTCTTTTGCAGTATCAGTTTAGAGATACTTTTAGCAGAACTTGTGCAATGTTTTTGTCTTTCAACTTTGCAGAACTGTGGCCAGTCATGGGGTGAGACCATGAAGACAAAGGACATGATGTGTGAGTACCATACTAACTGACTCGGACTCTGGGGAGCACAGGGACTGGCCTCCTGCTGGTCCCAGAGTCAGGACTAAACATGTAGAGGCATCACTTCAGATTCATGCAATAATCTGGAACAGTGTACCGGAATAAGAGAGACCATTTTCTTCTCCGACAATGTCCAAACCCAGGTTTAAAGAATATCTGTTTTTTCACTCTTTTTAATGCACTGCTATTGTATATGATTTTTATACCTCGAACAATTGTACTTTCCTGGTTCGTGAAAGCAACTTCAAATTCAAAAAAATCATTGCATGTAGAAAGTCAGAAGAGAACAAAGGTAGTCTGAGGCACTCTGTTTTAGTGAAAAAATTAAAAGTCCTTTAATGAATTGAATTGGCAGTCCAATTCATTAAAGGACTTTTATTTTTTCACTAAAACAGAGTGCCTCAGACTACTTTTGTTCTCTTCTGACTTTCTACATGCTTAGATTGCCCCGTCTTCGAAGAGCACCTGTTTTTATTGCCTTCTACCACACGTACCCTCTGCAGCACTCACCTTTTTTACTTTTAATCAAAAAAATCATTGTTTTGTTAAAAGCATTAGTTAAATGTCGTAAAATTCAGGCTTTTCTCTCCTGTGTCTGTATCTCTTCATTTTGGGCATGACAACATTTGCTAAAGAGATTTTGCTGTGTTTTGGGTAAAAAATTGCGTGTTTGTGTGAGTGGAAAATGGTGTAAGCACTGAGTTGGCGTTAGCATGTTTTTATAATACATTTATTCACAGTTTTGTCATTAATTGCATTGTTATGTTATGTTCCATCAGAAAAACAAATAGCCTGACTTCATCTCCATCTCCAGCGATCATTGGAAGTCTCAGGTACTAACCGCTCTAAATATAACCATTACCTCAACCTGCGCTTCTTTAGCCGCACATACACGTCTCTCATACGTTGTTCCCGATAGCATCCGAACCGCTAACTGCCGCGCGGCGTTGGAGACCCTCTGAACATATGATATTTGTCAATACTGTCGATTAGCTATGAACCGGATCCCCCAGAGCTGCACCATGTGAGTAACCGGACGCCTCCGCACTATTGACCGACAAGGTGGGCCAGGAGCGGCTGAGGGGCTGCGCTGTTGTGCTAACGAGCGTAATGAGCCCGAGCGTTTGGTCGAGGGCGTACCTGAGGCTGAAAACATATTTGGTGCCCACACACAACACGCCGTGGAGCTCTGATCATCAAGAGCCGACGGGTGCGAGCTTCCCACATGGCGGTTGTTACCTTAGAGCAGGCGAAAGGGAAAAGAATTGATGTGAAAAGGTGAAACGATTCTTTCTGTTCAGATTTGCGAGATGAGTTCGAACGACGTCGCTTTAATTAGTTCTTGCAAAACTTGGCTCATTATTAGTATACGATCTGTTTGAGGTAGGGTTGTCCTGCTTAAACCTGTCTCCACGTGGACTAGAGGCCACCCCCGGTACTGCAGCCTAAATCCACATGGGCTGTACGGGAGATTTCCCCCATAGACCTCAAAGATACCTACAGCTTTCACAAAGGGGGATTTTGTGAGGATTTTAGTGTCTCCTGGTTTTCTATAAATCCATAATTTCGTGCAAAAGAAGTTGAGCTCAAGCTTGCTCCGCGCCACCTCAACTGGCTAATATCCAGGTGGAGGAACAGCGGCTCTACTCTGAGCTCCTCGCCCTGTCTCTAGGAGCACCCAGCCACTCATGAGGATGACTTTGTTCTCGTTCTTTTGGTCACTGCCCAAAACTCAAAACCAGTGATGAGGACTTCGTAACTTAGATAGATAGATAGATATATACAACATTTTTACAATAATAAACATTAGATCATTAAAAGAGAGAGGTTAAGGCACTGCAGGACAATTCTCAAGACCTCCCCCTCTCTCCTCCTCCCCCCTGCTCCTCCCTGAAGTACTGAACTTATCTGATGTATATACACTGCAAAAAGTGACAAAGACAAATTAGTCACAAATTGCTTAAGTTTGGCCAAAAGCATCTTAATTTAAACTCTTTCTGACTAAGCCTTAATACAATGTTTTCCAATGGGACAAAGCGAAATGATCAACATGGTTTTGTCCCACATTTTGTTGTTCAAGAATGTGCTTGAATTAAGTAAAAAATTGGATTACCTCATATTTTCATGTTTATGGACATTGGTGATTGGTCGTCCCACTCCCGATTGACGACGGCTTCTTTGTTTCTCTGATCTGCCGTGTCCTTCATAGCTTAGCATGTTAACTTTTCCGAGAACTCCCATGTTCATCCCGAGGGAGCAACAAAACAAAACAATGCAAGACACCATTTTTTTCTTTTTTATCCTTTCTTACATGTAAATATATTGAGATGAGCTACTCTGAGTCATTTGCGTGTTTAGCTTCCAGCCCCTAAACCAATGACCTGTCTATCTCCTCGGGCGGCAGCGAGACACGGCTAACGCTCTAATCTGCACCTCGCCGTGTGCGGCTGCAGCGGTTAGCCAGCACGCTCCAGTGGGCCCTCGCTCCCCCGGGAACACGGCCACTCCGCGTACTGTACATGAAGCCGGGATACATAATAAACACACAAGAAGCTGGGGATAATTGAGCAGGAGAGAGAAAGAGAGAGAGAGAGAGGAGGAGGGAGGGAGAGAGAGAGGGAGAGGGAGGGAGAGAGAGAGAGGGAGAGAAAGAGAAAGCGGAGAGGGAAAGAGGGACAGAGAGAGAGAGAGAAGAGAGAGAGGGTGTGAGAAAGAGAGAGAGAGAGAGAGGAAGAGAGAAAGAGAGAGAGAGGGTGAGAGAGAGAGAGGGAGAGAGAAAGAGAGAGAGGAGAGAGAAAGAGAGAGAGGAGAGAGAAAGAGGGACAGAGAGAGAGAGAGAAGAGAGAGAGAGGGTGTGAGAAAGAGAGAGAGAGAGAGAGGAAGAGAGAAAGAGAGAGAGAGGGTGAGAGAGAGAGAGGGAGAGAGAAAGAGAGAGAGGAGAGAGAAAGAGAGAGAGGAGAGAGAGAGGAAGAGAGAGAGAGGGAGAGAGAGAGAGAGAGAGACTGTACTCTGCTCTACTGTTCTGTACTGTACCCTTCTCTACTCTTCTCTACTCTCATTTACTCTACTCTACCTTACTCTACCGTACCGTGCGCTGCTCTACCATACCCCACCCCACCCTACCCTGGTTCTATCCAGGTCGAGCTGGTACTTAAGAGATTGGCCAGAGTGCTACTGGAAGCCATGGACACCAAGGAATTTCCACTGGTATACTGGTTTGTTGTGGGAAGGTCGCTAGAATAGCTGCTAAACCGCAATGGAAATGGTTCTTTTGGCACCCCTTCCATCCACACACAACCACCTATTTAAGATTGTTACAGGTCTATAATTATGATACTTTAAGCCAGTGTTTTTCATCCAGTGGGGAGTGGTTTGTTGGTGTGCCTTGGAAATAGTCCAATATCACCTGCTTCGTCAAACACCCGCGGAAACAAAATAATGTGAGGATTAGAAAGATTGGTTTGTGTTTGTTTGATTTGCACACATTGATGAGAATGACTTTGCTTTGTTAATAAAGGCTGTAGATAGATGGTTCGATAGATGGATAGATTTATTTGCAGACTTGAGGTCCGAATCAACACAGACACAAGAAAAAATATTTTAAAAAACAGTCTAGAGTTTCGATTTTGCATCATATTCATTTGGTGATATTTAGAATGACAAAGGTGTGGCACGGCTCAAAAAGGTTGGGGACCACTGCTGTACGCCGCAAGTATTCTAGCTTTTTTGCATCATGTACGCAGTTTGTTGTCGGTGAACGATGCAAGAACAAGGCCCTCTGTGTTCTCTGTCATGTGGTTGGAGACCGGGCGCCGTGGCAGACACCGCCGCCGCCGCCGCTGAGACTTCTGCGGTGAGTCTGGAAGCACCTTCACGAGTCTTTGAAGCCAGAATGGAAAAAAAGAGCTAGGTAACTTTTAGTGGTTACGACGGGCCCCTGCGCCACACGATCACATGTGAGCCTCAGATGTTTCCTCGACCGAAGGATCTCTGATGGTTCCACTGAACACACAGATACTCGAGTACACGATGTCAGGGCCCGAAAAATACAAACTGCTCCAGAGTCGAAGGTAAAGAATGGATTTCCTTTTCTCATAATGGATTTTTACATTGGGGAGGTATTTACTCTACTACAGTATGCTCTACTCTACTCTCTACTCTACTCTACTCTACTCTACTCTACTCTACTCTACTCTACTCTACTCTACTCTACTCTACTCTACTCTACTCTACTCTACTCTACTCTACTCTACTATCTACTCTACGCTATGCTACTCTCCACTATACTCGAAATTACTCTACTCTTCTCTACTCTAATTTACTCTCCTCTCCTCTACTCTACTACTTTACTCTCCTCTACTCTCTAATCTACTCATACCTTTCTTCCAATTACATTTGACAGATAACATCATGTTTTACCTTCTCTCTGTCCCGTCTCAAACTTCTACACTAAAACTAATTTGTTCCCTATGGACATACACACTCTCCCCCACCTCCACAGTCTGCTCTTAAAGACACGTGTGTGTGTGCGTCTCTGTGTGTGTCTGTGTGCATCTGTGTGCGTCTGTGTGTGTGCGTTTGTGTGTGTGTGTGGCAAGGACCAGAGGAAGCAGTGATTTCCTCCTCAGACTTGCCTCGCGGCGTTGAAGTCGCGGGTCAAACGGTCGGCCCCTAATTATCGCCGAACACAGCAGCTACGCACACAGTCAACCTGCTCACCTGACGTTAACCCAGTCCACCCGGCGCCGAGGGGACCCAGATGTGCACGTTTGGGGCTCAACATCTGCGCCGCCACCTGATTGTGTGGTCGGTTTGAAGATCGGCGCCACCTCCGAAACCGAGGCTGTGTGTTGTGGTTGGAACTTTGAGATGTGCTTTCATGCAAATATACTTTAACACAGGAGCTTTGTTGATGTAAAGAAAAGGATTAGTGTGTATGGTTCAATATGTGTTATATAAATATTTGTAGTTACTTTTTTCCCATGTCCTGACATTCTCTGTGGTATGGGATTTGGTATTTAACTCTTTAATCTCCAGAGTTTTTTATAAATTGTATGGGAAAAAGTGTAAACTCTTAAATCTACATGAGAGAGAGGACTATTAGAATCAAAAACAGAACTACAGACAATGAAAATGTGTCATAAATGTGTAGCGGAATGTTTATGGTTATAGGATTCAGGAGTTAGCAAGAGGTTAGCATTTTCTTTGACGCCTAAAGAGTTGAGACAAAATTAGCTTCTTCTTGCCATACAACCCCTGAGATCTACGGGAAGACCAGAAAGAGAGGCTAGGGAGAGAGAGAGATCGGAGCGAGACAAGAGAGAGAGACACCAGAGAGACCAGAGAGAGACTATAGAGCGAGACCAGGGAGAGAGATCAGAGAGAGACTAGAGAGAAACCAGAGAGAAACTAGAGAGAGACCAGAGAGAGACAAGAGAGAGATCAGAGAGAGACAAGAGAGAGACCAGAGATAAACCAGAGAGAGACAAGAGAGAGACTAGAGAGAGACCAGAGAAAAACTACAGAGAGACCAGAGAGAAATTAGAGAGAGACAAGAGAGAGACTAGAGAGAAACCAGAGAGAGACTAGAGAGAGACCAGAGAGAAACTAGAGAGACCAGAGAGAAACTAGAGAGAGACCAGAGAGAAACTAGAGAGAGACTAGAGAGGAACCAGAGAGAGACCAGAGAGAGACAAGAGAGAAACTAGAGATAAGAGAGAGACCAGAGAGAGACCAGAGAGAGACCAGAGAGAAACTAGAGAGAGACCAGAGAGGAACCAGAGAGAGACCAGAGAGAGACAAGAGAGAGACTAGAGAGAGACTAGAGAGAGACCAGAGAAAAACTAGAGAGAGACCAGAGAGAAATTAGAGAGAGACAAGAGAGAGACTAGAGAGAAACCAGAGAGGGACTAGAGAGAGACCAAAGAGAAACTAGAGAGACTAGAGAGAGACTAGAGAGAGACCAGAAAGAAACTAGAGAGAGACCAATGAGAGAGACCTTGGAGACACCAGGGGGACCAGACCTTGACTTTTCAGGTCCATATAAATATCATCAATAAAAATCACATTTTATTTTTGCTGAAAAGTCACACAAAAGCAGCCTTAAGTCAGACAAAAAGAAACTCGAATATGCCCCCCGTGGAGCACAATGGTTTGTTCAGAGCGAAATGTTTTGTCCACTCCACACTCACACCACATCGTCAGCCTTTTTGGACCCCCCTCCCCCCACGATTCCCTCTCAGTCGCAGAAAAAAAACCAAAACACTTTTCACCAGATCTCGCATTTTTACTCCTCCTTTTGTTTTGAATATCTGCAATTAGCCGCAGCCTTTTCGTAATCAACTTGCCTTTTGCCATTTTCTCCCATTTCCTAAACCCGAGTGCTGCCTTCGCTAATTCCCCACTGGGCTGAGTGTTCTAATAGACCCTGGCACATCCGGAATCAGGTCCGAATCCTGCGTCTGTAAAAAGTCTTGTGTTTACCCGCCATTATCGCGCTGCCAGTCCTGTCTCCGTCTCTCAGCGGTGGCCTAATTGCGTTATCCAATATGCACTCCGCTCTTTGATCACTTAGCGCCACTTTAGGTGTCTAGAGTTGCTGGAAATGGTAAAGTGAAAAAAAGAGGCCACGTCCAGGGGAGGGGTGGCGGTCGCGTTAATTGCGGAGAATCTTTTGTTTCCCGAGGAGATAGGTGCCAAGCCAGGGCATTGACGAGGGGATATGACAGGGCTGTCCTAATGGCCCGGCCGAGATCGTGGCGTGTAATGAACATGTTTGGCGAGGAGATGACAGGTGAAAGTATATACACGTCGGAGTTCGGGATGGCGGGCGGCGTGAGAGCTTGTTTACACGGCTTTCGTTAGAGACAAAAAGAGGAGGCATTACATTTAGATAAACAAGCAATCGGTAGTGATATATGCATTACAAGAGTTAAGTGAGCGGCTTAAAACGGTTTCGGGAAAAAGCACTTGTTTTTTTTTCTTTTGCATGGTTGGCGGGCCTCGACTCGGTTCTACACATTTTCAACTTTACAAAGAAGTGGATTCGCCAACAGCAGATGAGAGAATTAAACGCAGGAAATGCAAAAGTAGCAAACACATAGAAGCCATAGGGGTCGAGAGGACCACTGTCCAGAGATGTTCAAACATTTGGAGAAATATCACGGATCATTAATGCACTTAGACTCTGCGGCATCGGCAAGAAACCACTCAAAAAAAAAGAAACAGTGGAAGAATGTGAGAAACCTCTAAAAAGGTTTGTTTCTATAACTTGTTTTCAGATGCATGTTTTCTCTAGTATCTCTCTGGGCTCTCCCTTGTCTATCTTTCTGCTCTCATTGCCTGGTCTCTCTCAGGTCTCTCTTAGGTCTCTTCCTGGTCTCTCTCTGGTCTCTCTCTGTTCTCTCTCTGGTCTCCCTCTGGTCTGTCTCTGGTCCTCTCTCTGGTCTCTCTCTGGTCCTCTCTCTGGTCTCTCTCTGGTCTCTCCCCTGGCTTCGTGTCTGTTCTAATCGCCTAGTCTCTCTCTGGTCTCTGTGGTCTCTCTCTGGTTTCTCTCTGGTCTCTCCCCTGTCTATCTCGCTGTTCGCATTGCCTGGTCTCCGACTGGTCTCCGACTGGTCTCTTTCTAGTTTCTCTTGTTTATCTCTGGTCTCTCACGTGTAGATATTTTTGGACTCTTACTGTGGTCTCTCTGGTCTCTCTCTGGTCTCTCTCTTGTCCCTCTCTGGTCTCTCTTTCTCGACTCTCTGGTCTCTCTCTTTCTAGTCTCTCTGGCCTCTCTCTGGTCTCTCACATGTAGATTTGTTTGGCCTCTGACTCATCTTTAAATCAGCCTTATTCAGACAGAACCACCTTCGCAAACGCACGAGGCTTTTGGGTTATTATGGAGTAATCTTACATTGTTTTTCTAAATGTACATAAAAAAGAACTACAAGAAAATAATAATATAGGGGTTTGAAGAACACAAACACACCAGATACCCCAGCTTTAAACATGCTACTTCATACACATACAGAACAGGCCTATAGCCAAAACTAATCCGCAGCACTTGACCCTTTAGCATTTCCTACACATAAAAAAAAACTTGGTAAAATAGAAAACCAACATTAATGGCTTCTGGAAATACGGTCTGCAGAAGCGAAACAAAATCCATTCACGTCCAACCATTAACTTTTGCTGATTCAAACACGCACACCCGCTGACTCTGCTTTTTCTTGCAACACAACATGAATAAACATCATTACAACACTAATAGACAATGTAGAGTTTATCACTGGACGTATCTATATTTGCAAAGCTAATAACGGTCTGATAGCCGGGCTCGCCTCGTTGCCACTGGCGATACCCCCTCTCTCGCCCTTTCTTTCTCTCTCCGACGTTGTATTTGTAGGTCACAGCTGCACTCTGGCCTACGGGCTGTGTACAAGGTGCACTAAACGCACATATGTTCTTGCCGACTATCCCGACGGTGCGCCTTTTGTTACTGTCCTGGAAACATTTGAATAACACCTACGGCTGTTGTTTCCTTATCTCGCCCGCCACCGCTCCGCTCGCCGCCTGTAGCCCCGCCCCTGCAGTAAAGGTTGGACGCTAAAAGGCATGGGAGCGCGGCACGTTCACTCAAGTATAATCACCTTGAAATTAATTAATGCCAACACAACAGGGCGAGATAGCATCAGCTGGTTCTGGCTTTTGTCTGGCCACCCAACCTCCTATTTATTTATTTATTTCTTTCAGGTTGCTGAGGTGGCTTGTCCCGGGCGTCATCGAGCTAACACGTTCGCTATCTTCGGGTTGTACATGGCGCCGTCGAGTAATTAATCTCAATGAGGCCCGTAGCGGAGGTAGGTATGATGGTGTCCCGAAATTCAATTACTTCCGATGCACCAGGAGGGGAAGAATAAGGAGCGTGTGGCCGTTTTGTCAGGTTATTGTGCGCCACCTGAGCCTTATCGGTGCAGGGCAGAGGCAGATTCTGTCAGAGGAGGCATGATAAAGCACAGGGAATTTACTTTTGATTGAGCGAGTTTTCAAAATTGAGGTAAAATTGGGAATGATCACCAGGAAATGGTTTTCAGAGTATGGCGCGATCTCTCGGTTAGGTTTCCCGATATTCAATAGATGTACACAGAGGCCCAAAGAACTGAAAGACTCTGTGTTTGAATGTGTTTAATATATACAAGTAGATAATAGTCAGATAAGATAATGTTACTGGATGAAAACAATAAAACACACTGGGTCCTCATGGTCCCTTTAAAGACAAATAAGTGAAAAGAGAAGTCTAGCTTTACTCAGCCCTGAGAGAGAGACCAAAGAGCGATCAGAGAGAGGCCAGAGAGAGGCCAGAGAGAGGCCAGAGAGAGGCCAGAGAGAGGCCAGAGAGAGGCCAGAGAGAGGCCAGAGAGAGACCAGAGAGAGGCCATAGAGAGGCCATAGAGAGGCCATAGAGAGGCCAGAGAGAGGCCAGAGAGAGACTAGAGAGAGACCAGAGAGAGAGCGAGAGAACAGAGATAGAAACCAGATAGAAAGCAGGGAGAGAGACCAGAGCGAAAGAGATCAGAGAGAGGCCAGAAAGAGACCAGAGACAGCGGAAAGAGAGAGACTAGAGAGAGGTGAGAGAGAGACCAGAGAGAGACCGGAAAGAGACCAGAGAGAGACCAGAGAAAGAACAGAGAGAGAGACCAGAGATAGAGACCAGGGAGAGATCAGTGAGAGACCAGAGAGAGGCCAGAGAGAGAGACCAGAGAGAGATTAGAGAGAGACCAGAGAGAGACCATAGAGAAAGACCAGAGAGAGAGACAAGACAGAGGCCAGAGAGAGAGATAGAACAAAGAGAGATCAGAGAGAGACCTCGGACAGACCAGAAAGAGAAACCAGATAGAGAGCAGGGAGAGAGACCAGAGACAGACCAGCAAGAGACCCGGAAACAAGATCACAGAGAAAGACCAGGGGTAAAGAGACCAACGTGAGAAACTTTACAGAGAGAGAAACCAGACAGAGACCAAAGAGGTGTGATGAACTGTTGAAATCCGAAAAATCAGGTCAATAAAACGCCAGCGTCAAAACCCGTCATTATGAAATCGTGACATAATTTTATTACAGTTGACCCTTACAAACTCCACTGCTTTCTTTGCCGGATAGATTGGAAACTCCCGAGCATCCATGATCGGTTGGATGTGTCTAATGTCTTCTTCTTCTTCTCTCACGACTGCGTATTGACCTACATTCTGCTCTCCATTGATTAAGTGTTGACACAAGGCTGTATCGCTGTTTTAATTATTTGCATGGCCGCCTTTTGACTACATACATGTCAATAGGAGCGAAAATTGTGGGACGGCAGCAAAACCCGAGGCAGGGAGCGAGACGAGCGAGAGAGAGAGGGCGTCCCCCGGGAGACCGTGAGACCGTGTCAAACATACTTTCTTTTATCCATCGCACACAGGCCGCAAATACTGCCCACTTTAGCAAATCAGCAAATGTGGATCGGCCCGAGATTATGAAGCAGGTGCCTGGATTTTAGGTTAAGATAAGTTAAAATGTGTTTAGTTTTGTTGTTGTTTGAGTTTTGAGCAGATGAGAGGAAGAGTGAGGATAGTGATGTGTAACCGTGGAGATAGGATGTGGGGAGACGAGAAAGACGAGTGAGGGAGAGCAGAGAGAGAGAGAGAGAAGGGGAAGGGAGAATGGAGAGTACAGGGTGGGCCAGAGAGAGAGTGACCAAAAGAGAAAGACCAGAGAGAGAGAGCAGAGAGAGACCAGGGAGAGAGAGCAGGGAGAGAGACCAGAGAGAGACCACAAAGAAACCAGAGAGAGAGAAAGAGCAGGGAGAGACACCAGGGAGACAACATAGCGAGAGACCAGAGATAGAGAGTAGAGAGAGACCAGCGTGAGAGACCAGAGAGAGACCACAAAGAAACCAGAGAGAGAGAAAGAGCAGGGAGAGACACCAGGGAGACAACATAGCGAGAGACCAGAGATAGAGAGTAGAGAGAGACCAGCGTGAGAGACCAGAGAGAGAGACCAGAGAGTAGTAGTAAGTAGTTATCTTTATTTATATACCGCCTTTTCACTGCAGATCTGAGTCTCAAAGCGGTTTACAATAGTTAATTATGGGCATTTGTCTCTCACTCCACACAGAGATGGGAGCGAGTCGCCAGTACAGGAGGCGCATGCCAGAACTATTGGACATATTTTTAGTGGTAGGGGAAACCGGAGTACCCGGAGGAAACCTACGCAGACACGGGGAGAACATGCAAACTCCACTCAGAAAGGCCCTGGTCCAACCGGGACTCGAACCCAGGACCTTCTTGCTGAGAGGCGAGAGTGCTATCCACTCAGCCACCGTGCCGCCCGAGAGAGAGTAGGTAGAGAGACCAGAGAGAGGAGAGAAAGAGACTGGGGAGAAACACTTTGGAGAGAGCTCATGGAGAGAGATCAGAGATAGACCAGAGAGAGAAACCACATAGAGACCAGGGAGATGGACCAGAGAGAGGGCATGGTGTGACCAGGGAGAAAGACTCGGCAGAGACCAAAGAGAGACCAGGGAGTGTGGTGAACAGAACAGATCAGAACAAGTGTAGAATAGTTGAAATAGTAAAAACCCAGCCTCCTATACGTCTCAAAATCAACCAGTTATTATTGCACATCGCCATGACAACACCCCCACACCCCTCCCACCGCCGCAGTGCATTCCGGCGCACATAGAGACGTCAGCCTTTCGCCAGAGCCCTCTCCTTCGCTGTCCGGGACGTCTTAACTCGCCGTGTGATTAAACTGGCAGGGGCCCTCGTTGTCCCAGCTGTTAGCCGCCGTGCGTAAGCTGCAATTCAAGTGGAAATCCCGGTAAACGGCAGGTCCTGGAGGAGACCTAATCCGGGCTCAGGGCAGGTTTGGTCAGGTGCAGCCGCGGGTAATCCCCACAGCTGGCAGAGGATCACCGCCGTGACTTATGGAGCCGCATCTTCCCCGTGTAGGTGAGGACTGGAATGAACCGGACTGTACGGGATCAAGGCAGGGACTAAGAAGTACTGTTATTTTTATGTCGGATTAATCAAAATCAAATCCTGTGCAATGAACATGTCCTGTCTCTCCTGTTTTATTCTCCATTTGTGTTTGTATATTTGTGGTCAGACCTGCAGGTGAAAGCCATGTCCCGTCAGACCTCTGAATTATAAGAAGGGCAGGGCCTGGTTGGTGCTGTGATGGGAGACCTCTGGGAACACCAGGTGCCACAGTGGGGCGGCTGCGGCTGTAAAGTGCCAAACGGTAGTCGTGTCTTCGAAAGCCCGAAGAGAGAGACCAGAGAGAGAGAGAGAGAGAGAGGCCAAAGAGAGAGTCCAGAGTAATACCAGAGAGAGATTAGAGAAAGAGTCCAGAGAAAAAGTGGAGAAAGCCCAGAGAGACCAAAGAGAGAGAGCAGAGAAAGACCAAAGTGGCCAAAAAGAGAACCCAGAGAGAGAGAGAGACCAAAGAGAGAGAGTCCAGAGTAATATCAGAGAGAGATTAGAGAAAGAGTCCAGAGAAACAGTGGAGAAAGCCCAGAGAGACCAAAGAGAGAGAGCGACCAGAGAGAGAGAGTTCAGAGAGAGACCAGAGAGAGACCAAAGAAAGAGACCAGAGAGAGACTAGAGAGAGAGACCAGAGAAAGACCAGAGAGAGACCAGAGAGAGACCTGACAGAGAGAGCAGAGAAAGGACAGAGCAAGACCATAGAGTGGCCAAAGAGAGAGACCAAAGAGAAACCAGACAAGTTCCAGAGCGAGATAATTTCCACCTCTGTCACAATTGTGAGGGGAATAAATTACATACCCCAGCTTTAACTTAAAGTCAAACTCATGAAAAAATTAGATATTGTGAATCGTGAAAGAATAGAAATTGATTCCCGATATCACAGAAACCACTGAGTCATGTGACCGAGATAATTCTTTCTAAAGTCACCGAGGGGGGGGTGTTTTTTCTCGAGCGTGGTTCCAGTGGATTCTGATCTATAGTCGACATTAACCACACACTCAGACTGGAGACATCAGAGCAATCGCTGTTATGTTTGCCAGCCGCTGAAATGAGCACTTTTTCAGAAGAATTTCCACTGAAAGAAACATAATTGATCCACGTGGGAAATTACTTTGGAAGCAGCAGCTCAGAAATACAAAATAAAAGAGTCTTAATTACAAAGTGCAAATAGAATAGTAAATAACAGCTCGCAGTATAAGGTGCTGAGAGAACAGATGTGTCTTGGTACCAGCCCCCGATGCAGACCAGGCATGATGCAACAACAGTAATGGGAGAGAATGGAGCACCTGGAGGAACCTACACACAGCAGACGCAGGGAGAACATGCAAAATCCAAACAGAAAGTTCTTGTCTGGAGATGGAAACGGACTCAGTCGAACCCCGGTCTTTGTTCTCTTGCACAAAAGTGAGAGATTTTCAAGTTCAGCTTTAAGCAGCCACTACTCTTCAATCACTTCATTCACTTCAATAACCCTGACTACTGTTTGCACTAGAATAAAAAAAAAGTTCCCTCTGTTTTGTGTTTTTATTCTGGCACTTGTGTACAGAAGCACATGTTATTTTATGTGAATATTTGCTAAGATACCTTGTGCATGATTTAAATAAAATAAATAAAATAAAATTGTCTAAAGGGCGTGCAAAGGAGCGGTGTGATGTCACAGCACGACAACACTGCTTCAAATCGGCATGTAAGTCATGTGACCTAGCATCATGTGACCTGGCATCATGTGACCTGGCATCATGTGACCTAGCATCATGTGACCTAGCATCATGTGACCTAGCATCATGTGACCTAGCATCATGTGACCTGGCGTCGGCCCATCTGAACCACTCTGTTCCTCGTCGCTCTTCTTTTGGTTTTTTTCTCTCACCAAAACGACTGCGGCCGAGTCAGAAACCTGTGTGTGTGTGTGTGTGTGTGCACCTATGTTTGTTAATGTGTGTGTGCCTATGTGTGTAGATATGCAGGTCTGTCTTTATGTGTTTGTGTGTGTTTGTGTGTGTATTTGTTTCTGTGTGTGTGTGTCTGTTTGCCTGTGTGTGTGTGTTTGTGCACCTGTGTTTGTTTATGTGTGAGTGTGTGTAGGCCTACGCGTGTGTGTTCTTGTGTGCCTGTGTGTGTGTTGTGTGTGTGTCTGTTTGCCTGTGTGTGTGCTTATGCACACTTGTTTATTAATGTGTGTGTGTGTTGCTGTGTGAGTGTGTCTGTTTGCCAGTGTGTGTGTTTTAGCGCATGTATTTGTTTATGTGTGTGTAGGCCTACACGTTTGTGTCTGTATTCCTTTGTGCCTGTGTTTGGTTCTGTGTGTGTGTCTATTTGCCTGTGTGTGTGTTTGTGCACCTATGTTTTTTTATGTGTGAGTGTGTGTAGGCCTACGCGTGTGTGTGTGTGTTCTTGTGTGCCTGTGAGTGTGTTGTGTGTGTGTCTGTTTGCCTGTGTGTGTGCTTGTGCACACTTGTTTATTTATGTGTGTGTGTGTTGCTGTGTGTGTGTGTGTCTGTTTGCCAGTGTGTGTGTTTTAGCGCATGTATTTGTTTATGTGCGTGTGTAGGCCTACACGTTTGTGTCTGTATTCCTTTGTGTCTGTGTGTGTGCATGTGTTTGGTTCTGTGTGTGTGTCTATTTGCCTGTGTGTGTGTTGGTGCACCTGTGTTTGTGTGTGTGTAGGCCTACGTGTGTGTGTGTGTGTGTTCCTGTGTTCTCGTGTGCCTGTGTGTGTGTGTGTTGTTTCTGTGTGTGTGTTTGTGCGCCTGTGTTTGTTTAAGTGTGTGTGTGTGTGTAGGCCTACGCGTGTGTGTCTGTGTTCCTGTGTGTGTAGATGTACGCGCCTGTATTTGTGTGTGTGTGTAGGCCCATGTTTGTTTGCCCATGTGTGCTTGTGCGTGCGCATGTACCTATGTGTGTCTCTGTCTGTCTGTGTTTGTGTGTGTGTTTTTGTGTGTGTGTGTGTGCGTAGAGGAAATGGCCGCTTCAATATCGCTCTGATTAAACTTCCCATTTACCGCGGAGAACCTGTTCTTGGCAGGACGCCCCCGACCGGTGCCAAGCTCTTTGAAACCTAATCAGTTTTTGCTTCTCAGATCACTATCCGCCGTGAGTGAGTCCTCGCCTGGATGTGAAGCTAAAGGAGGGGGGGGGGGGGTGGAAGTGTGTGTGTGGGGGGGGTTGCTGGACGCGGCCAACTGGCAGCGCACCAAACGCTCGCACCTGTTTGGAGTCGGGAGGTGCAGCGCGCAGCAGCGGAGACTCGTGCAGGTCCGGTCTCCGTGGAGATGTTTCATTAGTTTGAAATAACTCACAATTCTACAGGAATCAGAGACGAGGCGGCCCAGGAGTGTTTTGTGGTCTTAAATGTGCGCTTTCAAAGTTCAGCACCTGCGCTTCTTCACAGAGATCTTACCTCTTCAGACGTCAAAGCAGTAGAAAAGCCACATGAGAGACCCATAATACAGGACACTTTCTATACAGGGATTTGGGTTAAAGTGGCTCTATCTCTCCAGGGCCTCGCACCAAAGTACATCTGTGACAAGTTAGTGCCACATGAACCAGCTCTGAGGAGCACAGGGACTGGCCTGCAGCTGGGACTCTGAGGAGCACAGGGACTGACAATAAAAGAGAGACCAGACAGACAGAGACCAGAGAGAGCAAAAAGAGACCAGACAGAGACCAGAGAGAGACCTGAGAGAGACCAAAAAGAGACCAGAGAGAGACCAGACAAAGACCATGAGAGAGACCAAAAAGAGACCAGAGAGAGACCAGACAGAGACCAGAGAGAGACCAAAAAGAGACCAGGGAGAGACCAGACAGAGACCAGAGAGAGACCAAATATTGACCAAAGAGAGACCTGAGTGGGATCAAAATGAGACCAAAGAGAGACCAGACCGAGAACAGACAGATACTAGACACTGAGGATCATGGGGACCGGCCTCATGTTAGGACTCCGAGACTTTGAGGGGCACAGGGTACAGAGTAGAACCGAGTGGAGAAGAGCCGGTGGAAACGGGGCTAAACTGTTTCAAACCCAAGTATCATTGCTTTTATGACAGAGATCCATTTGTTGTGGTTAAAGTTAAGAAAAGTGAGGAATGAGCAAAAAGTTACAAATTAACTTGTTTGTTATGGTTTCCAGATGTAAAAGTCCGGTACTGGCCCTTGCACTGCCAGAAGTGATGAAAAATAAGTAACAAAATGCTCTAATTTGGCAAAAATTATCATAATTCTAACACATTCTGAATACAATGTAGGACAAGAAAAATCTCCTTTAGAATGTGTAACTAAGACTAAATGGCTTCGTCATGTTGGAAAATGTAGTTTTTTAGTCAGAATCCACTAAAAAACACACCAGTATTTCCTCATATTTTACTCCAAACTTCCATATTTTACGTTCCCACTGACGCACTTCGTTCCCGATCTCTCTCTCTTTCATCGTTCATCTTTCCCAGATTCCTTTTCCTGTTTTTCTTTATTAACTCGATGCTTTTTTTCAAACTGTTTCCCATAATTCTCATATTTAACACGTTTAAGCCGCAGTGGTGTGTGTACTGTATATGAGTGTGTGTGTGTGCTGTATATGTGTGTGTGCGTGTACTGTATATGTGTGTGCGTGTGTGCGTGTACTGTATATGTGTGTGCGTGTGTGTGTGTACTGTATATGAGTGTGTGTGTACTGTATATGTGTGTGCGTGTGTGCGTGTACTGTATATTGTGTGTGCGTGTACTGTATATGTGTGTGCGTGTACTGTATATGTGTGTGCGTGTGTGCGTGTACTGTATATGTGTGTGTGTACTGTATATGTGTGCGTGTACTCCATATGTGTGTGTGCGTGTGTGTGTACTGTATGTGTGTGTGTGTGTACTGTATATGTGTGCGTGTACTCTATATGTGTGTGTGCGTGTGTGTGTGTACTGTATGTGTGTGTGTGTGTACTTTATATGTGTGTGCATGTACTCCATATGTGTGTGTGCGTGTGTGTGTACTGTATGTGTGTGTGTGTACTGTATATGTGTGTGCGTGTACTCCATATGTGTGTGTGTGTGTGTGTGTACTGTATGTGTGTGTGTGTACTTTATATGTGTGTGTGCATGTACTGTATATCTGTGTGTGTGTGTGTATGTGTGTGCGTGTACTGCATATATGTCTGTGTGTGTGTGTGTGCGTGTACTGTATATGTGTGTGTGTGTGTACTGTGTATGTGTGTGTGCGTGTACTGCATATGTGTGTGTGTGCTGTGTGTGTGTGTGTGTGTGTACTGTATGTGTGTGTGTGTACTGTATATGTGTGTGTGTGTGTGTGTGTGTGTGTATGTATGTGTGTGGTGTACTTATATTGTGTGTGCATGTACTGTATGTGTGTGTGTGTGTGTGCGTGTACTGTATATGTCTGTGTGTGTGTGTGTGCGTGTACTGCATATGTGTGTGTGTGCGTGTACTGCATATGTGTGTGTGCATGTACTGTATGTGTGTGTGTGTGTGTGCGTGTACTGTATATAAGTGTGCATGTAATGTATAAGTGTGTGTGTGTACTGTATGTGTGTTTGTGTGTGATAGCTCTTTAACGGATTTTGGATTTGATTCATGGCGTGTGCTCTCTCCCTTTCTCTCTCTCTCTCTCTCTCTCTCTCTCTCTCTCTCTCCTGCGATAAAACACATTAACCTGAATATGGCTCTCCGCAGTGACCAAGGGAATTACGGCGACGGCGGCTTATCCCACACCGGTATCAACATAAGCCTGGCACATTCCAACAAACCCGGACCCCCGACCAACTGCTCCAGAACCCCCTGCTGGCCAATCCATCACCGCACACTCTCCTCCCTTTTGCTCTATTTGTCTTCCTAATTAACGACCGGAGCCATTTGCAAATGATAGATGAGGGATGATAGCAGGATCCGCGGGCACAGCCGGTGGTGGACGTGCTAGCTGCGTTCACCTGACGGGGATCTGGCAACGCGCCGAGCACTCAGACAAGCCGGACAGCGACGATTTGATGGATTTATTTTATTTTTTTTTCGGTGTAAGAGGCTTTTTTTTAGGCGAAATGTTTCTAATGCAGGATTAGTAGGTAGGCGCAATCTGTTGCCGTTACCTACGTGCGATCCAGGACACGGCACAGCAGGATTGGGGAATATTAAAAGTGCATTTAGCCGGAGATATGCCAGCGTATTTTTTTTTTTTGATCCAGGTGGATTTACATCGGCTCAGGCCCCGCAATCCGAGCTGCACTCGCGTATGGAGGAGTTCTGTCCCATCTGAAAGCATGGTCGCTGATCCGCCTGAAGTGCATTGCGGCTCAAAAAATGGACTGTTTACAAGTTGTCACGGCAACAAACGCACGTGAAAAGTGCCGGATTAATGATATTTATGCTGCTTTGGAGAATGCGTTTTAGCTCTCTTGGTTCAGGTTCAACGGCAATAGCGGATTTGTAATGATGAATACATGTCGACACTAGCTTTTCTGGTACAGCTAGAGGTGTTCTGGTCCCCATGGTTTTATCGCAGGGGTGATGTGTTCTAAAATACAGAGATAAGAGATGTCCGTGAAGTAGCAGCTCTATGTTTAAAGGCTGTAAAATCCCTCACCGTAGTCTGTATGTAAACTTTTCTGAGTGAGAGAGCCCAGAGAAAGACCAGATAGAGAGACCAGAGAGAGAGACCAGAGAGAGAGACCAGATAGAGAGACCAGAGAGAGAGAGACCAGAGAGAGAGACCAGAGACAGACCAGAAACAGGCCAGAGAGAGACCAGAGACAGGCCAGATATGTCATGGTTTAAGTTTATTTCCTGTTTTATTTTGAAATGTGTTATCCCTGTGTCTTCTTTGGTTGTACATCCTGTTGTCTGCTTACCTGCCCTGCCCGCATCTGTCTCACCTGTGTCTCGTTAGTCTTGTATTTAGCCCTGTGTGTTCCTTCACTCCCTGTTCCGTCATTGTCATTCCTAGTCTGTTTTAGTTCTGTCCGTTCCCTGTGTTTTTGGTAGGTCTTGATTTGTATTACTTTCATTAAATCCATCATTTTGCAGCTTTTGCTTTTTGGGCCTCATTTGTTTTTCACCCACGTGACAAGATAGGGACCAGATAAAGGCCAGAGAGAGAGACCAGAGAGAGAGAAATCAGAGAGAGACCAGAGAGAGGGACCAGAGAGAGACCAGAGACAGGCCAGATAGAGATAAACCAGAGAGAGAGAGACCAGAGAGAGACCAGAGAGAGAGACCAGAGAGAAACCAGAGAGAGACCAGAGAGAGGCCAGAGAGAGAACAGAGATATCAAAGCTGTTGCTTGTAGGTACTGTATGTGCGCTGCTACAGCTGTCAAAAGCCACTGTACAATACAGTTGCAGAGGACCGGAGATAGACCAGAAAGGTACCATAGAAAGACCAGAAAGAGAGACCAGAGAGTGACCAGAGAAAGACCAGAAAGACCAGACAGTGACCAGAGAGAGCCCAGTTTGTATAAAAACGGTCCAAATAAAAGAGTGGCAATGAATTATCGTCGGTTGCACTGGTCTGCAAGAGTCTGATCAAGGCGTTGAGGCAGAAACGTGTTTATGAATAAATAATTGCCATCTGCAATGTTTTCTTTACCCTTTTCATAATATTTTCCTGCATCTGCCTCTCAGATAGAGTTTTTGATCTGCAGGAATTCCATCTTAAAAAAACAAAATAACCATCAACACATTTATATGGAGTAAATAAGCCACAAGTTGGAAATGGTATTTTTTTTTCTGTTTTAATTAACACAAAATGGAATCGTGTCAACTCAATCTCTCATTCCAATATATTTATTTGTTTATTATTTTAATTGTGGCCATGACAATACACCAAATATTACAATTACATTTAAAATCATTGTCACGCAAAGGAAAAGTAGCAGAAAGAAGAAGAAGAAAAAGAATTGAATATGTTATTAATTTAAACAAGCTAACAACACACCAATAATAATAATAATAATAATAAAAATAATGAGATACAACATCAAACTTGTAGACCAGAGAAAGACCAGAGAGACCAGAGAGAGACGAGAGAGAGACGAGAGAGAGACCAGAGAGAGACCAGAGAGAGACCAGAGAGAGACCAGAGAGAGATCAGAGAGAGACCAGAGAGAGATCAGAGAGACCAGAGAGAGAGACCAGAGAGAGAGAGAGACCAGAGAGAGACACCAGAGAGAGAGACCAGAGAGAGACCAGAGAGAGATCAGAGAGAGACCAGAGAGAGAGACCAGAGAGAGAGAGAGACCAGAGAGAGAGACCAGAGAGAGACCAGAGAGAGATAAGAGAGACCAGAGAGAGAGACCAGAGAGAGATCAGAGAGAGACCAAAGAGAGACCAGAGAGAGAGGATCCGAGAGAGACCAGAGAGATAGACCAGAGAAGACCAGAGCGAAACCAGAGAGAGAAAGAGAGACCAGAGAGAGACAGACATCAACGCGCAGATTCAGACTGAAAGACAGGCCATGGCTCTCACCCGTCCAGGGCCCGCCAATCACACAGCTCTGCCAGCCTCAAGCCTCTGCCAATCACACAGGCCGGCCAGCCCCTTGACCACCCACTGACAGCAAAGCGGGCAATGTTAAAGCAGCCACTCCCTGATAAACAGCGCTTCCTGAAGCTCTTAACACCCACCACCTCCCCAGCTTCTCCTCAGCTCCTGGTTCCTATACTCAGGTTTCCGCTCTGGCTCTGGCTCCTGCTCTGGCTCCTGCTCTGGCTCCCGCTCCGCCTGCGCCCCATTCACACCATGCTTCTAGCCACCACCAGTGCTTGACCTTAGGGGGGGTCTGAGATTATCTACAGCAGCAGACGATCTCCCCTCTGCAAGTGTCACTGCCGGGATCAATGCGCCAATCAAACAAATATTTTTCATGCATTAATGTTTCTGTCTCGGTCTCTTCAGATTGAAACGACCCTAGAGAGAGACCGGAGAGGACCAGAGGTTTCTGATCCGGAACTCGCTGCTTGGTTTGCGTCCCCCGCAGTCTCCGATCCTCTTTCCAAAGTTCAGCAGAAGAAGAAGTCGTTACGGCGGAGAATCTCCGATCCTCAATACACAAACAAATCGACTGCAGCCTTTATTTTTGATCATTGGAATCGCCTAGAGCCAGTGAAGCTCCCATTCCCGGGCCTTTGATTCCGCCCTGTCTGCCTTTAATAATGCAGCCGGGTCTTGGAGGCCGCCCGGGGGCCCGTCTCCTCGCCCTGACGTCGGCCATCTTGGACAGGAAACACAGGCCCTACACAGTCCGCGGGCTGCGAGCACAAAGAGGCACATTAAACACCGGAGTTTATCGGTCCGCATTAGGCCTGCAATTCAAAATGTCTTTAATCTTCATCTCTCCTTCACGTTTGCGGCAGAAATAAAACCCAACCTTCCCAAAACACAGACAGATCATCAAAAATGAATTACTCCTTCCTCCCCCCCCCACCCCCAACACCTCCTCCTCTCCCTCATTTCCATAAGACTCCTTTAAAAAATGTAAAATTCGTTTAAAGTAACTAGTGACGTTGTCTTTGAAGATCAGGACAACTAGCTGGGATCAAAGCCGGGCTTCTCCGCGGATGAGAACCTGATTAGCATAATGAAATTAACTCCAAGACAAGAATCTTTAATAGGTGCAACACAAATGCATTAACAATATTTAAGCAAAGGCTGTTTGTGTTCCGTAATTCAACAATTAGACAAGTTGGCTTTAATTAACGGGTCCTTGTGAAAGTTAACATCAAAAACGCGCCTCAGAATCGTCTGCTTCTCTGTTTGACTTTTGAAAAATCCCATTGTTTTGTTCTGCTCTTGAATCGGGCCATGAAATCAACGGGAATTTGCATATTCACACCGATAATTGCCGGGGCGCCAGATAGTTGAGTTATAATTGTGGAATAATGAGAGCAACATATTTGTGAAGTCCTGAGCGCGGCGCCAAACCGGGACGACGCCGGTCATCGGAACCGGAACCATGGACCAACGGAGGACTGAAGGCCACACTGCAAAAAAAAAAAAAGATCAATAATGAAGTAACAGAAGCTTTTTTTATCGTAATTTCAGGATATTTTCCACGAGATTCTCCAATGGGAAGAAGCCATTTAGACTTATTTTGAAAACTGTTGCATTTTTTTCTCATTCACACTTCGTTTGTCGTGTCCCATTTGGCAAATTTTGTTTTAATTCAGTCAAAATGAGCTCAAATCAAGATGCATTTAGCCAAACTCGAGAAATTTTCGACATACTTTGCATCATTTTGTTGCAGTGAACCCTCCTATCGAGCATTCGGAAGGATTTTATCTGAACTGTTTTGAATTAATGATTTCAATCCCATGTGTGCTTGTAATATTTTAAGGTTTTTAATTGATTGTGTGATTTTATTTCATGTTTTTCAGCTCTTATCGTATGTTTTTTTATTGTATCTGATAACGGGTGTGTATATTTGAATGTTTATGATTTATGCCTGATGTGATGTTTGTTGTTGGGGCGACAGTAGCTCAGTTGGTAGAGCATTGGCCTTAAGGCCTGAAGATCGTGGGTTCAATTCCCACCTCTGCACCTTCTCCACCGACTCCCACTGATGACTGCTGTCGTTGTGTCCTTGGGCAAGACACTTAACCCCACTTTGCCCAAAGCCCCCACTGAAAGATCAAGGCTATGCTCACACTCAGAGAGCAGCCGTCCTCCTGTGGACTCACCACCTGCAGAGGGTCAGTGAGGGGCTGGTGCTATGAGACTTGGGTGGCAGCTCTGACTGCCACCCCCCTGACCCAGAAATGGATTAAAGGGTAGAAAATGGATGGATGGATGGATGATGTTTGTTTGTGAGGTGCTTTGTGTAGGATATAAATGTTGCTTTGATTGCACTTGTGTTTTCTTAGTCCTGGTTCAAACCTGGTCTTGCATTGGTCCAGAGTTAGTCCCGGTCCCGTCGGCAGCCTCAAGAAATGATGGACTAAAGACGTTGGATCATTCAGGTCTCTTCACGGTCTTTTGTCGTTCGTCAAAGCGACAGCAGCAAAATACAAACACTTGGAACGATAAGTTTTTATTTTTTACAGTGACTGAGAACGAGAACATGTCAAATCCACTTGGAGCACAGGGACTGGCCTCCTGCTGGGACTCTGAGGAGCACAAGGACTGGCCTCCTGCTGGGACTCTGAGGAGCACAGGGACTGGCCTCCTGCTGGGACTCTGAGGAGCACAGGGACTGGCCTCCTGCTGGGACTCTGAGGAGCACAGGGACTGGCCTCTGCTGGTCCCAGAGTCAGGACTAAACATGAGAAGACTGCATTTCAGATTCATCCCTTTAAAACCTGGAACAGTCTTCCTGAAAATGCGAGACGGGCTTCTTCTCTGACAATGTTACTTTCTAATTTAACTTTTTTATACCTTGTCTGATTGATCCTGACCTTGTTTTGTTTAGCCTTGGTTTCGAATTGCGCTACACAAAAAAACTTGCCTCGCCTGACCAATGCGCCGACAAGATGTTACAATTTTTATTTTTGATTTTTTTTCACAAAGTTTGAGAAACGGCGAGAAAAAAGAAACAAGAATCCCAGGGGCCGCGGTGACAGACAGGAGCCCCTCTCGCTGAACATCTGACGACCGTTTGGCTTCTGGGAGGTTGCGCTCTTGTTTTTCCGACTGCGGTGAAAGAGCATTCCAAATGAGTAGCACTTGTCGCTCTCTTTCGGGCTCATTACGGTCGGCGTTGTGGTGGCGCCCGGCTCCGTCCAGCGCGTCGCTAATCAACGCTGTTTTGGTGTTGTTTGAAACGCTAACCTGCGGGGACGACGGGACCAAAAAGATGCTGCATAATTTAGTGCTTTTGTCTCGGGACGGCTGCGGCGGGCGGAGATTGCGTCATTGTCAATTTTTGTTATGTTTTTGTTATTTCTTTTATTGTTTTGCTTTAATGAGAGTTTGTGGAGATGCGTGCTGTGGCTGAGTGGTTAGCAAATGGCAAGATCCTGATTGGGGCAAAAACATGGACAGTGGTGGAGTGGTTAGCGCCTGTGCTAAGTAGCTCCTGGGTCTGATTCTACCTCCAGGCATTTCTGTGTTGAGTTTCCTCCGGGCGCTCCGGTTTCCCCTGCCACTAAAAAAATGTGCAATAGTCTGGATGTAGTGAGAGAGCGGACGGTGACGCTCGGAGCCTTGATTTGCGCTAAAGATACATTGGAAAAAAAATCCCTTGAAAAACATAAATAAGTAAAATAGTGAAAAATTAGAAAAAATATGTAAAAATAGAAGAAGAAATCGTAACTTTAAATTTCTGAAAATAATACGATAATGCTCGCTACAAAGTATTTAATTATTTATTACATTTTTTTGAGAAATATGGCATCACAAACTTATCTTATCTAGACAAGAAATGTCTGGAATTAAGATAAAATACATAGAATAATCTTTAAAAGTCTTTTTTATGAAGATTATGAAGTACGTTAAAACTAATAAAATAATATTATGAAAAACTACATTCAAGTTTAAAAAAACTTGCCATTAAATAAACAACCGTCATTGATGTAATTTTTTAGGAAATAAACCTTACCAATATTTTACTTTTTGCTGTGCACTTACAAATAAGTATTAGTATTTTTTAAGAGTTCCGTTCACAATTTTTTTTATGAAACTAAAAAAAACAGAATATTTTGTATTTTACGTACTTTGCAAAACTCACCCTTAGAACGGAATAAAATATTTCTTTACATTTATTTCATGTGTGGGATTTTATTGTGGAATCTTTTTACTTTTTTAACTTATTAGCACCAAATCTTAGTGACTTCCTGTTTCTTACAAATGCAACAAAATAATCCTAACTCCGAATTATCAATAATTTCACGTCCAGGGATTGACAGTTTTTAGAATTAATAAAAAACAGCTATTCATAAAAAAAATAAACAATAATAACAAAAACAATAATAATTTTAATGTTTAAAAGTAAAGGAAAATATACATTAATATAATTAATGGTACATACAAATTGGAAAATAAGAATAGCACAAATAATAATAATTAAAATGATTGAAATGATAAAAATCAATATATTAAAAAAAAACATTTACATACAAATGCATATATGAATAAGTACACATTAATTAATAAAATAAATACAATTAAATTGTATTGTTGATAAAAATATGATAGTTCAGAAAAACACACATTCTCAACATTGTATGAGCTTCACATTTTTGTTTTTTCTTCTTTTCTTGTGCTATACAAATAAACCCGACGAGGGGAGATGGCGTCATGAGTGTAAGTATGTGAGGGAGAGGAGGGAGAGGAAGAAGAGGAGGGAGGGGACGAAGAGGAGGAGGGAGGATGGGGGATGACGTTCCAGTGACCCAGATTAGGTCTCTAAACATAAATAAATAATCAGGCTCTAACTATAACTCCACTTTCAGAGAGCGGAGCCAGAGCAGAGTCCAGAACACAGGTACCCCAGCTTTAACATGATTACACATCTATTTATATATAACACTGGAGAAAAGACAGGAGAGAGACTAGAGAGAGACCGGAGAGGAACGAGAAAGAGACTAGAGAGAGACTAGAGAGATACCAGAGAGGGACGAGAGAGGGACCAGAGAGAGACTAGAGAGAGACCAGAGAGAGAGCAGAGAGGGACTAGAGAGAGACCAGAGAGGGACGAGAGAGGGACGAGAGAGGGACCAGAGAGAGACTAGAGAGAGACCAGAGAGAGAGCAGAGAGGGACTAGAGAGAGACCAGAGAGAGACCGGAGAGGGACTAGAGAGAGAGAAAGAGACTGGAGAGGGACCAGAGAGAGCAGAGAGGGACTAGAGGGAGACTAGAGAGAGACTAGAGAGAGAGCAGAGAGGGACTAGAGAGAGACTGGAGAGAGACTAGAGAGAGCAGAGAGGGACCAGAGAGAGACCGGAGATGGACCAGAAAGAGCTGAGAGGGCCCAGAGAGAGACTAGAGAGAGACCGAAGAGGGACCAGAGAGAAACTGGAGAGAGACCGGAGAGGGACCAGAGAGAGACTAGAGAGAGAGCAGAGAGAGACCAGAGAGAGAGCAGTGTCCAGAACACAGGTGTATCTCAGCTTTCACATTATTACAATCACATTTATTTATATATAACATTCATCATTGAGCGGAACAATACATTTTCTCTGGCTGACTGTTTGAGGACAGGTGCATGAGACCAGAGTGAGTCAAGAATAAAGGACAATTTGGAAAAGGGAGTATTTTTCGTGGTTTTTGAGTTGCTGTTTTTCTGGTGAAGTTACAGGTCACGTCTGCGAAGAGGCGAGTCCGATAAAGGTTAGAGAAAAGAGACTAAACCACACAAGCAACAAGATCTCTGGGAGGGTGTGCAGACCAGGACCAGGAACGATAGATGGTGTAGTGTGAAGAGAGAGACCAGAGAGGGACCAGAGAGAGACCAGAGAGGTACCAGAGAGAGACCAGAGAGGGACCAGAGAGGGACCATAGAGAGACCAGAGAGAGACCAGAGAGGTACCAGAGAGAGACCAGAGAGGGACCAGAGAGGGACCATAGAGAGACCAGAGAGAGACCAGAGAGGGACCAGAGAGGGACCAGAGAGAGACCAGAGAGGGACCATAGCGAGACCAGAGAGAGACCAGAGAGAGACCAGAGAGGGACCAGAGAGGGACCAGAGAGAGACCAGAGAGGTACCAGAGAGAGACCAGAGAGGGACCAGAGAGGGACCATAGAGAGACCAGAGAGAGACCAGAGAGGGACCAGAGAGGGACCAGAGAGAGACCAGAGAGGGACCATAGACCGAGACCAGAGAGAGACCAGAGAGGGACCAGAGAGGGACCAGAGACACACAAGAGAGAGACTAGCGAGAGACTCGAGAGAGACGACAGAGAGACTAGAGAGGGACCAGAGAGAGACCGGAGAGGGACCAGAGAAAGACCAGAGAGAGATTAGGCCGAGACCGCAGAGGGACGAGAGAGAGACCAGAGAGAGACCGGAAGAGGGACCAGAGAGAGACTAGAGAGAGATTAAAGAGATACTAGAGAGAGACCAGAGAGACCACGGAAGGAACAAAAGAGACAAGTGAGCCAGCCATTTTATCCGAATATTTTCCCAGTTTTTTTTCATGAAGACAGCATGTTTTGGTCTGATTGGTTCGAAAACAAGGTGGGAGCAAACATAGGTACCCCAGCTTTAATATATACTGTACATGTATTTACCTACACCCTGCTGTTGTTCTAATACCATAAACATAGGCAGCTTGTGAGGCCGGAGGACAGTACGGAGAGAGACCGGAATGTAACAACCCAACCAGCGCTCTAAATAAACGTGTTGCATGTTTCTCTTGGACGCCGCTCCGTCTCTCTCTCTCTCTCAAAAAAAGGAAAAAAAGAAAACCAGGACCTGAACAAGGACCGGGCCGGGCGGCGAGGTTACAACAGCACGCCGTATCTCTGCGAAAACAAACTGGAGATCTCACACGCAGGCCGTTTGAAGGCAGCGTCTCAGGGACTCGTAAAAAAAATGAAAATAAATAAACAACAAAAAAAGCCGTTGGGCCGCGTTATTTTTTTTTTTCGGGAGCTTGTTTTAAAGAGCGCTCTCTCCGGCGACCGCGGTGACACTGCCATTCCCATGCCCTTACGAATTCTTTCCCTGGCTCCTAAAGACTATCCCAGAGTCCACTGACCTGCGTGGGAGTAAGGGTTCCTGTCGTGATCATTAGACATCTCCAGAGCTCTCAGTGTTTACCGCACTTATCATATCCCCTGGTTCTCCGGCGGGACCCTTACCCTCCCCAGACCTCCCCCCTCCCTCCCCTATTCACTTCCCATCTCTGCGTTCGGGTCATCAGCTGTAATAAATTCATGTGTGTGGTGGATGTAGAGCCTCTATAATCACGCACAGTGCATTAAATATATATATATTTATTCTGGTGAGAAAATTGCACAGTCTCTTTGAAAAAACCTGCAGTGGCTGTCGAGACGAGTGGATGTGGAGAGGAGAGGTCTCACTCTGTCAAGCGGAGACGGCCCTAAACACACTCTGGTTTGTTTTAAAGGGGACATAGTGATGGATTTGGCGGACGGGCTTTGGGTAGAGCTGTGGGCGTCTGGATTTCAAACATGGAACTTTGTAATGAAAGGCATTAAACGGTAATCCTGGCTCTTAAAATAGTTTGGTTTAAGTCACAGTCTAGTTTTCACCTGTTTGGGTTTTCAGAGGGAATGAGAGAAGAGAGAGAGAGACCAGTGGGAGAGGCCGGAAAGATTCCAGAGAGAGAAAGACCAGTGAGAGAGGCCGGAAATATTCCAGAGAGAGAGAGAGAGACCAGTGGGAGAGGCCGGAAAGAAACAAGAGAGAGAGAGACCAGTGAGAGAGGCCAGAATGATTCCAGCAAGAGAGAGACCCGTGAGAGAGAGAGAGAGAGAGAGAGAGAGAGAGAGAGAGAGAGAGAGAGAGAGAGAGAGAGAGAGAGAGAGAGAGAGAGAGAGAGAGAGAGAGAGAGAGAGAGAGAGAGAGAGAGAGAGAGAGAGAGAGAGAGAGAGAGAGAGAGAGAGAGAGAGAGAGTATTTAGGGAGGAACCAGAGAGAAAGAGGAGATAGACTGGGAAAGAGAGAAACCAGATGGACTAGAGGGAGTCTAGACCAGACCAGGGTAAGATTAGGGAGAGACCAGAGAGCGAGAGAGAGAGAGAGAGAGAGAGATTAGCAGCAGAGGGCCACATGGAATGACAGAGAGGGCCTCCATCAGAAAAAAACCTTTGCATGTAAATACAGTTTGTTACAAATTTTGATGGAAAAACCACCCGAAGTGACACTTGTTGTTTACGGATGCTCCACTCCTGCTCCCAGAACACTCACACTTCTAACTCTTACCGTTTTGTCAAACACCCGTCCTCCGAGAGCCCGACCTGCGCAGATACGGCTTCATCTGTTAATCGACCGTCAAACTCCAGCCTTGACCCTTCCCTCCCCTCTCCTCCCTCACCCTCCCTCACCCCCTGGAGCCCCACGGTGACGGTCACTGAGAGGTGAAGCCGGGCTGTCCGCACTCGAAAGCCCCCCCCCCTCCAGGGACCACACCAACCCCACGTCCTAGTCACCTCCTCTCCCACCTCGCGGACATCCTTTCAGGGCCGCTCCATTATGGCGTCTTCACCTCTGGTCCTGGCTGGAGAGTGCGTTTGTGTGTGTGCGTCTGTGTGTGTGTGTGTGTGTGTTACCTCCATAAGCCAAGGTGACTTCAGACGGTTCACTTAAAAGCCACGGTCTCGGGTGCAACACCAACAGGTCGTTTATTTACTGCTGCCGGTGTTTGGAAAATAGAGTGGAGAGCCTAGATTGCCTTTTCCTGGTCTCCCTGCAGACGCTACAGGTCTGCCTTATGTCATCTACTGCACGGGTTCCCAAAGTGGGGGGCGCGGGCCACTAGCTGGGGGTAGCATTAGAACCAATATCATAATAAATTACCCCTGTGATTCCTATTATGACTATATTCAGCGAAAGTTATGGATCATGGCCTTGGAAAGTTCTGACCCTAAAACCAACCACAAACACACACATACATACACACACACACACACGGTCACATAAAATAGGTAAAATCGGGACAATATATAAGTTGGAGTAAGCAGCTGGAGAAGCACCATCTTAGGAGCCATCTGCACCAGGAGCAAAGATGGAGTAGGGGCCCTAAATCTCCACCTGGTTGCTCTTTTCTCTCATTCCAAGGGAGACATTTCTTCTTCTTCTTGTAAGATTTTTGCTCTTGTCCCTTTGGCAAATCTTGTTTTATGGAAATTTAAAAAACTTGCTCAAAATACGATACATTTTGAGTAATTTCCGACTTATTTTTCACCTTTTTTTTCAGTGTAAGACTAGAACGACACATGGATGGGAGCTAAGGTACTCCATCTTTAAGCGTGCTTTTTTTGGTTCGCATTATTAAAACAATGTAAAACATTTCCAAATCTGACTATCCATGGCCCTCACCGTGTGATAAGAATTTACAAAATATTTCATTGTCGCATTTAATCATCGAAATTCATCGTTTTCAAGCAAAACCAATCAAGCAAAAAATAACAAAAATATGTGTTTTTAGCCAAACCCTTGAGTATATGTGAATCCACTTTGTATGCATGTGTTGACCTCTTTGCCTCCGTCCAAATTTAGTCGTCGTTTTTTTTTTTTTTTTTGTTACGCTGGACCAATCAAACCACTTTTTATTCCAGTCCCCAGCAGAGCCAGCAGCGCAGACCCAACCTGGACTACCGGGGAATTAGAGGCCTCGCTTCACTGGTAATTTGGCCTGAAATTAGAGGATAACTGCAACTTAAACAGAGGAAATCCTTTTGACTTCTCTTCTTTCTTTCTTTCTTTCGTTCCTTCTTTCTCTTTCCCCCTCGAGCCGCGCACCTACCTCACCGCCTCGTAATGAACAGCAGATGTTTCTCGGCCCTTTTTTCCCGTCGCGGCGAAACCTCTTGAAATTCTGTCATCATTCCGTCTCCCTTCGCTCCCGTACGTTTTAATCGCATTAGCGGAGAGATGCTAATCTGAGAACGGGCCAATGACGCGCCTCTCTCGCCGGGATTTAGCGCCGTGACGAGCTAGCGAGCGCTTTTTCCCCTTCCATTCTACAGCGCGGCTGCCACGAGACGGACCCAGACAACGGCGACGGAAGATGAAAGGGAGATTTCTCATGTGTGTGTGTGTGTACTGGCAAATTGTCAAGCTAACAGCGGTGTAATGCTAGCTCTAATAAGCAACATGCAGTATTTATGATCATAAACTAGGGGCAGGGAGGGGGGATTTGACAGCAAGAGAAAACATATCAATCTTTCGCAGCTGCGTGTCGGGTTGTTAACTAATACTCTTTCTTCATGTTTGCTCTGTGATGTACAAAGAGGAGAAAAATCACATCAGAAAGTCAGAGATCGCCTAAAACTTGTCTTAAAAATGCGGCAATCAAAGGGAATATCAAAGTTTGGGAGAGAGTCCAGGGAAAGTGAATATTTGTGTTTTTACTCTGGACCAGACCAGCGGGAGAGACTAGAAAGAGAGAGAGAGTCAGAGAGAAAGAGAGACCAGAGAGTGAGGCGTGAGAGAGACCAGAGAGAGACCAGAGAGAGACCATAGAGAGACTTAAGAGTGATCAGAGAGAGATGAGAAAGCTAGATGAGAGAGCCCCCATAGAGAGAGACTAGATAGAAAGATCAGATAAAGAGACTAGAGAGCAGAGAGAGACAAGAGACAAGAGAGAGAGAGACCAGAGAGAGAGACTAGATAAAAAGACCAGAGAGAGGGACTAGAGACAAGAGAGAGATCAAAAGACCAGAGAGAGGGACTAGAGACAAGAGAGAGAGACCAGATGGAAAGATCAGAGAGAGAGACCAGAGAGAGAGAGACCAGATGAAAGACCAGAGAGTGAGACTTTGAGACCAGAGAGAGAGAGAGAGACACGAGACCAGAGAGAGAGACTAGAGACAAGAGAGAGAGACCAGGTAGAAAGACGAGAGAGAGAGGCTTGAGACCAGCGAGAGAGAGACACACACACAAGACCAGAGAGAGTGACCAGAGAAATAGTAGTTTTTTTCTCTAAGGAATTGCTCCAAAGAAAGGCAAAGTCTAAGGTGCGCAGAGAGGTGGAAGAGAAGCCGAGAGTCGAGGAGAAACGAAAAGAAGCGCGGCCCGTTTTGAATTCTTCATAAAGACATCGAGAATTCCGTGTGAATGCCGCTAACTTCTCTCCCCGCTCTGCGCAATTATGCATGTGTTGTTCATTTTGATTCGCCGCCATGAACCAGGCAAGGGGGGGGGCGAGAGGGGGGGGGGGTCACCAGGAGTTTTTTTTTTTTCGTGACATCACCGCGGCTTTGTACCTTTTTTACGGAAGCAGCAGGTGACCAGGCGCGCTCTCAATATTTCACCGGCCCCAGGAACGCACCCTGGAGGAGGCTTCTGGGTGAGGGGGGGTGAGGGGGGGTGAGGGGGGGGGGAGGGAGGGGGGAGCTAAAGTGCATGTGACACCAGTAATACGCTGATTAGCCGCCCTGGGCCACACTTCTAACGCCGCCAGAGTCCTTTCTTCTGCGCCGTGTCTGAAGCCGGCGGTCACCAGAGGGATGGGATACAGAGGAGCGAGAGGAGAGACAGGTCTTCACCGTCGCCATGTGAAGTTTTGGAACGTCGGGGGCCGAGGATGAGGAAGAGGAGGAAGAGGAGAAGGATGAGGAAGAGGAGGAGCTACTGGCTACTCCTCTGGTTTTTGCTTGGTTTTTTTGCATGGCATTTTTTTTTGATTTTCTCTACGTGTATGGGCAGGTAACTAGAACAGTAGCCACAGCTGCCCCAGGTCAGACTGACGGAAAAACGAGGCTGCCTAACTGAGCCACACACACACACACACACATGTGGTTTGCATCTAACTTTAGTCTCATTTCAAGAACTTTTTTATTTTTCTTGTTTCTCATTCCAAGGAAGAGATTTCTTGTATTTTTTTCAAACAAGTTCAGAAGAGGCTACTGGAGAGTCTAGTCTCTCTCTCTGGTCTCGTGTCTCTCTCTCTGATCTTTCCATCTGGTCTCTCTCTCTGGTCTCTTGTCTCTCTCTCTGATCATTCCATCTTGTCTCTCTCTCTTGTCTCTAGTCTCTCTCTCTGATCTTTCCATCTGGTCTCTCTCTTGTTTCTAGTCTCTGGTCCCGTGTCTCTCTCTCTCTCTCTGGTCTAAAGCCTATCTCTCTCTCTGGTCTCAAAGTCTCTCTCTCTGATCTTTCCATCTGATCTCTCTCTGGTCTCTAGTCTCTCTCTCTCTCTCTGATCTTTCCATCTTGTCTCTCTCTCTTGTCTCTAGCTTCTCTCTCTGATCTTTCCATCTGGTCTCTCTCTTGTTTCTAGTCTCTCTCTGGTCCCGTGTCTCTCTCTCTCTCTGGTCTCAAAGTCTCTCTCTCTGGTCTTTCATCTGGTCTCTCTCTCAGGTCTCTAATCTCTCTCTCTGATCTTTCCATCTGGTCTCTCTCTCTGGTCTCTAGTCTCTCTCTCTCTGATCTTTCCATCTGGTCTCTCTCTCTGGTCTCTAGTCTCTCTCTCTCTGGTCTTTCATCTGGTCTCTCTCTCTTGTCCCTAGTCTCTCTCTTGTCTTTCATCTGGTCTCTCTCTCTTGTCCCTAGTCTCTCTCTGGTCTTTCATCTGGTCTCTCTCTCTGGTCTCTCTGAGATTTTGTTTGTCTCATTTGCAACTCTTGTTTTAAGGCAGTCGTAATGTGCTCAGGTCTATATACTGCACTTTTTACCATTTTTTGGGTCATTTTTACACACTTTTTCACCCCTTTTCCACAGTTCGAGATCCCCAAAGGCCTCAGACCTGTCCCTCAGCAGCAGACTTTGGCTCCGTGTTTCTCTCTCTCTCTCTCAAACTTCCAGGTTGTGTGTGTGAGGCCCCTGACAGAACCACCACCGTGCTCTCCTTCGGGCTAATGACAGGTTGCGGGCGCGATGGAGACGATGTTCCGCGGCGGTTTGTGCTCGGCGAGATGTTTTCCGTGAATTAAAAGTCCACCGGAGCTCGTGTGAACGCCGCTCCTTCTCGCCGCGACGTGGAAAACAATGTCAGAGGAGAACAGAGCGAGCGAAGAGCTGGTTTTCACTTCAAGAGACTCGAGAATGTGCGGAATTTGATAGATTCAGGATCGGGAAACAGCCTCGGAAATGTGTTTTGTGGTTAAGGTGGACTGGAGAGATGGAGGTGCGGTGGGAGTGTGGCATCTGCACAGTTATGGCAGAGAAAGTGGATCTGAGCGTGCAAGCTTTCATGTGTTTTGTTGTTGTTAAGTAGTCGTTATATACAGTAGATAGTGGATTTTACCCACTGTAAAAAGTGAAAACAAAATATCGGTCAAAAATGGCTGGTCTCTCTCTTTAGTCTCTCTCTCTCTCAGCTCTATTTCTGCTCTAACTCTGTTCCCTGTCTAGTCTCTCCCTGTACTCACTCTCTAGTCTCTCTCTGGTCTCCCTCTCTAGTCTCTCTCTCTCTGATCTCTCTCTCTCTCTGGTCTCCCTCTCTAGTCTCTCTCTCTCTCTGATCTCTCTCTCTGGTCTCTCTCTCTAGTATCTCTCTGGTCTCTCTTTTTGTTCTCTCTCAGGCCCCTCTCTCTAGTCTCTCTCTCTCTGTTCCCTCTTTAGTCTCTCTCTCTCTCTGATCTCTCTCTCTGGGTCTCTCTCTGGTCTCTCTCTCTGGTCTCTCTCTCTGTTCCATCTCTTATCTCTCTCTCTCTGGTCTCTCTCTCTCTCTCTCTGGTCTCTCTCTAGTCTGCCTCTCTGTTCCCTCTTTAGACCAGAATAGACCGAAATAGACCCGAGCGGGAGAGACTAGAGAGAGGGACCAGAGAGAGACCAGCTTATGTCTCCCTTGAAATAAGAATAATCGGCTTTGACCCATCGGAGAATCTCGGAGACAGTCAGAATATAAAAACACCAGATTTAAACATTTTTACCTCATTTTTGGTCATGTTTTGCAGTGAGGACCAAGGTCACCCAAAGCCGTAGAACCAGTGCATAAGCCACACCGGCAACTTCTCCAGTCTCCACCAAAATTGGAAGTCTGCGATTGATTAAAAGTCCAAGTGTGTGTTCGTGCAGAGAAATATTGTAAGTTCCCAAAATATCCCAAATGTTTTGACCTCGGCTTGATTTTTTATGGATAAGTGGATTATATTTCCTCTGATTCCACTCAATAAGAAATCATCTCAGAAGTGAATGTCGTCTGCAATGAGAATGAATGAAAGAATGACAGAAAATGGGATAAAGATGGAAGAAAATGGACAAAAAAGAAGAAGAACAAGAGTGGTCCACAGGCGCTGGTGTTGTGCTGGTCTGCTGTCTGTGTGTCGGGGTCACTGTGACCGGGGACGAGAGAGAGACCAGAGAGAGAGACCAGAGAGAGAGACCAGAGAGGGACCAGAGACAGAGAAGAGGAAAATAGACTAGAGAGAGAGACCAGAGAAAGAGAGAGAGACCAAAGAGAAACCTGAGAGGGACCAGAGAAAGAGAAACGAGAGAGAGACGAGGGAGAGGGACTAAAGAGAGAGACCAGAGAGAGAGAGAGAGAGAGACCAAAGAGAGAGACCAGAGAGGGACCAGAGACAGAGAAGAGGAAAATAGACTAGAGAGAGAGACCAGAGAAAGAGAGAGAGACCAAAGAGAAACCTGAGAGGGACCAGAGAAAGAGAAACAAGAGAGAGACCAAAGAGAGGGACCAGAGAGAGAGACCAGGGAGTCAGGACAAGAGAGGGACCATAGCAGAGTGCATACTCACAGCGTGTCTCCAACAGCAGACCAGCGTGTCATGTGGGACCAGCTCTTTCACACTCTCTCCTGTCTCTCTCCAGTAACCTCTTCTGTACTCTCTCTCCATTAGCCTCTTCTGTACTCTCTCCTGTCTCTCTCCAGTAGCCTCTTCTGTACTCTCTCCCGTCTCTCTCCAGTAGCTATTTACTCTCTCTCCAGCAGCCTCTTCTGTATTCTCTCTCAAGTAGCCTCATCTGTACTCTCTCTCCAGTAACCTCTTCTGTACTCTCTCACGTCTCTCTCCAGTAGCTTCTCCTGTACTCTCTCCCCAGTAGTCCCTTCTGTGCTCTCTCTCCAGTAGCCTCTTCTGTACTCTCTTTTCAGTAGCCTCTTCTGTACTCTCTCCCCAGTAGTCCCTTCTGTGCTCTCTCTCCAGTAGCCTCTTCCGTACTCTCTTCAGTACCTTCTTCCGTACTCTCTCTCCAGTAGCCTCTTCTGTACTCTCTCCCTGTAGTCCCCTTCTGTGCTCTCTCTCTAGTAGCCTCTTCTGTACTCTCTCTCCAGTAGCCTTTTCTGTACTCTCTCTCCAGTAGCCTTTTCTGAACTCTGTCTCCAGTAGCTTCTTCTGTACTCTCTCTCCAGTAGCCTCGTCTTGTTACTCTCTCCTGTCTCTCTCCAATAGCTTCTTCTGTACTTTCTCTCCAGTATCCTCTTCTGTACTCTCTCTCCAGTAGCCTCTTCTGTACTCCTCTCTCGTCTCTCTTGTAACTTCTTCTCTACTCTCTCCCCAGTAGTCCCTTCTGTGCTCTCTCTCCAGTAGCCTCTTCTGTACTCTCTTTCCAGTAGCCTCTTCTGTACTTTCTCCCCAGTAGTCCCTTCTGTGCTCTCTCCAGTAGCCTCTTCCGTACTCTCTCTCCAGTAGCTTCTCCTGTACTCTCTCCCCAGTAGTCCCTTCTGTGCTCTCTCTCCAGTAGCCTCTTCTGTACTCTCTTTTCAGTAGCCTCTTCTGTACTCTCTCCCCAGTAGTCCCTTCTGTGCTCTCTCTCCAGTAGCCTCTTCCGTACTCTCTTCAGTACCTTCTTCCGTACTCTCTCTCCAGTAGCCTCTTCTGTACTCTCTCCCCTGTAGTCCCTTCTGTGCTCTCTCTCTAGTAGCCTCTTCTGTACTCTCTCTCCAGTAGCCTTTTCTGTACTCTCTCTCCAGTAGCCTTTTCTGAACTCTGTCTCCAGTAGCTTCTTCTGTACTCTCTCTCCAGTAGCCTCGTCTGTACTCTCTCCTGTCTCTCTCCAATAGCTTCTTCTGTACTTTCTCTCCAGTATCCTCTTCTGTACTCTCTCTCCAGTAGCCTCTTCTGTACTCTCTCTCGTCTCTCTTGTAACTTCTTCTCTACTCTCTCCCCAGTAGTCCCTTCTGTGCTCTCTCTCCAGTAGCCTCTTCTGTACTCTCTTTCCAGTAGCCTCTTCTGTACTTTCTCCCCAGTAGTCCCTTCTGTGCTCTCTCCAGTAGCCTCTTCCGTACTCTCTCTCCAGTAGCCTCTTCTGTACTCTCTCCCCAGTAGTCCCTTCTCTGCTCTCTCTCCAGTAGCCTCTTCTGTACTCTCTCTCCAGTAGCCTTTTCTGAACTCTCCCTCCAGTATCCTCTTCTGTACTCTCTCTCCAGTAGCCTCGTCTGTACTCTCTCCTGTCTCTCTCCAATAGCTTCTTCTGTACTTTCTCTCCCGTATCCTCTTCTGTACTCTCTCTCCAGTAACCCCTTCTGTACTCTCTCTCCAGTAGCCTCTTCTGTACTCTCTCCCGTCTCTCCAACACATTTCGGTGTGTGCATCCACCCCGCTCTCCTCTGTCCAGTTGGTGGCTCCATCAGGCTGGGAATAACGTTTGTTCTCAGCCCTTGAATAATTGAAGAGGAGCCGGGATCCTGGGGGCGGTGTGATGGAAGAGAGAGAGTTTCTCCGGGACTGCAGAGGTGGAGGTGAGCCGCCGTGTTTACCTTTAACGCACACACTCAGCCCCGCGGCCCGAGATCTGGAACTGCTGGAGCTTAGAGACCGAGAGAGTTTCAAAAGACACGACTGTAGAAGAAGACTGGAGAGAAAAATATAAAAATAAAAAATAAAACTGTGAGTTCTATGGACGATCGGGCACATATTTGGATCGGTCTCCTGTATGGGCAAATTCTTGGGAGACTTTGTTATTATATCTACAAGGTTATTTGCTTTTAACCCTGTAGAACCCAGAAAAATAAATATTTGTTGACCAAAATGTATCTGTGCTAATTTAAATTTGGGTTCGTGAGTACAAAAATTAGTCAATGCGTAAAACCAAAAAGTCGTCCTTCTTCTGCCATAACACTGGATCTACAGCCTCAGTCCTGGGTCTACAGCCTCAGTCCTGGGTCTACAGCCTCAGTCCTGGATCTACAGCCTCAGTCCTGGGTCTACAGCCTCAGTCCTGGATCTACAGCCTCAGTCCTGGATCTACAGCCTCAGTCCTGGGTCTACAGCCTCAGTCCTGGATCTACAGCCTCAGTCCTGGATCTACAGCCTCAGTCCTGGATCTACAGCCTCAGTCCTGGATCTACAGCCTCAGTCCTGAGTCTACAGCCTCAGTCCTGGATCTACAGCCTCAGTCCTGGATCTACAGCCTCAGTTCTGGGTCTACAGCCTCAGTCCTGGATCTACAGCCTCAGTCCTGGATCTACAGCCTCAGTCCTGGATCTACAGCCTCAGTCCTGGGTCTACAGCCTCAGTCCTGGATCTACAGCCTCAGTCCTGGATCTCAGTCCTGGATCTACAGCCTCAGTCCTGGATCTACAGCCTCAGTCCTGGATTTACAGTCTCAGTCTTGGATCTACAGCCGCAGTCCTGGATCCAAAGTTGCAGTTCTGGATCCACATCCTCACGAGGGAGGGGGAGAGGTGGCGGTTTCTCATAACCCGACACAAAGAGACAATTTTTCAGACAAACAAATACTGTTTGGAGTGATGGTTTTCCGTACGCGCCTCTTGCATATTTGCGTTGGGATATTTATCGGGAACTCGCCGCCGCAGACCGGTTAAATAAACAGAGCGCTTCATGAGTGCGAGGCCGACATGCATCCATGACAACAACCGGGAAACTTCAGATTTTACAACTTGTTAAAAGGTTATTTATACTTGTATTTGCATTTTATTCACAGGAAGAGAACACGGAGACATACTCCTGCATGAATGGTTTGTTTAGGTCTTTGATTGAAGATTACCTCCACGAATGGTTTTGGTTTTGTTTTGGCCAAACTGAAAGGAATGCAATCCCAATTTTGATGTTGACAGATTCTAAAACTAGACTCTGTTTTGGGCAAGTACCAAAACTAAAGAAAAATAATGTTTAGACTGAGACTGTAGATCCAGGACTGAGACTGTAGACCCAGGACTGAGGCTGTAGATCCAGAACTGAGGCTGTTGATCCAGAACTGAGGCTGTAGACCCAGGACTGAGGCTGTAGATCCAGGACTGAGGCTGTTGATCCAGAACTGAGGCTGTAGACCCATGACTGAGGCTGTAGATCCAGGACTGAGGCTGTAGATCCAGGACTGAGGCTGTAGATCCAGGACTGAGGCTGTAGATCCAGGACTGAGGCTGTAGATCCAGGACTGAGGCTGTTGATCCAGGACTGAGGCTGTAGATCCAGGACTGAGGCTGTAGACCCAGGACTGAGGCTGTAGATCCAGGACTGAGGCTGTAGACCCAAGACTGAGAATGTAGACCCAGGACTGAGGCTGTAGACCCAGGCCTAAAGAACAAAGAGAGAGACACTTACGTTACAACATTAGAACACAGGAAGTTCCGTGTGCTTTTACCCTCCCACGCGGGCTTACAAGGTGGCCGGGCGCTGCCAAGAATCCTCAAGGTGCGGTGTGGAAGCGGTGGGGGTCGGTTTGAAGCGGTGGGAGGCGTTTCGGGGCCGGAAACAGCTAACAGTGGGATAGTGACCTTTCCCAAACAGCTGTACTCTCTCAGGTGCATGTTCTCAGCGTATCGCCTCGTGCATTTTTTCCTCTTTCCCCTTTTTTCTTTTCTTCCTCTGCTCTGGAATGGGTCATTATTTGGTCCCGCGGGGCCAACAAGCAGCGCCGAGGAGTAGAGCGCAGGCAGGAAGCTGGACGGGACGCGCCGCAGCAGAGGAAGTTGCAGTTTTTATGGCGTTTTTGGAGCTGTTTAGTTCTGGCCTCTCTCATAACGAAAAAGAGCAAAGGTGGTTATATGATGGTTTAATAATGACATTTTTTGATTTACCTTATGTGAATACAGCTAGTCCATACTCTGTATTTAAACCAGACTGGTCCAGGGGCCGAAAACAGGGATTTAAAATTGCGACTGTAGACCCAGGACTGAGGCTGTAGACCCAGGACTGAGGCTGTAGACCCAGGACTGAGGCTGTAGACCCAGGACTGAGGCTGTAGATCCAGGACTGAGGCTGTAGACCCAGGGGCAGAAAACCCGAATTGAAAACTACTTTGATTGGATTCAGGTTGTTCTGAGCTATACAATCAGGACTGGGACTATACAATGTATCATTTTTATCATAGTTATTATTAAAATGGACTTAAGGTAAATTTCATATGTCAGTATATACTGTACAAATAAAGTTAAAAATAGATTCCAAAGGTTTTGAGCTTTTAGACATGTTACATACAGACATGTAAATGCCATGTGAACCAACTGGAACAGGGACTGGCGTCCTGCTGGTCCCAGAGTCAGGACTAAATACTCTGGAACAGTCTTCCTGAAAATGTGAGACAGGCTTTGACTTTGACAATGATTAAATCTAGGTTAAAAACTTCCTCTTGCTCCGGCTTCAGTTTCTTGATATTTGCATTGAACCAGATTCTTGACGTCACAGATACGACCTATAACACCCGCCTCTCCCACTCTCTGATTGGACGGAGGGGATTCAACCGAGGAAACTGCAGCCACTAGGATCCGACCCAGACGTACATGTTGGAAATGATCATGGACCAGAGTTCACACATGGTAAGACCAGGATAAACTTTTAGAGAAAGATTGAGGAAAGTGTCTCTGGCCTCGCAGTTGTTGAACCAGTAAAACACTTTTTGATGTCTGTAAATAAATAGACTGCAGTTTCAGCAACAAATAAGTAAATACACTGGAGAAAAGTTTATTTTCCTGCAGAAAGATTACATCATGTTCAGAGTGGTTTGTAAACTGACCTCCACGACCCTGTCTCTGCAGCAAACAACACACAGAGGACCAGTGGTCACCATGGGGGGGCTACTGCTACTGCTGCTGCTACTGCTGCTGCTGCTGCTGCTGCTGCTGCTACTGCTACTGCTGCTGCTGCTACTGCTGCTGCTGCTGCTACTGCTGCTGCTGCTACTGCTACTGCTGCTGCTACTGCTGCTGCTGCTGCTACTGCTGCTGCTGCTGCTGCTGCTGCTGCTACTGCTACTGCTGCTGCTGCTGCTACTGCTACTGCTGCTGCTGCTACTGCTGCTGCTGCTGCTGCTGCTGCTACTGCTACTGCTGCTGCTGCTGCTGCTGCTGCTGCTGCTGCTGCTGCTGCTACTGCTACTGCTGCTGCTACTGCTACTGCTGCTGCTGCTACTGCTGCTGCTACTGCTGCTGCTGCTACTGCTGCTGCTGCTGCTACTGCTGCTGCTACTGCTACTGCTGCTGCTGCTGCTGCTACTGCTGCTGCTGCTGCTACTACTGCTGCTACTGCTACTGCTGCTGCTGCTACTGCTGCTGCTGCTGCTGCTGCTGCTACTGCTACTGCTGCTGCTACTGCTGCTGCTGCTGCTGCTGCTGCTGCTACTGCTGCTGCTGCTGCTACTGCTGCTGCTGCTGCTACTGCTGCTGCTACTGCTGCTTTTACTGCTACTGCTGCTACTACTGTTAATGCTGCTACTTCTGCTGCTGCTGCTGCTGCTGCTACTGCTACTGCTGTTACTGGGAGAAAGTCATAAATTGTCTCTTTTTACTGTTACTTAGTCTGAATCTATAGCCTTGTTCAATCTATCCATCTGTTTTCTTCCCCTTTATCCGTTGCCGGGTTGCCGGGGCAGCAGTCCCAGCATAGACGCACAGACTTACTTTTACTTACTTTTTTCTCTGAATTCTGTTGCTTTGAATGGGAGCAGTCAAAATGATGGCTATGGGAGATCAAATACTCCGCACATAATTCAATCCATCCACTTTCTGCTGTGGTGTGAGTTAGGGGTGTCCAAACTTTTTAGTAATGGGGCCTCTTTGTTTCACCAGAAGTGTCCAAGGGCCTCTCACATAAATTATACAACTTTTTTGACTGAAGTAGAGTTCTGAGCTTTAAAAATGAGGTATGACATCAGAGTCGAAGTTGGCCTTAGAAATGTTCACAACATTCTGTGACACAATCCAAGACAAATGTCAGATGTACCATTAAAGTCAATGACTGGATTTCAGTGTGAGAAAAGGGAGAGTAAAAGGGGAGGAGAGGGTGAGGGGGGGGAGGAGAGGGAGGAGAGGGTGAAGAGAGGGTGAAGAGAGGGTCTGGTGTCAATATGGTGCTTATTTATTTGTTTAGCACAATTCATGCACACCGGCGGCAAAGAAACAGTCACATCAGGAAGTTAAGGAACCATACAACAAGCAGAGAAGACACACACACACACACAGACACACACACACGCAGACAGACAGATAGACAGACAGACAGACAGACACACACAGACACACACACACACACACAGAGAGACAGACAGACAGACACACACACACACGCAGGCAGACAGATAGACAGACAGACAGACAGACACACACAGACACACACACACACACACACACACACAGAGAGACAGACAGACACGCATACACAGAGACAGACACGCATATCAGACGGATAGAAACACACACAGACACACACGCATACACACATACAGACACACACTGACAGACACACATATCAGACAGACAGATACACACACAGACACACATAAAAGACAGACACACACACAGACACACACACAGACACACTACTGTAGTTTTCATAGTTTTCAAGAAAAGACAAGCATCACTTTCAAACTTTGAATGTGTATTTTCTTATAATAATACTCAATTCTCTCTCTCTCTCTCTCTCTCTCTCTCTCTCTCTCTCTCTCTCTCTCTCTCTCTCTCTCTCTCTCTCTGTGTTTTATAAAACATTTGTATCCGCTCGCCATTGTCTGGTTCCGTCGTCGCTGTCGGCCTGCGAGTATTCTCTAAACCAATTGTCAGTAATAAGACTTCAGCACATTCTGGTATGAATATGCATATTAATCTATACACACACACACACACACACACATACACCACGCACAAAAAGAGAAAGTTTTCATCCAATTACTCTTTTAAATCAGCAATAATTACAAGCCTATACATCATCTGCATATTTCAATTAATATTCAAATCTATTGTGAAGTGGTGCTGCATGCAGATGTACTCTAAGGCCAGGATTAGGTGTAAAAACGGGGAAGTCTCCAGCCCGTACCTTGGCTCCCACTTAATAAGCCGGGCTCCCTGGTAATGTTCCTGAACTTATTATAATGCAATCTGACCGGGCTTCGGAATCGCACACACGCCTAATATTATTTCTCGCAATTAAGAGGGAGACGGAGACGTGGAGAGGGCCTCGTTGGTTAATTTGCGGTTCCCGTGTAATGCAAAGCAGAGCATGGTAAACAGGTCCGCGGCGCGAAAACCACTCATGTGTGCCAAATCTCATTTAAATATACCAATTCTTTGTTTTGTCCGATTCTGGACACATCCCTGTAGAATGTGAATGTGTCCAATCGCCGGGGGACAAGCGCTTCCTTATTGGTGTTTTCACTGTTTCTCTTCAGACCCCTAAACACCTGCTTTGTATGGACGATAAACTGTATCCCTCTGGTCTCACTCTGGTCTCTCTCTCTGGTCTCTCTCTCTGGTCTCTCTCTCTGGTCTCTCTCGTGTCTTGCTCTATCATCTCTCCCGGGTCTCTTGGTATTGTCTGCCTCTCTGGTTTATCTTGCTTGTCTCTTGCTCTTGTGTCTCTCTCTATGATCTCACTCTGGTCTCTCTCTGGTCTCTCTCTATGATCTCACTCTGGTCTCTCTCTGGTCTCTCTTTGATCTTCCTCACTGGTCCCTCTCTCTATTGTCTCCCTCTGTTCTCTCACTTGCAGTCCGTCTCTCTGGTTTCTCTCTCTCTTGTCTCTTTCTCTGGTCTCTCTCTGGTCTCTCTCTGGTCTTTCTTTGGTCTTTGGTCTATGGTTTCTCTCTCTGTTGTCTCTGCTTTCTCTCTATCTAGTCTCTCTGTTCTTTCTAGTCACTCTGGTCTCTCTCTCTGATCCCACTCTCTGGTCTCTCTCTCTAGTCTCTCTGGTCTCTCTCTCTGATCCCACTCTCTGGTCTCTCTCTGTTCTCTCTCTCTCTCTCTCTATGATCTCAATCTGGGTTTCTCTCTCTCTTGTTTCTCACTTTGGTCTCTCTCTGTTCTCTTTTTCTCTGGCCTCTCTTTGATATCCTTCAATGGCCTCTAGATATGTATCTTGTGTTAAGAGAGGGCCACAACTCTCTCTGGTCTTTTGCTCTGGTCTCTCTCTCTCTTTCTGGTCTCTCTCTTTGTTTTTTTCCGTGGCTCTCTCAGTTCCCTCTCTGGTCTCTCTCTCTCTCTGGTCTCTCTTGGTCTCTCTCTGGTCTATCTTTCTCTCTGTGGTATCTATCTCTATCTCTTTGGTCTCTCTCTCTGGTATCTCTCTACAACCTCAGTCCTGGGTCTAAAACCTGAGTCCTGGGTCTACAGCCTCAGTCCTGGGTCTACAGCCTCAGTCCTGGGTCTCTACAGCTTCAGTCCTGGGTCTACGCCTCAGTCCTGGGTCTGCAACCTCAGTCCTGGGTCTACAACCTCAGTCCTCAGTCCTGGGTCCAAAGCCTCAGTCCTGGGTCTAAAACCTCAGTCCTGGGTCTACAGCCTCAGTCCTGGGTCTACAGCCTCAGTCCTGGGTCTACAGCCTCAGTCCTGGGTCTACAGCCTCAGTCCTGAGTCTACAGCTTCAGTCCTGGGTCTACAGCCTCAGTCCTGGGTCTACAGCCTCAGTCCTGGGTCCTACAGCCTCAGTCCTGGGTCTACAGCCTCAGTCCTGGGTCTACAGCCTCAGTCCTGGGTCTACAGTCAACCATCACATTTCTTAACATTTCCCTCTGGACCAATGGCTCCTGTGTTTGTTATTTCTTGTGTTGGAACAGTTTGATTCTCTGGTCCGTGCTTGGATCCACTTGGTTTCCTCTCACCTGTGTGCGATGGAGGGCTTGTGGCCGTCTCGGTGTCCCGGGATATCCTCGTGCAGATAGGCCAGACCCCGCGCCGCCGTTTGGGAGATGTGGCACAGCTCGGACCACGACACCACGTTGGCCTTCAGGTAGTCCGTCAAAGAGCCCTGAGGACACACGGACACAGCGGAGTCAGCAAACACACAGACTCCAGTTTCCACGTCTCGAAAGATCTGGGTTTTTGTCTCATGAGCAAACTGCAGAATCAAACATGTGGCCAGCGTCGGGCAGCCCTCGCATCAAAGTCTCCATCGTTTACAGAAATAGCGGCGGTTTGGGTGCTGGTGTGTGCGTGTTGCGTCAGGCTCTTACATAAAACATGCACAGAGGAAAAAGGAGGTCAGTTACAGTATGTAGGACACCAGCAGAGGCAGGGCTCGGCCACCAGAGGGCGCCACATAACTACAGGCGAACATGGAGCAGGATGTATAAACACACACACAGACAAAAATGCAGAAAGCTCATTTTTAACACTAAACAGAGACAAAGATGGAGGACACACTGCCACACAGCTACATACATTAGAACAGGCGTGTCAAACTCAGGCCCAGGGGCCAAATCCGGCCTGCGGCATCTTTTTAGTGGCCCCTAAAATAATTGTTAATTATCTTTATCACAGTAACTTGCAGCATTGGTGTTATTGTCTACTATGGCATGTTGTACTTCATTTTAAAGCCTATTATTGCAGAAACAGCCATGCAATCAAATCTGTTCTAAAGGGTTACCGGAAATGTAATCAGAAGATATTTCTATTTCTATATTTATCAGATTTCACATCTTTTTTGCCCCGCTCTCTCATTTTGGGCCCAGTTGTGGTTGAATCCAAACCTACTAGAAAATAATATCCACATTTGTGTTCAATACAGTTACATTGTTTATTTAAAAAGACAAAAAATTATAAAGGTAAATACTTTTTTGCTTCTGGCCCCAACAAACTCTTATGTTTTTAAATTTGGCCCCCGACTACATTGTTTGACCCCCCCTGCATTTGAAGAAGGCCCTGTCTTATTGTGCTGGTAGTGACTTTGGACCTAACCCTCCTTTAAAATTTTCTTTACGCAGATGTGTGAAAGCAAAGTCGAAGGCGTCTCTTTCACTGATACATATTTAACAGTTCACACGTCTGTGGCTAAAAAGAGCTTTTAGAATTCTGGGTTCTGTCCTGGACCTGAGTGTTTGTTTTTGGATTTATTCCACCGCTCAGGGATAAAACCATTCTGTCCAATTTCAGATTTTTTTCAAATGAGAGAGACTAGAAAGAGACCAGAGACTAGAAAGAGATTAAAGAGAAACTAGAGAGACCAAAGAGAGACCAGAGACTAAAGAGAGACCAGAGAGAGACCAGATAGAAGGAGACTAGAGAGAGAGAGACCAGAGACTAAAGAGAGACCAGAGAGAGACCAGATAGAAGGAGACTAGAGAGAGAGAGACCAGAGAGAGACAAGAGGAAGAACAGGGAAAGACCAGAGAGAGACCAGGGAAAGACCAGAGAGAGACCAGAGAGAGACCAGAGAGAGACCAGAAAGAGACCAGAAAGAGACTAGAGACCAGAGAAAGACCAGAGAGAGAGAGACAAAAGACCAGCGAGAGAGACCAGAGGAAACAGGGAAAGACCTTAGAGACCAGAGAGTGAGACCAGCAAGAGACCAGCGAGAGACCAGAGAAAGACCAGAGGAAGAACAGGGAAGGACCTTAGTGACCAGAGAGTGAGACCAGCAAGAGACCAGAGCGTGCGTTACCTTGTCGTGGTAGGTGGTGATGAGCCAGAGCTCCAGGTCCAGGTTGTGGTTTCTCTTCTCGACGCCGATGAAGTGCAGCAGGTTGTCGTGCTTCATGCCGCTGAGGCTGTAGATCTCGTACTCGTTCTGCCACGAAAGCTTGTCCTGCGGCGGCGGAAACGGTGACGGTCAGTGTCAGTTTAGGACTTGCATCAAAATGTTAGGGCAAGTTTAAACTGGGCTTTTGGAAGATTTTCCTTTAAAGTCCTGCGTCTGTGGTTTATTTGGCTTCAACCACGTTGTCCAAAAAGATGCTAACACCTGGATGGGGCTAACACCTGGATGGGGCAAACACCAGAAATGGGGCAAACACCACCTGAATGGGGCTAACACCTGGATGGGGCTAACACCTGGATGGGGCTAACACCTGAATGGGGCTAACACCTGGATGGGGCTAACACCTGGATGGGGCTAACACCTGAATGGGGCTAACACCTGAATGGGGCTAACACCTGAATGGGGCTAACACCTGAATGGGGCTAACACCTGAATGGGGCTAACACCTGGATGGGGGTTATACCGGGATGGGGCTAACACCTGGATGGGGCTAACACCTGGATGGGGCTAACACCTGGATGGGGCTTAAACCTGAATGGGGCTAACACCTGAATGGGGCTAACACCTGGATGGGGCTAACACCTGGATGGGGCTTAAACCTGAATGGGGCTAACACCTGGATGGGGGTTATACCGGGATGGGGCTAACACCTGGATGGGGCTAACACCTGGATGGGGCTAACACCTGGATGGGGCTTAAACCTGAATGGGGCTAACACCTGAATGGGGCTAACACCTGGATGGGGCTAACACCTGGATGGGGCTTAAACCTGAATGGGGCTAACACCTGAATGGGGGTTATACCGGGATGGGGCTAACACCTGGATGGGGCTAACACCTGGATGGGGCTAACACCTGGATGGGGCCAACACCTGGATGGGGCTAACACCTGGATGGGGCTAACACCTGGATGGGGCCAACACCTGAATGGGGCTAACACCTGGATGGGGGTTATACCGGGATGGGGCTAATACCTGGATGGGGAAGATCTTGACGGCCACGTAGTCGTTGAGCAGCTGGGCCTTCCACACGCAGCCGAATCGCCCGCGGGCCTTCACCTCGATGAGCTGCAGCGGCTTCTGTCCCAGTGTGGGGGAGGGCGGGGCCGGGCCGGGGTCCTGGGGGAGGGGGGACACAGGAGAAGAGCAGTGGTCAACCAAGAGGTCTGTGGGGAGCGGCCCGTGGAGAGACATGCAAGAACAACGCTCCCTGTGCACGGTCAAACACTGATAAAGGTTCTTTCTGTCGATCGGGTCGTTTGTGATGATGCGACTCGTAAAAAGTGATGATATGCGTGTCCGAGATATAGTAATACCAATAATAGATATAGTAATACCAATAATAAAACACACATAGAGGACGCAGGGTTTAAAAACTTAATATGCCGTTATATTCCAGCGAGTATAGTAACTCAGGAGCAAAATACAGACCTTTTAGGGAATGATAAACTAAGACCAGACACAAGACAAAAGAGAGAGCAAAGAGAGACCAGAGAGAGGGTTCAGAGAGAGACCAGAGAGAGACAAGAGAGAGAGAGACCAGAGAAAGACCAAAGAGAGACCAAAGAGAGAGACCAAAGCGAGAGTCCTTGCACTGCGATGCACACAAGCAACAAAAGTTTTCTTCAGGTAATGGTCGTATCGTGCTAGCCGTTACACGAAGCTGTTGGCGTATACACACGTGGTGCATAAGAAGCACAATAAAACAAACAGTTGCACACACAAAGATCTGTGGAGCAGGGAAACGTGAACACGTTTTAGCGAGGGACCGGTGTATTTTAATTTAGGCTAGTTTTAAGTTTGTGCAGGAGACATTTCAGAGATTTAGCTTTTGTCTTTTTTACTATGATTTTAGAAAACTAACCTCAACCCCCTGAACTTGATTTTAAAAAGGTTAAACATGAACTAAAGCCGTTACATGAACACGGTTAAGTTAACCGCTAAATGTGAGACGCTCGAAATGTAATACTTTTGTTGCATAATTTACTGCGTGAAATGAGGAACTGTCAAATTGACTGCTCTTAAGGCTTTTCAGCTCCACAAGGCTGAAAACCATAAGAAATCCCTGAGATCAGCAAAGAGACGCATGGACTCGATACTGGATGCACGGGACATCAGCGGCAGTGGGAGGGGTGTGTGTGTGTGTGTCAGTGTGTGTGTGGGCGTGCCTGTGTCAGTGTTGGAGTGTGTGCGTGTCAAGGTGTTCATGTGTGTGTGGGCATGTTGGATGTGTGTGAGAGTGTTAGGGTGTTCATGTGTGTGTATGCGTGTTCGCCTGCTTCAGTGTGTGAGCGTGTGTTGTGTTGGATGTGCATGTGTGTGTGTGTGTGTGTGTGTGTGTGCCTGTGTCCGTGTGAATGTATGTGTGTTCGCCTGCTTCAGTGTGTGTGCGTGTGTTGTGTTGGATGTGCGTGTGTGTGTGGGCATGTGTTGGATGCGTGAGTGTGTGCGTGTCAGGGTGTTCATGTGTGTGTGAGAGTGTGTTGGCAAGCGCGAGAGTGCGTGTATGTGCCTGTGTCAGTGTGTGTGTACAAAGTGTGAGAGTGCGTGAGTGTGTGTGTATTTTAACGCGTGTGTGTTTTTGTGTGTAAGTGCGTGTGTGTGTGTGTGGTGGAAGTAGGTTAAACCCAGCTGTGCAGCAGGATTACAACGATCGGTTTTCAACTCACATGAGAAGAGAGAGATGGGGGAAAGCAGGGGGAGGGTGCTCAGTGGGGGAGGGGGGACGTTTTCCCGTTAGAACATCTCTTGCCTCAATCGTCCGGTCGAACTCACGTCACAAAAAGAGGAACTATACCCAGACTGTATGACTGTCACCAAGAACTACTGGAAAACACTGAGAAAACGCTTATTGCTCTTTGGTCACAGTCGTTAAAGATATTGGGAGTTTCTTTCAATGGCGGCTGAATTCATAACTGTAAAAACTCAAAAGGAAAAAAAAAACGTCATAAAATTCATCCAACTAGTGTCTGTATGTGTAGTCGGGCTTCTGTCACTTCTTCAAATCAGCTTCTAGACAGACGTACAGAGCGTATATGAGGAGTGGACTGAGTGTGACATCACCATAGCGTTTGCCTTAATGCAGAATATGCTGAACACAAGCTAGCTGGAGTCAATTTCCTTCAATATGAGCATTTGCCCCCGCGGCAGGGGTAGACGTGGAGATTCCCCCGTGAATGAAGGCCTCAGATTGCTCAGTCCTTGCATGACTCCCATCTGGATGACACTACCACAAAATAAACACCAGGATCACAGAGAGCACTAAACTACAGATTCAAGCCCAAAACGGAGGGAGTGACACAAACTGTTACTGAGCTGGAGGAGTTTAGTTTTACATGCGAGTCAAAAGGAGCCAGAGAGTTGGAGCTAAACTTCGCCATGAGCACTTCCCAATTGCCCATCTCTCAGCCCAAAGGGTCAAACAGTGACTCACTTGACAAGATTTCTGATCCTTTGCAGACTAGTGGCTTAACGTAGAATACATAGAGTACAAGGGACTGGCCTCCTGCTGGACCCAGAGTCAGGACTAAACATGGGGAGGCTGCATTTCAGATTCATGCTGCTAAAATCTGGAACAATCTTTCCTAAAGTGTGAGACAGGCCTCTTCTCTGACAATGTTCAAATCCAGGTAAAAACAGTCCTGTTTAGCTGTGAATACAACTTTATATTTTTAATCTTTCTTTTTCATGTACTGTGATTATTAAGGGATTTAATGCCTTGTGTTACTGTTTCTATCTTGTTTTGTTCAGCACTTTGAGTCACCGTGAGTGTGAATTGTGCTATACAAATAAACATGCCTTGACTTGCCTTGTAATGGAACACAAAGAGAGGACCGCAACAACACATAATGAGCCGTAGAACTGTCATAAAAGCGGAGAGTGGAGCGTTCTTCTGAAGGGGAGGCTCGGGCTGTGACACCGCAGCTGTGTACAGGTCAGAGTGACACTGAGCCATGTGTCATTGTTTTTGTTCCAAGACTATTTTTAAAAACGCTCATGAATGTAGTAGCGGTGACACTTATGTAACTGCACCACTTTAAGCTATTTTTATTTATTCATTCCGTGTTGGCAGGGTTTGTGGTGCTTTCATAGAGGATGTAAGAGAGACTGAACACAAAAACAGCCTCGTTCCTGGGTCTACAGCCTCGTTCCTGGGTCTACAGCCTCAGTCCTGGGTCTACAGCCTCAGTCCTGGGTCTACAGCCTCAGTCCTGGGTCTACAGCCTCAGTCCTGGGTCTACAGCCTCAGTCCTGGGTCTACAGCCTCAGTCCTGGGTCTACAGCCTCAGTCTTGGGTCTACAGCCTCAGTCTTGGGTCTACAGCCTCAGTCTTGGGTCTACAGTCCTGGCACTGAGGCTTAATAAGAATTTTAATTTCAAGTATGTTTGTTTTGTGTTGAATGGCATTACAGACATAACATAAACAACAGTACTTAAAACAAAGAACTCAGACTTGTAAATGTAACCAGTGGCTCGTGCCGGTCTCAGTCCTGAAGCTGGTCCGTGGTGGGGCCGTCCCGGGGGAGACACTGGATATTTGCCCCATGGTGGGAGAGCGTTTGGACAAAGGGGGGAGAGGGAGAGGGAGAGGAGGAGGGGGGAGAGGCCTGTATTACCCCTGAGTCAGCACGCCGCAGGAAACAGGATCTCCACCGCCGCCGTGTCGCGTTACAGTGTCTTGGGACGCCGCAGATCGCCCGCTATTTTGATCGCTGTTTGTTTTTCACTCAAACCGTTTCAAAGTCACAGACAGAGCGAAGGATTTGCCCGTGCTTCTGAGTAATAAACCACAGCATAAATGATATTTGGCTTCAAAGTCTTCAACCCCTGGACTAGAAGCCTTCGGGCCCTGCGGTCTTTACAGCGATGAGCCCCTTCCATGTATTTTAATTTGTTACCGCACAGCTGGACACAGCTTCAATCAGCTATTTATTTGTAGAGCGCCTTTCATACACAGGGCACAACACAAAGCGCTTCACAGTCCACATCACCCAAATCATCACATAAAACAAACACCAGAAACACAATTAAAAAACTTTAAAATCACACAAGAAATTAAAACCATTAAAACTTTAAAATTACACAAGGTATTAAAAAAATATTAAATAAATAACCACAGTGCATTTAAAATGGAGATACAATCCTTCAGTTGTATGCACAGGCAGCACAGTCTTTAACCTGGATTTGAACATTGTCAGAGAGGAGGCCTGTCTCACATCTTCAGGAAGATTGTTCCAGATTTTAGCAGCATGAATCTGAAAAGCAGCCTCCCCATGTTTAGTTCTGACTCTGGGCACTAACAGGAGTCCAGTCCCTGTGCTCCTCAGAGTCCGGGCTGGTTCATATGGGACTGACATGTCACTAATATATTTTGGTACGAGGCCATGGAGAGACTTGTAACAAGCAGAGCTGTTTTAAAGTCTATTCTCTGAGCCACAGGAAGCCAGTGCAGAGACCTGACAACTGGACTAATGTGGTCGTACTTCCTGGTTCTAGTCAGGACTAATGTGATCATACTTCCTGGTTCTAGTCTAACCTACTGGAGACAAATGCATGGATAAGAATCTCCAGGTCTGCTTTAGACACTATATTTCTAACTATGACAATGTTCTTCAGATGATAAAAGGCTGTTGATGTTATGTTAACTCATATTTATCACTGTGTTTAAGTCTCGTCTTTAGATCCAAATATTTGCTCCAGCTATTTTTCATCATTTTTTTGTGTTGATTTTATCCTATTTGATTTTTTATGATCTTCTTGTCTTTCTCTGGATTCGTTGTTTTCTTCCTTTCTCTTTGTGCTAGGTGTAGTAGTAGTTTATTTTCTTCTGCCTAAAGGTCCATTAAATCTTAGGTGTGTTTTAAATTTTTTTTGTAAACATTCTCGAAAGGTCGAGAATGTGCTGCATTCTGGTGGTAGCCAGGCACAATGTACACAAAAATTAAAGAAATAAAAAGAAGGGAGAAAATAAAAACAAATACATGAATGTGCACACGGACATTTCCTAATTATTTTTTATCCATTAACAAATGTTGATTATTCATACATGAACATAAATATAGTATTGTGTTACTTATTCATTATTATTATTATTATTATTATTATTATTATTATTATTATTATTATTATTATTATTATTATTATCATTATCATTATCATTATTATCATTATCATTATTATTGTTATTATTATCATTATTATAATTATTATTACTTATTCAAAGCTTTTTCAATGATCTTGCGCTTATTGAAACTGTTTTAGTCCATTTCACGGTGACAATTGTTTCCTGTTTTGTTTTATTTCTGTAACTTTTACCTTGTTTATGCATGTACTTGTGTATTCTAATGTGGTTTTACTGCAAATGTCAAATATATTGAATGTCATGACCTAATCATTAACAAATCTTATAAATTGCCACCTCTGTGACAATATTTATTTTCATTATTACATATTATAATAGATAAATACAAATACATACATTTTAAAGTCCAGTCCAGTGATCCTCCACAAACTAGTAAAGTCTCCCTGAAGCCTTGTGTGTGTGTGTGTGCGTGCGTGCGTGCATGTGTGTGTGTGTGTGCGTGTGTGCGCGTGTGTGTGTTGCGTCTGTTGTGATATTTCTGACAACACACTCTCTCTCCCTTCTCTGCCAAGACTATTCACGTATCCCTAATTTGCCTCATTGTGAACGGTGTCATCTGATTGGCCGGGACTCGTCACTGCCCGCCGGCTCCGTTCAAACCCAAGATCCGGTTGCATTTGTAAAGTTATTCATGTGGGTAAGTGTGGCCTTTGAGTGTCCTGCCGACGTCACCGGCCCCGGGGCCCCGTTACAATCAGCCTGACATGATCTGACCTTTGATTGGTCCCCGGGGGCCGCTCATCAGAGGCTTATTAATACATGAATTCATACATGATTTTCTGTGTGGCAGCGAGGAGGGCAGAGGAGCAGGTGACTGGGGCCGATTTTGTTCAACTATATCTGTTTTGTTGAATATAATTAGTCATATTTTAGGAGCCGAACTGTTTATCTTCTTCTATGTGAAAAATAGTGCAATTTGAAGAGATTTTATTGTATCATTGATATCTGGGATTTATGTGACTCTGTGTTTATAATTTATGTTGTTGTCGAGATGTATAGCTTTACTTTGTTTACATCCAGCCCAGACTTATGAGCAAGGAGAGCCTCTTCAATCTACAGCCTCAGTCCTGGGTCTACAGCCTCAGCCCTGGGTCTACAGCCTCAGTCCTGGGTCTACAGCCTCAGCCCTGGATCTACAGCCTCAGCCCTGGATCTACAGCCTCAGTCCTGGATCTACAGCCTCAGTCCTGGATCTACAGCCTCAGTCCTGGATCTACAGCCTCAGTCCTGGATCTACAGCCTCAGTCCTGGATCTACAGCCTCAGTCCTGGATCTACAGCCTCAGCCCTGGGTCTACAGTCTCAGTCCTGGATCTTCGGCTTCATTCCTGGATCTACAGCCTCAGTCTTGCAGTTCCTGTGTTTAAATTATTTGATTCTCTGATCTGTTGTTGGTGAATTCACAACTTTGCTCTCCAAAATGACTGCTTTTGTTATATGCAGCTGCACAAAACACCTGGAATATCTTGTTTCAGTCAAAATGTATTGAAGACCGAATAAGACAAGATAGACTTTTTTGATCCCCTTGTTTGAAGGATGGATTACATTTTATTGTCTATATTCTGTGCAGTGTGTGTTTCCTTTCATCTTGTATAACATCAACAACTTTTTTAGGCGACAAACACCAAACAACCCACACAAGTCACAAAACCCACGTCTCCAAACCCGATCTCGCGGTCAAACTCCCATCTGGATTGATGCTGCCTCGGCCTTCAGCGCTCAAGGCGGACCCCACGGCGCGACAAATAGCTCATAGATCGCGCAACGCTTCCGGTGACCGCTTCCCAAACAACCACAATTAAGCCTCACCTGCGCCTCCCCCTAAAGCTGACACCGAGCCAGGAAAAATGACTCGGCATGGATTAGTGATAGCCTTTTCAGTATGAGACCATTTAAAACGCTGTCCGGCGCGCTACCATTGACCCCGCGGTTCACTTCGGGGACTCCGCACCACTCGATTGTTTAGACAAAGGTGAAATGTTTATTCCTATTAGCTGCTTCCTCGGATACCGTATTGACCTGCGGCGTCTGATGGCCGATCACAAATTGCGGTTGGAGTGTGCGCCGTTGCGGGCCCGCGCTAGCTGCACCTCGGCGCGGAGAAATCAATGTCACATGTTAGGTAAGACGTCGGCGGTGGCGGCTTCGGGGACAGGCGCGCTTGTTTAATAAGACCCTGAGCTGCCTGGATCAATGCGGGACTTCCATCGGGTCGCCGTGGGGATCGATGGTGGAGGCTTGACGCAACAGGGCTGATCCGCAGAGAGGTTTGGTCGGGTTTTGGCAGAGAGTAGGGAAGGGATGTGCTGGAAGAAGCTAAAGCTATTGGGCAGTTTTGCAGTGGGAGGGGCGTGAGTCTACAGGCTGCACATTTCTGCTGCTTTATTTTTGAGTTATTTTTTCTCTCTGATCCACTTGGTTTGGACCATGAATCTGCTCTGGTCTGGACCCGTGAAAAACCATGAACACTGTACTGCAGCAACATCTCAGGCAAAAAAAGTAAGAAAAAAATAACAATTGTAAACACAAAACAACTGTTTCAGAGCAAATTAGGATTTTCTGTAGTTTCCAGTGCATTTAAACGTAAACCATAATTTAGTTCAACTTCTACAGGTTTTCATTTTGTTCAGGGCAGTTATTGGTTCATTTAAGTTTGAACAACAGTATTTAGGTTATTTAAAACTCCTCGCTCTTGCTCATGTCACTAATGCTCTACCTGATATTTATCATTTATCATCAAGTATCCAAATGTCTTTATTGTTAATCAAGTTTTTTGTTTATTTAAATTTGTCTCTTTCTAAATATTTAATTTTAGCAGATGGCAGACAGGGGGGCAAAAAAGATATTTTGAATTATTATTTCATTATTAGCATTATTATTATTTTTATTATTATTTTATTTCATCGTTATCTTTTCTGCATGTGTTTATGTAATTATTTTCCTCAAAGATTCCCCAAATTTTAGGAAAGAACCGCCTTCTCCACTTTTTAAACAAAACTCTCTGGTCTTATTGGACGAGCACGTATAACCAGAATGATTGACAACTCTGAGGACCAATCATCTTGAAGTAGAAAAAATCCTTAATTTTCTTTGATTCTCTTTAAATTGTTATGTATGTTTGTTTGTATTTATGTTTAGGACCCCCTCTAAAAATGAGATGATTCAAGGGTCTTTCCTTTTTGTTTATGTTACATTTTACTGTAAAAATAATCAGTGATTATCCACGGTTATAATGCTACTTTTATTATGAAAAAATAGTAGCAAAAGGAGCTCACCATTCGGCAAATGTTGGAGACCCCTGGTGTAACGTATATCATACTTCCCCAGTCTGCCGAGTCCTGCCCGAGTCCCATCGACCCGCCCCCTGTCCCGCGCAGGCAGGTATGACTAACTACTATCTGACTCCCGGACGCCGTGCCACTCTTTTGTCATTTATCTTGCGGCGGGCTCTGGCTGCACTGCGGCGACAATCATTTCAGTGATCGGACCTCTGCCCACCCTGCTGTTACAAATGACCATCGATTATCAGGCTCTGCTGCTATCGACTGTCCCGCTCCTGCCCCGAGTGCCGCCACAGAAGCAGCCGCTACAGATGCTGCTGCCGCTACAGATGCTGCCGCTACAGATGCTGCTGCCGCCACAGAAGCCCCCGCCACAGAAGCCCCCGTCACAGATGCCACCACTACAGAAGCCCCCGCCACAGAAGCCACGGTGACAGATGCCACCACTACAGAAGCCACCACTACAGAAGCCCCCGCCACGAAAGCAGTCGTTCACCTATCCTCAAAGGTGCAAGAATACTAGTTTGAGGCACTTGTGAGAGCCAGATCACATCAGACCTCTGAAGCTAAGCAGGACAGGGCCTAGTTAGCACTCTGATGGGAGACCTCTGGGAACACTATGTGCCACAGTCGGGGCAGCTGCGTTGGTAAAGTGTCGAACTATTGCTATGTGTCCGCTTCTGACATCACCGTGTGTGGAGAGAATGGAAAAATAACGAGACTATGAACATTGTAAAGTACCTTGGGTAAAACAGACTAAAACAGAAATACAAAAGTGAAATGTTTATTGCGTTGTTCCGGAGGTGATAAGGAAGGGCTGCCACTAGTCCTAGCCCAGGAGCTAGGAACACAGGAGACAAAAAGGTGAGTATGCAAAAAAGGGGTAAGTATCAGCAGTATATCAAAAATAGCCGACTGAAAAATCACCGTGATAGAGACGAAACAATCTGGCAGAGTCTGTCTGGAGAGCTGGCTGGATGTAGGCTGCTTGATTGTTGAAGTGAGAGCAGGTGAGCAGCTCCAGACTCCACCCAGGTCCACACGCACACACACACACACACACAGGGAGGAGCAAGAGGCTGTGAAGACTAGTGACAGATGGGGGCGTGACAGTACCCCCCCCCCTAGGAGACGTCACCCGACGTCCGGCCAGGCTTGTCAGGGAACAACGAATAAAAATCCCGGAGGAGAGCCGCATCCAGGATGAAATGCCGAGGCACCCAGTACCTCTCCTCTGGACCATACCCCTCCCAGTCCACAAGATACTGGTGGCCCCTCCCACGACGCCGGACATCAAGGACACGCCGGACAGTGAAGGCGGGGTGGTCGTCAATGACACGGGCGGGAGGAGGGGGATCGGCCGGAGGGCAGAGAGGACTAGAAACTACGGGCCTCAACAGGGATACATGGAAAGAGGGGTGAATGTTCATAGACTTCGGCAAGGTCAGACGCACAACTGAGGGATTGATAATCTTATCAATGGTGAAGGGGCCTACAAACTTAGGTGCCAACTTGCGGGACTCGACCTGAAGGGGTAGATCCTTAGAGGAGAGCCACACTTTCTGTCCCGGCTGGTAAGAAGGCGAAGCCACACGGTGGCGGTTGGCAATCTCCTGATTACGGATACCTGTGCGTCGGAGAGCCGCCCTGGTCACCCTCCAGATCCTGCGGCAGCGACGCAGATGGAACTGAACCGAGGGCACGGCAACTTCAGTCTCCTGGTCAGGAAAAAGAGGGGGCTGAAAACCCAAGGAGACCATAAAAGGGGACATACCCGTGGCAGACGTCACCAAGGAGTTATGGGCGTACTCCACCCAGGGCAAAAACGAGCTCCAAGTAGTTGGATTTCGGGCAGTCACACATCGCAACGCAGATTCCAGGTCCTGGTTAGCCCTTTCCGTCTGCCCGTTGGATTGAGGGTGATAACCAGAGGAAAGGCTGACCGAAGCCCCGAGGGATTGACAAAAAGCCTTCCAGACCTGGGAGGAAAACTGAGGTCCCCGGTCAGAGACTATGTCCATGGGGATACCATGAAGACGAAAAACATGCTGCACCAGTATCTTAGCAGTTTCCAATGACGAAGGTAATTTGGGTAGGGGAAGAAAATGCACAGCCTTAGAAAAACGATCCACAATAGTCAGAATAGTGGTATTACCGTCTGATGTGGGGAGGCCAGTGACAAAATCCACCGCAATATGTGACCAAGGCCGGCTGGGGATAGGTAGTGGACGGAGGAGACCGGCAGAGGGCCGATGACTGGACTTGCTGCGGCTACAAACGGTACAAGCAGAAACAAATGCACGTGTGTCACGAGACATAGAGGGCCACCAAAATCTCTGTCTGAGGAATGCCAGCGTCCGATGACTCCCAGGATGACAGGTTAATTTAGATGAGTGCCCCCACTGGAGCACCTGGGAGCGAACAGAATCTGGTACAAATAAGCGATTGGGAGGGCCACTACCAGGGTCAGGACTGGTGCGCTGGGCCTCCTTCACTACCCTCTCAATTTCCCACCCCACAGCACCAAGGAGCAAGGCCGAAGCACAGGACTTAGCTTCATTGTCAGCACTAATATTGAGACAAGAGGGAGGAAGGACGGGACCCGGTTGAGAATCCAGCTCCCCCTGAATGGACTGACGGGACAGAGCATCAGGTTTTATATTACGGGACCCTGGACGAAAGGTCAAAACAAAATTAAACCTCCCCAAAAACAGCGCCCATCTTGCCTGGCGGGAGTTCAATCTCTTGGCCGAATGGAGGTAGGAAAGATTCTTGTGGTCAGTCCACACGATGAACGGCTGCTCAGCTCCTTCCAACCAGTGGTGCCATTCTTGCAGGGCCAAGACAACAGCCAGTAGTTCCCGGTTACCAACATCATAATTGGCCTCAGCGGATGTCAACCTGCGTGAGAAATAAGCACAGGGATGTACCTTTTGATCTTTGGGACAACGCTGGGAAAGGACAGCACCCACTCCGGAATCAGAGGCATCGACTTCAACAATGAACTGTCTGGAAGGATCTGGGTGAGATAGGACTGGGGCTGTAACAAAAAGTTCTTTTTAGTTTGGAGAAGGAGGCGTCAGCATCACCAGACCACTGGAAGGGCAACAATGTGGAGGTCAACAGAGTTAGTGGGGCTGCTTTTCTACTGTAATCCTTGATGAATCTCCTGTAGAAATTGGCAAATCCCAAAAAACGCTGGAGTTGCTTTCGTGTCTCAGGTCTAGGCCACTCAGCCACAGCTCTTACTTTAGCCGGATCCGGTTTTAGGTGTCCCTGCTCAATGACAAACCCAAGAAAGTTTACTGAGGCAGCGTGGAATTCACATTTCTCCGCCTTCACAAATAGTTTGTTTTCAAGCAGTCTTTGAAGGACCAACCTGACATGTTCTACATGTTCCTCAGCATTCCTGGAAAATATCAATATATCGTCCAGGTAAACGAATACAAATCGATTGAGCATGTCCCGGAGCACATCATTCACCAGTGCTTGGAAAACCGCTGGAGCATTAGTTAGACCGAACGGCATCACCAGATACTCAAAATGCCCCAAGGGTGTGTTAAATGCTGTCTTCCACTCGTCTCCTTGGCGGACGCGAACTAAATGGTAAGCATTACGGAGGTCTAACTTTGTGAAAACGGTGGCTTGATGTAGAGGCTCGAAAGCAGAATCAATAAGTGGCAGAGGATATTTATTCTTTATGGTGATATCATTTAACCCTCTAAAGTCAATGCAGGGCCTTAACGTCTTATCTTTCTTTTCCACAAAGAAAAAACCAGCGCCAACAGGGGAAGAGGAGGGACGGATCAACCCGGAAGTCAGAGAGTCTTTAATATACTGTTCCATAGTCTCCCTCTCAGGACGAGAAAGTTTGTACAAGCGGCTAGTAGGCAAAGGGGCACCCGGAAGTAAATCAATAGCACAATCATAAGGGCGGTGGGGAGGGAGAGACAGTGCCCTTTCTTTACTGAATACTTGTGACAAATCATGGTACACGGAGGGAACAGCGGTCAGGTCAGTAAGGCTAGGAGGAGTGCCCTTTAAGCCCTCGCAAACAGGTATGGCCGACTTAAGACAATTAGAGTGACAGTGAACACTCCAACTGTTAATCTTATTGGACGGCCAGTCTATTTGGGGATTGTGAAGTTTTAGCCACGGAAGTCCCAAAACTACAGGAGCTAAAGGAGAAGAAATAACCAACAAATGGATCTCTTCCCGGTGATTACCCGAGAGAATGAGGATGACTGGTACAGTAATGTGAGTAATCTTGGCTAGGTGACTTCCATTTAATGCATTAACCTCCCTGGGGCACTCAAGTGGCTCAGTTGGTATGTTGGCTTCCAGTACAATCGTAGAGTCAATAAAATTATCGTCTGCGCCTGAATCGACAAAACAGTGGAGTGAAAGAGACTCACGGGACCAAAACATGGAGGCCTGGAGAAGAAGCCGGTCAGAAGACGGCTGCGGAGAGACAGTTTGGCTCACTAGGATCTCTCCAGTCACAGGTGAGCCTACTCTTTTGGCAGTCGTGGGCATGAAGTGACGTTATGCCCCTCTTGTCCACAGTAGAGGCAGAGACCAGACATCTGACGGCGGTGGCGTTCTGCTTGAGACAGCCGGGTTCGGCCTAGCTGCATAGGCTCCTCAGCATCAGAGGATCTAGAGTTTCGAGAAGGCATAGAAGAAAAACAAGTTGCAGGGGAGGGGGTAGGAGATGATGCTGGCGCATAAAAACCACCAGATGATGGCGGGCGTGGCTTTTCTCTCCCTGTGTCTTTCTCTGAGTCTATTATCTAGACGTGTGGCCAAAGAGATTAGTTCATCAAGGCTGTTAGTTTCATCTCTGGCAGCAAGCTCATCCTTCACGCTGTCTGCCAACCCTCTGAAAAATGCACTTTGTAGGGCGGTGTCATCCCAACCACTCTCATTAGCAAGGATACGGAAGTCTATGGCATATTGGGCAACGGAGGAGGTTCCCTGGTTAAGAGCTAGCATTCTCTTAGCTGCTTCTTTGCCCTTCACTGGGTGGTCAAATAGCTTACGCATTTCATTAGAAAAAACTAAATAGGAGCGAAAAATGTCTGAGTTGCTCTCCCATGCTGCTGTAACCCACTGAGATGCTTTTCCAGTTAATAAACTTATAACAAAGGCAATGCGAGACTTCTCTGATGCGTAAGTTTGGGGCTGCTGATCGAAAACCAGAGAACACTGGAGGAGGAACCGACCACAGGCACCAAGATCCCCCGCATATCGCTCCGGAGTGGGTATGTGAGGTTCACGTTGAGCTGGATGAAGAGCAGTAGGTGGTGGAGCGACTTGAGACTGGGCACCCGGAGACAGCAATGGTGGAGCAGCAGAGGCAGCAGCAGAAAACTGGGAAAAAGCAGTGGTTAGGTTTGAAAGCATGATTCCAATTTGAGTCATCTGGGCAGCAAAAGTTTGTTGATTGTGAGAAATCTCTTTCAGCTGGGTCTCGTGCTTCCCAAGTAGTTGGCCTTGGCTGGAAACAGCTTGGAATAAAGGGTTGGGTTCCGGTTGCAATGCAGTGTCCACTTCGAACAAATCGTTTGGGTCTGTTGGGTCCATGTTGGCCAGATTGTTCTGTTAACTCATTGTGTCCCATTGACGCATAAGTGCGTCAAAGCAAATAGTAACGTGGTGTGCCAATGACGCATTAATACGTCAAATGCCTTTTTTGCTATTTTCATGTTCCCAGATGTCTATTACATCTAATGTGAATGGGGATTACAATTAGAACTTATTTTATTGAGCCAGCAGGTGGCAGCAGCGCTGCGTCTAGATGTTTTGTAAACAGGATACACTTGTTGTGAGATCTGAGCACATGGTGGAGTAGAGCAGACAGACAGAGACAGAGAGAGATCAGTATGGATAAATCAGCGCATTACAAACAGCTCACGCTGGAACAAGTGTTTGGTGGCTCCAAGCAGAGGGTTTCTACAGCTGATAGTGGAGAGGGGGGATCGCGGCAGCCCAAAAAAGCTGCTAAAAAGTGCGCTCCTGCTGCTACTGCGCATGCTAGCGCGCAGCCTGCACCTGGAAGGAGAGGCCGTGTTTTGGCAAGGCAAGATGAGGATGAGAGCAGTTCGGAAGAATTCACTGAGCCAGACCCGGATTCTTCGTCAGAGTGGCTCCCATCTGGGTCTGCAAGCAGCAGAGAGTCCTCCCCTGACGCTTTTACTCGCGCGTCAAGCAGAACCACCGCCAGAGAAGGTAATGCAGACAAATAACATGAGAGAGTATAACATAATATAATTTTGCATTTCTAATGATAATTGTATATTTATTGTATATTTATGATAATTGTATCTATAATTTTGCATTTCTTATGATTATTTTATATTTACAGATTGTGGATCAAGGAAAGCAGCCACACCCAGGAACCCTGCTGTTGATAGAACAGGTAATATATACATATAATATATATAAATATACATAAATATGTGTAATATCTGTAATGTGTATAATCTATAAAATATGTGTAATGTATACAATATGTATAGTATATACGTGGATGCATATATATTTTAATCTTTCCATCTTATCTAAAGCCATAATAAAGGTATCATATTGTATTTTACAGCCTCTACATCGAGCAGTGTCACTGCCAGTGTCACATCTGCCAGTTCAGTTGGTGTGAAGAAGAGAAAAGGTAAAAATGTCTTTCTGCACATCACATCAAAGCACTCAAACAATATTTATGTTCATTCTTTGTATATATTTCAATAATGTATTACAGTTACAAAGAGTAAAGATGGCAGCTGGTCTAGGGATGACTGGAGACCAAAGGTTTTCCCCTTCACCTCCACACCTGGACCCCGGAATGCTGCTGCAGAGCTGGATTCTTCGCTGCCGGCTGACTTCCTGGAGCTGTTCATTACAGATGAGCTGCTCCGTCATATTGTTCAGCAGACAAATCTGTATGCCGAGCAATATTTTCAGGCACACTCAGAGATTGTGCCACACAGCAGAGGGCATGTGTGGAAACCGGTGTCCATCCCTGAGTTGAAAAAATTCTTTGGACTTAGCTTTTTGACCGGGTACATAAAAAAACCACGCCTGCCGATGTACTGGAGTGTCAACGAGATGGAGGCGACACCATATTTCAATCAGACCATGTCCAGGAACAGGTTCCAAATAATATGGAGGTTCCTCCACTATAACAATAACATGTCTGTTGATGCTATGGACAAGATGTTCAAGGTTCGCCCTGTCTTGGACTACCTTGTCCAAAAGTTCAAGGACATGTTCCAACCTGGGCAGAACATCTGCATTGACGAGGGGATGATGCAGTGGCGAGGACGGCTGTCCTTTAAAGTCTACAACCCCCAGAAGCCAGTCAAATATGGCATAAAATCATATGTCCTGTGTGACTCGGCCTCTGGGTACTGCTTTAACCTGCAGCCTTATGTTGGGGAACCACGTACCCTGCCCGAAATTGTTTTTTCCCTCCTTGATCGTCTCCCAGGTGCTGGACATACATTGTTTATGGACAATTTTTATAATTCCATTTCACTTTGTGAGCAGCTACAGGAGGCGAAAACCAATGTGTGCGGGACACTGAGGAGGAACCGGGGAGAGCCTCAGGTGATCAGGGATGTCACCAAGTCTGACCTGGGTGTGGGGGGGAGGCTTGTGTACCACAACAACAAGGTCATGGTGGTAGCCTGGCAGGACAAAAGGCTGGTCAGGATGGTGACGACCTGTCACCAGGACAACATGGAGAGTGTTGATGTGTGGCAGAGGGGACACCGGGAAAAGGTGACCCAGTTAAAGCCGGAGTGTGTTGTGGCCTACAATGCATCTATGAATGGGGTAGATAGGTTAGACCAGAACATAGCCTACTACCCCTTCGTCAGGAAGTCGCTGAACTGGTCGAAAAAGTTTGTCGCTTATTTGTTCCAAATCTCGATGTATAATGCTTTTATTTTATACAGAGCTAGGAACAGAGAGTGTACGACGCTTTTAGCGTTCATGCGGCAGGTGGTAAAGGTCCTGGACCACTAAACCTCATGTAGAGGAGGTGAAGGTGGAGGATGTGGAGGTGGAGGTGGGGAATGTGGAGGAGGAGGAAGTAGGTGTGGAAAGAGAGGCTCCACGTAACCCAAGGGCTCCCTACAAGAGAGACCCTGAGAGCAGGCGTGATGGAAGGATGGCGAGGCACAAGCTGGAGTACCTTCCCTCCAGCAGTAAGGCTAGACCCTCAAGGAGGTGTAGGGTCTGCGCACGCAAGGGCCTGCGCAGTGAGACCAGGCTGTGGTGCAAGTCCTGTCGTGTCCCTTTACATCCAGGAGAGTGCTTTACCGCCTACCACACCAAACAAAATTACACTGTGTAAACACACACACACACACACACACACACTGTGTATAGCGTTTACTGTATGTATTTTCTAAATGGTTGTCTTTTTTTGTGAACTTGTATTATACTGTATTTTGCAATCAAAAGCACTTTTATTTTTTGTTTTTGCTGTTTTATTTATAGGAACAATGTTTACAAGTTCAAAAAATGACAAAAGTAAAACATCTTTTTGTCAAAGTCACTTTTTCTGCATGGTGTGGTCATTTTCACATAAGTGTCTTTTTCTCAGCTTTTTGTCTGAGACTGGTGATTTCAGTAAAACTTCCCTTCACTCGACTGGGGATAACAGGGGAACAAAACAAGCTAGAAACAAATGAAAGTATGCTGATGAAAGTAGACAGTCCAATCTTTCAGAATCTGGTTTCGGATTTCAGATAGTCATAGTACACAATATTCTGTGGGTCTTGAAAAATCAGTAAAAATCATCAGAAATGGCTGGCACTGTGGGAGTACCTGTTCTGAAATAGGCTGGCATTCAATGAGTTAAGGCTTGGCGATAGGACCCAATAAACAGACTAAAACAGAAATACAAAAGTGAAATGTTTATTGCGTTGTTCCGGAGGTGATAAGGAAGGGCTGCCACTAGTCCTAGCCCAGGAGCTAGGAACACAGGAGACAAAAAGGTGAGTATGCAAAAAAGGGGTAAGTATCAGCAGTATATCAAAAATAGCCGACTGAAAAATCACCGTGATAGAGACGAAACAATCTGGCAGAGTCTGTCTGGAGAGCTGGCTGGATGTAGGCTGCTTGATTGTTGAAGTGAGAGCAGGTGAGCAGCTCCAGACTCCACCCAGGTCCACACGCACACACACACACACACACAGGGAGGAGCAAGAGGCTGTGAAGACTAGTGACAGATGGGGGCGTGACAGGGGGGCTACTGCTACTGCTGCTGCTGCTGCTGCTGCTGCTGCTGCTGCTACCGCTACTGCTGCTGCTGCTACTGCTGCTGCTACTGCTACTGCTACTGCTGCTGCTGCTGCTGCTGCTGCTACTGCTGCTGCTGCTACTGCTGCTGCTACTGCTACTGCTGCTGCTGCTGCTGCTACTGCTGCTGCTGCTGCTACTACTGCTGCTACTGCTACTGCTGCTGCTGCTGCTACTGCTGCTGCTGCTACTGCTGCTGCTGCTGCTGCTGCTGCTACTGCTACTGCTACTGCTGCTGCTACTGCTGCTGCTGCTGCTGCTGCTGCTACTGCTGCTGCTGCTGCTGCTGCTGCTGCTGCTGCTGCTGCTGCTACTGCTGCTGCTACTGCTGCTGCTGCTGCTACTGCTGCTGCTACTGCTGCTGCTGCTGCTACTGCTGCTGCTACTGCTGCTGCTACTGCTGCTGCTACTGCTGCTGCTGCTGCTGCTGCTGCTACTGCTGCTGCTACTGCTGCTTTTACTGCTACTGCTGCTACTACTGTTAATGGTGCTACTTCTGCTGCTGCTGCTGCTGTTACTGGGAGAAAGTCATAAATTGTCTCTTTTTACTGTTACTTAGTCTGAATCTATAGCCTTGTTCAATCTATCCATCTGTTTTCTTCCCCTTTATCCGTTGCCGGGTTGCCGGGGCAGCAGTCCCAGCATAGACGCACAGACTTACTTTTACTTACTTTTTTCTCTGAATTCTGTTGCTTTGAATGGGAGCAGTCAAAATGATGGCTATGGGAGATCAAATAGTCCGCACATAATTCAATCCATCCACTTTCTGCTGTGGTGTGGGTTAGGGGTGTCCAAACTTTTTAGTAATGGGGCCTCTTTGTTTCACCAGAAGTGTCCAAGGGCCTCTCACATAAATTATACAACTTTTTTGACTGAAGTAGAGTTCTGAGCTTTAAAAATGAGGTATGACATCAGAGTCGAAGTTGGCCTTAGAAATGTTCACAACATTCTGTGACACAATCCAAGACAAATGTCAGATGTACCATTAAAGTCAATGACTGGATTTCAGTGTGAGAAAAGGGGGAGTAAAAGGGGAGGAGAGGGTGGGGGGGGGGGGGGGGGGGGGGGGGGGGTCTGGTGTCAATATGGTGCTTATTTATTTGTTTAGCACAATTCATGCACACCGGCGGCAAAGAAACAGTCACATCAGGAAGTTATGGAACCATACAACAAGCATAGAAGACACACACACACACAGACACACACACACACAAGACACACACACACGCAGACAGACAGATAGACAGACAGACAGACAGACACACACAGACACACACACACACACGCAGACAGACAGATAGACAGACAGACAGACAGACACACACAGACACACACACACACACACACACACACACACACACACACACACACACACACACACAGAGAGACAGACAGACACGCATACACAGAGACAGACACACATATCAGACGGATAGAAACACACACAGACACACACGCATACACACATACAGACACACACTGACAGACACACATATCAGACAGACAGACACACACACAGACACACATAAAAGACAGACACACACACAGACACACACACAGACACACTAGTTTTCATAGTTTTCAAGAAAAGACAAGCATCACTTTCAAACTTTGAATGTGTATTTTCTTATAATAATACTCAATTTCTCTCTCTCTCTCTCTCTCTCTCTCTCTCCCTCTCTCTCTCTCCCTCTCTCTCTCTCTCTCTCTCTCTCTCTCTCTCTCTGTGTTTTATAAAACATTTGTATCCGCTCGCCATTGTCTGGTGTCGTCGTCGCTGTCGGCCTGCGAGTATTCTCTAAACCAATTGTCAGTAATAAGACTTCAGCACATTCTGGTATGAATATGCATATTAATCTATACACACACACACACACACACACACACACACACACACACACACACATACACCACGCACAAAAAGAGAAAGTTTTCATCCAATTACTCTTTTAAATCAGCAATAATTACAAGCCTATACATCATCTGCATATTTCAATTAATATTCAAATCTATTGTGAAGTGGTGCTGCATGCAGATGTACTCTAAGGCCAGGATTAGGTGTAAAAACGGGGAAGTCTCCAGCCCGTACCTTGGCTCCCACTTAATAAGCCGGGCTCCCTGGTAATGTTCCTGAACTTATTATAATGCAATCTGACCGGGCTTCGGAATCGCACACACGCCTAATATTATTTCTCGCAATTAAGAGGGAGACGGAGACGTGGAGAGGGCCTCGTTGGTTAATTTGCGGTTCCCGTGTAATGCAAAGCAGAGCGTGGTAAACAGGTCCGCGGCGCGAAAACCACTCATGTGTGCCAAATCTCATTTAAATATACCAATTCTTTGTTTTGTCCGATTCTGGACACATCCCTGTAGAATGTGAATGTGTCCAATCGCCGGGGGACAAGCGCTTCCTTATTGGTGTTTTCACTGTTTCTCTTCAGACCCCTAAACACCTGCTTTGTATGGACGATAAACTGTATCCCTCTGGTCTCACTCTGGTCTCTCTCTCTGGTCTCTCTCGTGTCTTGCTCTATCATCTCTCCTGGGTCTTTTGGTATTGTCCGCCTCTCTGGTTTATCTTGCTTGTCTCTTGCTCTGGTGTCTCTCTCTCTCTGGTCTCTCTCTCTATGATCTCACTCTGGTCTCTCTCTATGATCTCACTCTGGTCTCTCTCTGGTCTCTCTCTATGATCTCACTCTGGTCTCTCTCTGGTCTCTCTCTCTGATCTCACTCTGGTCTCTCTCTGGTCTCTCTTTGATCTTCCTCACTGGTCCCTCTCTCTATTGTCTCCCTCTGTTCTCTCACTTGCAGTCCGTCTCTCTGGTTTCTCTCTCTCTTGTCTCTTTCTCTGGTCTCTCTCTGGTCTCTCTCTGGTCTTTCTTTGGTCTTTGGTCTATGGTTTCTCTCTCTGTTGTCTCTGCTTTCTCTCTATCTAGTCTCTCTGTTCTTTCTAGTCACTCTGGTCTCTCTCTCTGATCCCACTCTCTGGTCTCTCTCTCTAGTCTCTCTGGTCTCTCTCTCTGATCCCACTCTCTGGTCTCTCTCTGCTCTCTCTCTCTCTCTCTCTATGATCTCAATCTGGTTTCTCTCTCTCTTGTTTCTCACTTTGGTCTCTCTCTGTTCTCTTTTTCTCTGGCCTCTCTTTGATATCCTTCAATGGCCTCTAGATATGTATCTTGTGTTAAGAGAGGGCCACAACTCTCTCTGGTCTTTTGCTCTGGTCTCTCTCTCTCTTTCTGGTCTCTCTCTTTGTTTTTTTCCGTGGCTCTCTCAGTTCCCTCTCTGGTCTCTCTCTCTCTGGTCTCTCTCTGGTCTCTCTCTGGTCTCTCTCTGGTCTATCTCTCTCTCTGTGGTATCTATCTCTATCTCTTTGGTCTCTCTCTCTGGTATCTCTCTGGTCTCTCTCTCAGTCAGCCTGCTCCCTGCCTCCACTGCTCTACCCTAGCGTTACAAATAAACTTTATATATACTTCTCCACTCTCCAACTTCTGCTTTGTGGTTCTATCTGCCAACCGTTACTCTCCTGAGCAGTCTGCGCACCCCGGCTTGTAAAAATACCCCCTCTACGACATTTGTCAATACATGTACATTCACCCGTCTCGGCAAATTTATTATATATACGCCCTGTGTCTCTGCTGCTACCGAGGACTTCAATTAGACAAGTACCTGTGTGTGTGTAGTGCTGTGCCCTAAGCTCCCTGGGGCCCTCGCTCTTCCATATTGAATCACACAGAGACAGTTAATATTCCGGCAGAAGGGCAGATCTATAAAGTCGCCCCCGTAAACTCCACACAGGGCTTTTATAACATCCAAATAATAGCAGTAAATAAAGAGCTTACACCTGCGCTGGTCCGGGAGCAGGTCAGCGCCGGTGAATACTCCTAATGGATAGCTTCATGTTAAAACGCGCCATCTGCCATCAATCTCCGAAGCCTCCCAGCGAGTTAAAGTCGGCAATGCGTCGGTGAGATAAAGCAAGCGGAGGTTAGGGGCTCCCGTTGAGAATAACACATCAGCCACACTCAGCCTGCCGCGCTAACATTAATAAAAATGCCTCGGCTTAAAGGTGACATTCCCAATTTACGATTATTTGTGTCTATAAAGCGCGTCCGTGTCCCTCCCTCGCAACTCGGACGCATTAAGCCGAGCAGGCGGGATGGAAATTCTATCCATTTTATTAAAGCGACAGCCCTTACAATACCTGAGACTTTCAATTTGCTCGCTGTGACCTCCAAGGACACATTTCTGTCTACCTACGAGCCATTCAATTCCCCGGCTGGATTCGGGGTAGCGCGGCGGTCTCTGCTGCTCCGGAGGGTCGACGGGCCGGTGTTATGGATGAGCTTCCAGGCAATTGTGAAATAGAGAGAGGAGAGGAGCGCAGGGAGCGACTCTGGGAGATTTACTTTGGGGCGGTAAGACGGATGAAATCGCGGGCGTATCTGTGTTAGTGATTGTTTTTCCTTCCAATGCGGGGGGATAGGGGGGAGGGGGAGGCAGAGGTGAGGCGGGGGCCCGACCTGTGGGACCTGGAGAGGGGATGGGATGAAGTCCAGAGACGGGAGATTGAGCTAAGCACCTGGAAAATTTATTTATTGTCGGAACGCAACTTTTGTGGCTTGCGCGCACCACAGTTTAGAGGAGTTTCTTTCTCTGGTCTCTCTCTAAGGTCTCTACCTGATCAATCTTCCTGGTGTCTCTCTCTCTGGTCTCTTTCTGGTGCCTCGGTTTCTATCTGGTATCACTCTCATTCTGGTGTTTCGCTCTCTGGTCTCTTTCTGGAGTCTCTCTCCGGCCTCACTCTGGTATCTTTCTGGTATCTCTCTCTTTGTTCTCTCTCTAATCTCTACCTAGTTTTCCTCTCTGGTCACTTTCTGGTGTCTCTCTCCCTGGTCTCTCCCTGGTCTCTCTCTGGTCTCTCTCTGGTCTCTCTCTGGTCTCTCTCTGGTCTCTCTCTGGTCTCTCCCTGGTCTCTCCCTGGTCTCTCTCGTCTCTCTGGTCTTCCCATAGCCCTCAGTCCTACTCATGCCCTTCAGTGCTGTGTCCTCTGCATCTGTATTTTGACAGTGTACGCACAACTTTTGACAGCTGTAGCAGCGCTCAGACTTACAACCAACAGATTTGATATCTCTGGCCTCTCTCACTTCAGCAGTCGAGGATTCAGGTGGTTGGAAAAGTATGAGAGTGTCTGGTGAGGGATTTTACAGCCTTAAAAGCACAAAGCTGCCACTCAAGGATTTCACTTATTTCAGGTTATTCTTAGAACCCATCAACCCCATGATAAACCATAACCCACTGTACACCATTCTCCAAGACAAAACAAGTAAAACAAGTCAAATGAAGACATGACTGCAACAACAATATCCCTTAGGCTACAATGGGTTCTCGTGGTGGTGTTGAGTTTCCACTGGGGCCGCTGTAACTGCTCCTGACAAGGACTTGAGGGTTTATTGATCCAACCAAAGCAGCACTTAATGTTGGATTGGAACAGGAAGACATCTCTGTAACAAACCTCGCTCCTCCACCACAAGCACACCGGGAAAGATGCATTAAGTAGGCTGGGGCGGGAGAGAGTGGACAATTATGGACCTGTGTGTCTCAAACTTGGCCATTACAAGCAGAGAATAAACACACTGACAAACTTTATTGTTTTATACCTATAAGCTTTAGAGCGCTTTTATGTATACTTTATGATTTAAGCTGTTTCCAAGCAACATCACAAGTAAAATGTGTGTATAATAATGTCAAAAAGTGCTGATGTGTGATTTTCAGCAAGAGAAATGTCACCTGTAAAGTTTATAGCCTGATTCTCTGATTTATTTTACTCCATGCTTTGAAAGATTACGACCTATAGGACATTGGTCAAAGCTGGAGTACCTCGCCTTTTTTACCAATGGGTCTTAAGAGGTTTCTTGCCGATGCTGCAGGGTCTGAGAACAGTGGTGATCCACGACATTAGTCATAGTTTAACCCCAAATAGGATGTGTTGTTGCAATCGTATTCCTGTCCAGTAATTACCATTTCTGGACACTGGTCATACTGTTCCCTTTGGACCAATGGCTCTCCTGTGTTTGTTATCATTGCATTTCCAGTGATCGAACTATTTGATTCGTTATTGTCAAATCCAAAACTTTATAAAGTCTTGCGAGATACCAGCTGTTGTGATTTAGGCCTTCACAATCATAGATATTTAGATTTACAGATTGACAATACAAAACGTTCTGGTAAAAATGTTGCAACCGCCTTTGAATAACATCATTTCGCTTGTATTTTTTTGATTGTGGAAGTTCTTACGGAGTTGAAAAGGCTTTGGAGAGGGTCTCTAGAGGTGCCACTAAAGACACGATGGCGTTGTCACGTGACCTTTGTCCAATCTATAAACAGAACTGAGAAGCACTTATTCAATCTGAAATAATCTGAGCCGCAAATGCACTCTTTGACAAGCGTAAAACCAATCCCTAACTGGAAGTTTGTTACCGAACTTTGCTTAATCTTTCTAAAATAAGAACGTGCTTTAGAAGAAGAGTTCAGATTAAGATGACTGCGATAGCGCCGTGGCCCCACCGATCGCCCGAGCCGGGAATAGACCACGCCAGCGCGCCTCTGAGAGCGTGGATAATTGCGTATCTAAAGCCGTTTCGGGACGGTCCGCTCTGGGAATGGAAGGCGCGACGGTTTGACAGTGAGGCTTCGGAGACTGACAAACAAATGCCACAGAGGATGACGGGGAAGGGGTCCGTCTCAGAGCTCCGCAGAGGCCCAGAGTGACAGCGGCCGACCCCAGTGACGGGAGAGCTGGCAGGGGGGACCAATCAGATGGCGAGTGGGAGCGCAGGGATGAGGGCGAGTTCGACAGGCTAAGTTTCCGCACAATGACTGACCGAGAGCTGAGGCGTGGGCTTAAATCGGTGACATCTTGACGTTCATTTATTGGTAGAATACATTTACAAACACTCGAGGACAGGGGTAAGACTAAACCAGGAACTTAAACACCGTTTGAGACTTTGAAAGTTTGAATATTTCTTTCATAAAAGACAGTTTTTGACTTTCATGTATTTTGACGCTTCTATTTGATCAACATGACTATTCTATTATTCACATGAGAGCCATATAGAGGCAGCTGATTGAGGTCGTCAATCGGACATTGTTTGGTAAAAGGTCTTGGTCAGGTCTAGATAAGGTCATGGTCAGGTCTTGGTTAGATCTGGGTCTTGGTCTTGGTTAGGTCTGAGTCTTGTACAGGTCTATTTCAGGTCATGGTCAGGTTTTTGCCAAGTCATAGTCTTGGTCTGGTCTTGGCGAGGTCACGGCCGTGGTCAGGTCTGGGCCTTGATCAGGTCTGGGCCTTGGTCTTGGCGAGGTCATGGTCTTGGTTAGGTTTGGGCCTTGATCTTGGCACGGTCATGATCATGGTCTTGGTCTGGTCCGACCCATATTTTGTCTGACAGTACCTCAGTTGGAAGATTGCATGAAGCTGAGGGTTGGTGGTTCAAATCCTTGTCCTTCACAGCCCTCCAGTTTGCATGTTCTCTTTGTGCCTGCATAGGTTTCCTCCGGGTTCCCCAGTTTCCCCTACCACTAAAAACATATACTATGAATACAAAGAGACAGTGGCCTTAGCCTGTGTGAAACGATTTATGAATTAAAATAATTAAAAACTCTTCTGACAAAGGAGACCGCAAGACAATAACGAAAATTACCAACGATCTTTAAGTCTGACAAAACCACAGATCTGCCTTGTCAGGTTTTAAATTAATTTCTCTCTGGGTCCAAATCGCTCGACTCTCACACAATACCAAGTCGCAGTAGCAACCCGAACACAAGAATATCTCGTCTTTTGTGCGCCCGGCGGTCCACCTCGCGTGCTAGCAGAGAGGTTGCCGGCTTATCCAGCTCCATTTCCCGTCGCGCCGCGATTATGCAACTCCTGATTCAGTGCCTCTTTCAAATGGAATTGCTTTTAGACGCCACAGTCCAAACTTGTGAAGAATACTCATCAATTAAACTCATTTAGTATCTCGGTGGATGCAGCCTCCTCCCAGCCGGTTTTAACCTGCTTTCGGCATTTGTAAGCGCCGCGCAAATGGATTCACTCGTGTGTGTGTTTTTTTTTTTTTCACTTACAATTACTTTAAACAAAGAGTAATCACCGGACAGCTGAGCGACGCTACCACCAGGCTAATTACTGGGGAAAAATAGCTACTTTGTGCCATCCACTGATTATATCAATAAGATTCTCCTCGGGAAAGGGCCAATCCTGACATCAGCCTCAGTCACTCGCATTTGTATGGATTTCATAATGCAATATTGCCCACAAAGTAAACATTCAGAGAAACGGGGCGAAAGGGAGGGGCGGGAAGCACACAGCACAGCCTGCGCAAATGAAAGAAGTCAGGAAAATATGAAGTTTTGAAACCAAATTGGCAATCACCATCCCTCTACCCCATGGTTAGATTGAAATTGCGCAAAGGGGGAAAGAGAAGGTTGAAAAATAAATGACATAATTTTGTGTACACGCAATTAAAGTGGGAACCCGCGACCGAGAGCCCGGGTTAGTTTATGATAGCACAAAGCAACCTATAAATAATGAATACATCCGCAATTATTCCGTCTGGCATTTGCATAATTATTTTTTTTCCCCTCCTTTTTCTTGCGTGCATCTGTTAACACGGCTTCTTTGTTTCCCAGCATTCGCCGCACCTCCCATGCAAACACGTGAACGGGGCTAAATTGACATTAAAAGCAAATCAGCTTCATTTATAATTCACGCGGCGGCCACAAATGCACCTCTGTTTGGCCCGGGGAGAGCGCCACGTGAGGACGAGCACTCAGGGCGGTAGGTGCGATGTCGGAAGGATGTTTTTGGAGCGGTTTCGGAATAGCTCGGGAAAGTTTACGGCGAGATTATGGAAAGGGTGGGAAGGATTCAGAAACACTTTCCAAGATAGCACTGATACTACTTTAAATGTGAGTATCGTTGTAAAACCAGTGAGTACTTGAATATTTACTGCATTAAAATAACTTGTGTTCATTTGAGGATTTTGCATTAAAGCTGGGGTATCTAACTTTCATACCACAAGACTCTCTCTCTGGTCTCATTCGAGTCTCACTCTGGTCTTTCTCTGGACTTTCTCCTATCTCTCCCCGGTCCCTCTCTCCCTGGTCTGTCTCTGGTCTCTCTCTTGCTTCTCTTTCTGGTTTCTCTCTCTGGTCTCTTTCTCTGGTTTCTCTCTCCAATCCTTCTCTCTTGTCTGTCTTTGGTCTCATTCTGGTTTTCCTCTTGTCGGTCTCTCTCTCTCTCCCTGGTCTGTCTCTGTTGTGTCTCTGGTCTCTCTTGCTTCTCTCTCTGGTCTCTTCCTCTGGTCTCTCTCTCCAATCCCTCTCTCTGGTCTGTCTCTGGTTTCTCTGTAATCAGTCTCTCTCTCTCTGGTCTCTCTCTGTTGTGTCTCTGGTCTCTCTCTCGCTTCTCTCACTGGTCTCTTTCTCTGGTCTCTCTCTCCAATCCCCCTCTCTGGTCTGTATCTAGTCTCTCTCTGGTTTCTCTGTTGTCGCTGTCTCTCTCTTGTCTCGCTCTGTTGTGTCTCTGGTCTCTTTCTCTGGTTTCTCTCTCTAATCCCTCTCTCTGGTCTGTTTCTGGTTTCTCTGTTGTCGGTCTATTTCTCTGGTTTCTCTCTGCAATCCCCCTCTCTGGTCTGTCTCTGGTCGGTCTCTCTGGTCTCTTTCTCTGGTCTCTCTCTCCAATCCCTCTCTCTGGTCTGTTTCTGGTCTCTCTCTGGTTTCTCTCTCTGGTCTTATTCTGTTGTGTCTCTGGTTTCTCTCTTCACTCCCTCTCTCTGGTCTCTCTCTGGTTTCTCTGTTGTCGATCTTTCTCTCTCTCTGGTTTCGCTCTTGCTTCTTTCTCTGGTCGGTCTCTCTGTCTCTTTCTCTGGTTTCTCTCTATAATCCCTCTCTCTGGTTTCTCTCTCTGGTCTGTCTCTGATCTCTCTCTGCTTTCTTTCTCTGGTCTTCACATTGCTACTCAGACCTTTAACCAACAGATTTGCTCTCTCTGGTCTCTCTCTCTTCAGCAGTCGTGATTTCAGTTAGTCAGAAAAGTGTATGAAACTAAATAAATTCACTTATTGCTGGTTATTTAGACAAATGAGGGACCAGTGTCTTGAACATTATTCTTGCCATTATGTTCACAATCTCTACGCAAATAGACGGGTTAAACTTGTTTCAAAAACGCTCGGCCACATTGATGACAAAAGTCTATTACAACATGGACTGAAAAAAAATCTCCCTTCACTCCTTCAGACTCATTTTTTTTGCTGAAAAATGACTTTTCAGAAACCCCATAATATCCCATCACCAGAACCTGTGTCGAGCCTTATGGACCTGTCACCGTGTAATTTACTACGCTCCCTAAACGTCTCATTACGGCTTCACCTGGCGTTTGACCGGGGCCTCTTGACCGAGCTGCGGGCCCCGAGTGTCAGCCCCTACTCACGGTACGGACCCAAACATGATCCAGGTGACTTATGGCGGCGCGGCGTGACCTTTTAATGCGCTGGTCATTGATTGGGCGCCGTCCTGCATTCGGTGTCTCCCGAGGTGATAGATTATTCAATTAAATATTGACCTTTCCCTCGGACTCGTTTGTCCGTGGAAATGCTTTTATGACGGCGGCCGCAGCGAGTTTCGGGGTCCGGGGGAAGCAGAGTTGTAGCGCGCCGGCCGATGTTTGGAGGCTTGAGTAAATGTTTGCTCAAGCTATTTTTAGGATTGAAAGTGATTAGTTTTATACTTGTTTTAGTATTTTTTTGAAGCAACTTTGAATTAAAAAAGGAAAAACTTCTATAACATGGTAGAAAAGTGTATTCTGTGTGTCCTGGAGATTCAGATCTGGATCGGACCTGGTTTTGAGTTGTGTTTTAGACCTGGTTCAGACCGGGTTCAGTCCTAGTTCAGACCTGGTTCAGACTTGGTTCAGACATAGTTTAGACCTGGTTAAGACCTGGTTTCTGCACATGTTAGACCTGCTTTAGACCTGGTTTTGAGTCTTGGTATAGATCAGCCTCACACCTGGTCTAGACCTGGTCCATACCTGGTTTGGACCCTGGGGTGGACCTTGTCCCTCATTAAAACTGCTAAAACTTCAAAAGTGGATCCTGTGCCATGGAGATGTTTTAAAGATTATTTTCGGAGCAAATAAAATAAAAATAAAAAGTGTTAAATGATAATTATTGATATAATTTCTCTCCAGTTTAAGTCCTTTTGCTCCGTTCTGGTCTGATGAGGACTGCCTTTCCACCCAGCGTCAGTGTAGACCTAGTTCAGACCTGCCTCAGACCTAGTTTCATCCTTGTTCAGACCTAAATTATACCAAGTTTTGACCAGGTGCAGACCTAGTTTAGACCAGGTGCAGACCTAGTTCAGACCAGGTGCAGACCTAGTTTAGACCAGGTGCAGACCTAGTTCAGACCAGGTGCAGACCTAGTTCAGACCAGGTGCAGACCTAGTTCAGACCAGGTGCAGACCTAGTTCAGACCAGGTGCAGACCTAGTTTAGACCAGGTGCAGACCTAGTTTAGACCTGGCATTGATTTCCTAGTTTGGACCTAGTTTGGACCTGGTTTTGGCATGGTTTTGACCTTGTTTAGACCTGGTTCAGACCTGTTTTTTTGGCCTTGGCACTTAAAAAAACTCCCTCGTTCAGTCACCTTGGGTTCTTTGTGATAATACTAATAATAATACATCAAACTTGTAGAGCCCTTTTTTGGACACTCAAAGACACTTCACATGAGGAAAAAAATACAACAATAAAAAAGTGGTTTACGGAAAAGCTTGCTTGAAAAGACGGGTTTTGAGTTTGTTAGTGAGTCAGAGTTTCTAATGGGCAGTGGGAGTGAGTTCCAGAAGGTTGGGGCGGCAATGGCAAAGGCTCTGTCCCCCAGGGTCCAGGGCGGTTAGTGCGGGTGATGGGAGTGAGGAGGTTGGAATCGGCTGAGCGAAGGCGGCGAGTGGGTTGGTGCTGTTGGGTTGGTACGAGCTCAAATGTGTACTTTGAATATTTCCGAGGTGATTATTACCTGATGGTGGCTTGTTTCATCTCGTTTAGTCTTGTTTAGTCTTGTTTAGTTGAGTTTTTACCTTTTTTGAACTGTTCTGTATGGTCCTGCCTGTACTCCACCCGTTCAAGAGACATATTCTGGTTCACATATTTCAGTTCATCTGGGATACTCCTTCTGCTTGTTGCTCAGAAATGGTTAGCGACGATAGCTTCCAACTCTTTTCGACTTTGATCTGAGTTTGTACGTGACCCCTCGGCGAGTTCTTCAAACACATAACTAATTCTTGAACCTTGCCTTAAGTGCACCAACTTTGTAGATCAAAAATGAATCCTCGCAGATTCCCGGAAAAAAATTGAGATGACGAATTCGTGGTGTTGCCATGGAGCTCTGGTGTGATGACATCTGCTGACAACTACTCTTTGAACTGTCGTGATCATGCCAAAACTTTACTTCCTTAATTGCCACAGATACTTTCACTTTGACCTGATATTATGTCATAGTTTTTCAAAATGTCCGCTGACTTTTGCCCGGTTCTGTCCATCTTTTTATTGACTGAACAGTGAAAGGGGATGGATGGAAACGTCTCATGACACATTACATTATTTTACTTTATATTTCAGGCTATTTGCTGCTTTTGGGTTGTCCTGGTCCTAGCTTTGTCACTTTTCAGTCTGAAAAAGCTAGTCTATAGATGTAACAGAGACCAGAGAGGGACCAGAGGGAGACAGACAGAGACTGGAGTTAGAGACCAGCGAGAAAGACCAGACAGAGAGAGACCAGAGAGAGAACAGATAGAGAGAGAGAGACCAGAAAAATTGACTGGGAGAGACCAGAGATAGAGACTGGAGTGAGAGACTGGCGAGAAAGACCAGAAAGAGAGACCAGGGCGAGAGACTAGGGAGAGAGACCAGAAAGAGAAACCAGAAATAGAGACTGGAGTGAGAGACCAGCAAGAAATCAGAGAGATCAGAGAGAGAACAGAAAGAGAGACCAGAAAGAGAAACCTGAGAAAGAGACTAGAGTGATAGACTGGCGAGAAACACCAGACAGAGAGAGACCAAAGAGAGAACAGAGAGAGAGAGAGACCAGAAACAGGGACTGGGAGAGACCAGAGAGAGAAACTGGAGTGAGAGACCAGAGAGAGAGACCAGAAAGAGAGACCAGGACGAGACCAGAGAGAGAGACTATAGGGAGAGAGACCAGAAAGAGAAACCAGAGATAGAGACTAGAGTGAGGGACCAGCGAGAAAGACCAGACAGAGAGAGACCAGAGAGAGAACAGAGAGAGAGACCAGAAAGAGAAACCATAGAGACTGGAGTGAGAGACCAGAGAGAGGCCAGAGCAAGAGAGACCAGAGAGAGAACAGAGCGAGAGAGAGAGACCAGAAACAGGGACTGGGAGAGACCAGAGATAGAGACTGGAGTGAGAGAACGGGGAGAGAGACCAGAAAGAGAGACCAGGGTGAGACCAGAGAGAGACCTGAAAGAGGGACCAGGGCGAGATCAGACAGAGAGACTGGAGTGAGAGACCAGAGAGAGAGACCTGAAAGAGTGACCAGGAAGAGACTAGAGAGAGAGACCATAGATAGAGACTTGAGTGGGAGACCAGAGAGAGAGACCAGAAAGAGGGACAAGAGAGAAACACCAAAAAGAGAGAGCAGAGAGAGACCTGTGTGGCCAAAAACACATGCACGGAAAAACTAGAGATGTACCCGAACTGTTTTAGAGCTTAGAATGATTTTGATGGATTTTATTTCACAGTTTTATTGATTGTGGTTTGAAAGTCAAGTACCCCTGCTTTAATAACATAGAGCCATGTCTTTTTTGCCAGGAACTATGTCTCTTTTGACCTCATATTGCTGTATGTTGTAGGATGACAGGTAACTCGGGTAACAAATGTTAAAGGAACCAGAACTGAGACCATCGATAATCCGCGGTGAGTGGACTTCCTCGCTCTGACAGACAGCCGCGGACTCCACACCTGTCATCCGGCTGAAATATGGCAGAATAACTTTCTCTCCCCGGCGCGGCGAGCGTACTCAAAACGACATCTCGATCTCTCGCGCCTTGGCCGAGAGTTTGACGGATGTCTGTCTGTCTGGCCCTGACAGCGGCTGCTTTCTGCCCTGTCAAAGCCAATCCAGGGAGAGAGCAGAGAGAGAGCAGAGAGATAGAGAGTAGAGACAGAGAACAATGAGAGAGTAGAGAGAGAGCAGAGAGAGAGAGCAGAGAGGGAGCAGAGAGAGAGAGCAGAGAGAGGGAGCAGAGAGAGAACAGAGAGAGAGAGGAGAGAGGGAGCAGAGAGAGAGTAGAGAGAGAGAGCAGAGAGAGAGAGTAGAGAGAGAGAACAATGAGAGAGTAGAGAGAGAGAGCAGAGAGAGAGGAGAGAGACAGAGCAGAGAGAGAGCAGAGAGAGAGAGGAGAGAGGGAGCAGAGAGAGAGCAGAGAGAGAGAGCAGAGAGAGAGAGAACAATGAGAGAGAGTAGAGAGAGAGAGCAGAGAGAGAGAGAGGAGAGAGGGAGCAGAGAGAGAGCAGAGAGAGAGAGGAGAGAGGGAGCAGAGAGACAGAGCAGAGAGAGAGCAGAGAGAGAGAGGAGAGAGGGAGCAGAGAGAGAGCAGAGAGAGAGAGAGCAGAGAGACAGAGCAGAGAGAGATCAGAGAGAGAGAGCAGAGAGAGGGAGCAGAGAGAGAGAGCAGAGAGAGAGAGAGAGAGATATCAGAGAGAGAGGAGAGGGAGAGAACAGAGAGAGAGCAGTGAGAGCAGAGTGAAAGAGTAGAGAGTAGAGAGAGATCAGAGAGAGAGGAGAGGGAGAGAGCAGAGAGAGAGTAGAGGGAGAGAGCAGAGGGAGGGAGCAGAGAGAGAGTAGAGAGAGAGGGTGAATAAAGAGAGCGGGGAGAGGGACCAGAGAGAGACTTGAGAAAGAGCAGAGAGACACCAGAGAGAGGGACCAGAAAGAGACCAGAGAGAGATACCAGAGAGAAGTGAAGCTCCTCGATCTCTCGTCTCTTCAGGGAGCTTGACGGATGTCTGGTCCGTCGGAAAGCGTGCACCTTCTCGCCATCACCGCGGCGCGCTAACGGCCCTGACAGCGGCTGCTTTCTGCCCTGTCAAAGCCAATCCCGCCGCTTTTTTATGGAGGGCCCCCGGAAAAAAAAAAGAAAGGATCCTGCAATTACCGCGGGGGGTTTGGCCGTCGGGGGGGGGGGGGCTAGGCCTACGTACCAGCGGTTACTTTGATGGCATCCCTCCGACAGACTGAGTGCATTTGGTGCGGTGACAGTAATGGTGGCGGTGAGCTAATCGATGGGTGAGTGAGTGAAAGAGAAGGGGAGCTGTCAGGGGGGAGGGGGGGGGAGTCTTCATCATAAGCGGTGAGGGAGGGGGGGGAGGTGGGAGTACAGTAGTAGAGAGAAGAGATGGATCAATGGCCGCCATGTTGGAGTGTCAGTGTCAGAACAGAACTCAAGGTGGGTTATTGGGCGGTGCCTGGATGGTCTTCCCTGGTAACTATGGAAACAGTCAAAATTTCTAGTAACGTTTTGCTAATGCTCTCTCTCTCTCTGGTTTCTCTTTTTGGTCTCTCTCTGTTCCTTCTCTCTCTGGTTTCTCTCTATTTCTTCTCTCTCTGGTCTCTCTCTCTGGTGTTGCACCCTGGCTCATAACACAAAACACTGGTATCTCTTTCTTGTTTCTCTCTCTGGTCCCTCTCTATGTCTTCTCTCTCCGGTCTCTATGTCTGGTTTCTCTCTCTCTTCGGTCTTTCTCTCTGGTCTCTATCTGGTCTCTCTCTCTGGTCCCTCTCTCTGGTCTCTCTCTCTCTGGTCTCTCTCTCTGTCTGGTCCCTCTCTCTGTCCCTCTCTCTGCTCTCTCGCTCTGGTCTCTCTTTCTGGTTTCTTTCTCGTCCCTCTCTATAGTGTCTCTCTCTCTCTGGTGTCTACCCGGTCCATCTCTCCGACCTCTCTCTAGAAGCTCTCTGTTTTCTTTCTAGTCTCTCTCTCTGGTCTCTCTCTTTGGTCTCTCTCTGCTCTCTCTCTCTGCTCTCTCTCTCTGTCCCTCTCTGGTCTCTCTCTCTCTTTGGTCTTTCTCTCTGGTCTCTATCTGGTCTCTCTCTCTGGTCTCTCTCTCTGGCTGGTCCCTCTCTCTGCTCTCTCGCTCTGGTCTCTCTTTCTGGTTTCTTTCTCGTCCCTCTCTATAGTGTCTCTCTCTCTCTGGTGTCTACCCGGTCCATCTCTCCGACCACTCTCTAGAAGCTCTCTGTTTTCTTTCTAGTCTCTCTCTCCGGTCCCTCTCTGCTCTCTCTCTCTGGTCTCTCTCTCTGGTTCCTCTCTCTCTGCAAGATGATCTGGGAAAACATTAAATCTTCTTTTTCAAAACGTTTCAATATTGCTTTTTTTTCTTCATAATAACATAAATAATCACTGTTTTTTGGGACCATCCCTTTCCCTACACTTTTTTCTGACTTTTATATAATTTCAGATTTCTTTTGAATTGTTTTTCGTCCCACATGAGCTGGATCCACAGTTATCAGGCTCATGTGAGATCCATTCTTTGCTCTAATTGGATAATATCCCTGAGAACCATGAACCCAAACAAGTTGCACATTGTTTTCCAGTCATTTTTAAAGAATAAATCTATGTTACATTTATTATTCGATTTGAACGTATCGTATTTTCGGGAATAAACACATCGACCATTCATGAAATTCATCACACCAGAGTGAAAAACAGTTGATAACTTCTGACTTTTCTTTTCTTTGTATGAAAAGCAGTGCGTCTCGTGGATCCAGGACTTTTACGGTGAAATAACTTTTTAGTTCAGTTTGGTTAAAAAATTAATTAAAGATGAATGTATTTAAGCTACACCAGTGAGATTCTAAAATAAATCACGTACGTATAAATATAGGTCATAATTGAATTTAACATGCAGGTTTTAATGTTTTATGTAGCAGAGAGAGCCACCGCTATAGCTCTCTCTGCTAACGGTAGCTCTCATTCTGGTCTATTTTGACGATAAAAGTGTCCTAAAGCTGCAGAAACATGATGGAGTCAAAAAAATAAGTCTTCTGCTCTGACATCTCCACTATAATACAAATAAACAGTTTTTTTTGTCTTTTCCTGTTCCTCGTGTGAAAAGCCGTGAGTTTTAGCAATAATTCAGCAATAATTATGCATTTAATTTACATAAACTGTACTTTCTGGACTAATAAACGCACCTGTGTTGAAGCCGCACTAGTAACATGTTCAAATAAATCGCATATGTATAAATATAGGCCTTGCTTGAATTTAAAATGCAGGTTTTCATATTTTATGTAGCAGAGAGAGCTACCGTTAGCTTCCATGACGCATTCTGGTCCATTCTGACGACAAAGAAGTGTCCTAGAGCTGCTAAAACAAGCTGGAGTTAAAATAATAAGTCCATAAACTCTGCTCTGACAAGTCTACCATCATAAAAATCAACAGTTTTTTTCTCATTTCCTTTTTCCTCGTGTGAAAAGCCGTGAGTTCTGTGGATCCAGGAGAGCGGGCCGAGGGAAGGTGGATGTCGGAGAGAGCCATATGGGGCCTGTGTTTACGCTGAACAAACCTGAGCACTCACTGTTCACATCTGTGGCCTGAATAATTCACACTACGACACAGAGCTGCAGCCGGAGGACAAGGAGCAGCGGAGAGAGCGGTGAGTGCCCCAGGACCAGGGGGGGGGGGTTGGTTAACGCTCCAGGCTGCACAGGTCCTGAGGTGAAGATGTTTGGTGACACGGCCCCACAGCGGGGGTGATTTTTGCAAAGTCGTCTCTCCCCTCGACCACAGACTGCATTCGGACGGACAATGCTAACCCGCTAGCTCAATGAAGGTAGATATAGAAGTGCTCAAGGTGAATTTTTGCTCCAACTCGCCTTAGACCTGGATCGACAGCCTTAGTCCTGGATCTACAGCCTCAGTCCTGGATCTATAGCCTCAGTCTTGAATCTACAGCCTCAGTTCTGGATCTACAGCCTCAGTTCTAGATCTATACAGCCTCAGTCCTGGATCTACAGCCTCAGTCCTGGATCTATACAGCCTCAGTCCTGGATCTACAGCCTCAGTCCTGGATCTACAACCTCAGTCCTGGATCTACAGCCTCAGTCCTGGATCTACAGCCCCAGTCCTGGATCTACAGCCTCAGTCCTGGATCTATACAGCCTCAGTCCTGGATCTACAGCCTCAGTCCTGGATCTACAGCCTCAGTCCTGGATCTACAGCCCCAGTCTTGGGTCTACAGCCTCAGTCCTGGATCTATACAGCCTCAGTCCTGGATCTACAGCCTCAGTCCTGGATCTACAGCCTCAGTCCTGGATCTACAGCCCCAGTCCTGGATCTACAGCCTCAGTCCTGGATCTATACAGCCTCAGTCCTGGGTCTACAGCCTCAGTCCTGGATCTATACAGCCTCAGTCCTGGATCTACAGCCTCAGTCCTGGATCTACAGCCTCAGTCCTGGATCTATACAGCCTCAGTCCTGGATCTACAGCCTCAGTCCTGGATCTACAGCCTCAGTCCTGGATCTCTACAGCCTCAGTCCTTTCTCAGTGGTTCCTTGCTGATGCAGGGTGGTCTAAAAACAGTGTTCCCAATGGATCCATGGCTCCTATGTGTTGATTATTATGTTTTCCACATTTTTATAAATTCCTCCGAGACACAAACACACTGACTTAGATTGTCCCCTTTCTCAAAATCCGACTGCAATCCGCTCTACAGACAAAGGCAACAAGAGTATCTCCCAATGACAGGTCTTCACTCCAATACTCCAAACCCATGCATCTTTTAACAGCTACAGAAATGCTGCTCGGTCTATAAATATCGTTTTTTTTGTGTTTGTATTCTGTTCTGAACATCGGGGCACCCCACACGGATCGCACATTATCAAACACTTATCCATACATTTGACCGCTCGGTTCCAACGGAAAGAACAGCTGACCCGCGGACCGTGAAATATGTACCGACGAGTCCCAATTTAGATCCGATCCGACTCCGGCGATGATAACATATGTATTTATGCGTGCGTACGGCTGTGTGGGTCCATGCCGGGGTCAGCCATGTTCTTAATAATGAAGTATTTAACGTGATATTAAAATACGCTAATGCAAGGATTACATGCATTCACAATACGGCGAGTGACTAGAGTCAAGCTAGCAAGAGATATGGGGGTTTTCATCACAACTCGGAGTGGTTTCGAAAGGCCGAGGTGAGGTTTCTTGGCCAACATTATGGAAAAACAGAAAATGAGAAATGTATTGTAGTTCGTTAAGAGTTTTGTTAGAGCCCTTTAACTACGGTTTATCTATATTCATGAAGCAGAAGTATGGCATTAACCTCTGAGCCGTGTCAAAGCACACATGTGTGGGTTACATGCAATCATTTGAATGTTTGTATGTTAATTTATGTTTTGGGATACATTATGTTATATAGGCCTCACTGGTCTATAGCTGGTATTTCTCTGGTCTTTCCATGGTAACTCTTGCTGGTCTCTATCTGGATTCACTCTGGTTTCTCTCACTAGTCACTCTCTTGCTTCTCTCTTTGGTCTCTCTCGTCTCTCATAGGTCCCTCTCTTCTGGTCTCTCTCTGGTCTCTTTCTGGTTTCTCTCTTGTCTCTGTCTAGTCTCTCTTTGGTCTCTGCCTGGTCTCTCTCTAGTCTCTCTATAGAAACTCTCTCTGGTTTCTCTCTGGTCTCTCAAGTCTCTCTCTTCTGTTCTCTCTCTAGTCTCTTTCTGTTTTATCTCTGATCCCTCTCTTCTGGTCGCTCTCTAGTCTCTCTGGTCTCTCTCTGGTCTCTCTTGTCTCTCTCTAGTCTGTTTAGTCTATCCCTGGTCTCTCATAGTCTCTCTTTCTGGTCTCTCTCTGATCTCTCTCTAGTCAATCTTTAGTCTCTCCCTGGTCTCTCTCTTCCTGGTCTCTATCTTGTCTTTCTCAATCTTTAGTCTTTTTCTGGTCTCTCTCTGGTCTCTGACCTGTTGTTGTAAAGTCCTCTGAGATGGTTGTGGTTATGATTTATGGCGCTACATAAATACATTGGGTTGAAATACTGTTGGAGTTTGTTTGACTTTGTGCTCAAAAGAATCGCTCCTTGATAAATGTATTGCATGTAAAATGTTGAATCTGAATCAGAGGAATATTATTGTTTAAAAAGGGTTCATTTGCACCAAGTAAGAATATAAATTATAGATTGTCTTTGTTGGTAATTCTTTAAAAAAAAAAAACAGAAACAGTACAAATTAAGTTCAAACCAGTCCTGTAAAGAGGAAGTCTGTATCATTTTTTTATGATATTATAAAGTAATGGGCCTTCCAAATAAAAAAGAAAACCTTTACTTTCTTACATGTCTTTTTGTTGTTGCCATGCCAACCCAAAATCAATGCATCCATATAACCAACGTTTGCAATAAAAACTAGTTACAGTAAATTCATGCTGGATTAAAACAATAAACAGTATTTCCAGGCATTTCTTTTGTTCCACAAGGTTAAAGGCAGGCCTGGCACGGGTCCAACAATCACACAATAAGAATTTTTTATGGTGTTGCATTAGAATACTCGTGCCCTGAGCTCTCCCTCTCCCTGAAATTCTAATCTGTGTAAAATCCAACGTCCCTGCTTCGCATCAGTTTTGGCTCGGCTCCACTTCCTGCTCCCGAAAGCGAAGCGTCGGAATGCCAAAAAAGAAAACAGAGAAGATCCAGGGAGGAAGTCCTCCCACGTCCACATATACAGGCGCGCACACACCCACACACACACACACGCACATATACACACACATATACACACACACATGGGAAAGTCCAGACAGCCAGGACAAGCAGGACGACAGGATTTTCCCACATTGAAAGTCTTCAGATGTGGAGCTAAAAATAGTTCCTAGTTCACTGATGGATGGGGGAGAAAAAGAGGGGGAGAGGAGGGAGAGGGGGAGAACTTTTTGGGTGCATCCCATAGTGAGCCGTCTGCTGCTGTTTGAGCTCATGGACCAGCCACGAGTTTATTCAAACAAACAAAAAAGTTGAAAAGAACATATTTGTGGAGTTATTTCAAGTAGAAACGGCAGTGATCGTGTAATGAAGTCTCTCTGTCTCTCTGATCTCCCTCTGGTCTCTATGGTTTCTCTCTGGTCTCTCCGGTCTCTCTCTCTTGTCTCTCTCTGGTCTCCCTAGTTTCTCTGGTTTCACTCTCTGGTCTCTCTCTCTGGTGTCTCTGCTCTCTCTCTCTCTCTCTCTCTCTCTCTAGTCTCTCTGGTCTCTCTCTCTCTCTCTGGTTTCTCTGCTCTTTCTCTCTCTAGTCTCTCTTGTCTCTCTCTCTGGTGTCTCTGCTCTCTCTCTCTCTCTGGTCTCTCTCTCTGGTGTCTCTGGTCTCTCTCTCTCTCTCTCTCTCTCTAGTCTCTCTGGTCTCTCTCTCTGGTGTTTCTTCTCTCTCTCTCTCTAGTCTCTCTGGTAATTCTCTCTGGTGTCTCTTCTATCTCTCTCTCTCTCTCTCTCTAGTCTCTCTGGTCTCTCTCTCTGGTGTTTCTTCTCTCTCTCTCTCTCTCTCTCTAGTCTTTCTGGTCTCTCTCTCTGGTGTTTCTTCTCTCTCTCTGTCTCTCTCTAGTCTCTCTGGTATCTCTCTCTGGTGTCTCTTCTCTCTCTCTCTCTCTAGTTTCTCTGGACTCTCTCTGTGGTCTTACTCTCTCTGGTCTCGCTCTCTGGTCTCTCTCTTTCTGGTCTCTATATCACTGGACCCTCTGTGGTCTCTCCCTCTGGTCTCTCTCTGTTCTCTGGTCATTTCTTTTTTCTCTCTCATTTTAAAATGCAAAACATGTATAATTGACAATAAATGGCTTCGCACAACCACTAAATACTTAAAACGTTTTTGTGTATCGTTTATGATTTCCAAGATGTGGTCAGTAAATCCACATTCCTCCTTCGTGTGTAATCTTTCTGTGTTTTGTCCTTGAGCTGAGCAAGCCCATTCCTCCTGTAGATAGTTTAAATAAAATAATAAAACTATCTTTAAAACTGTTCCCACACACTTTGACCAGACTGTTGGAATATTTGGGAAGTATCAGACTAGTCCAGGGCTCCAGAATCCTGGTTTCTCTCTCTGGTCTTTCTTTCTCTCTGGTCCCAACAGTGTTTGGTCTCTCTCTCTCCGTTCTCTCTTTCTGGTCTACAGTATATCTGCTCTCTCTCTGTTCTCTCTCTGTTCTCTCTCTTTTTTTTCTCTGGTCTCTCTCTGCTCTCTCCCTGCTCTCTCTCTGGTCTCTCTGCTCTCTCTCTGGTCTCTCTCTAATCTCTCTCTCTCTCTGTCGTCTATTGAGTATTTTCTGTTTTCTTCCTCCCACACGTTGAGACCAGTCCGTCGGAACCTTTGGGAAGCAAGACACGAGCCTCACCCTGCTGCGTCTTGCTTCAATATTCACCACATTTTTTTGGGAGAACAACAACAAAAGTAAAAAAAAAAAAATCCTAACTTCTCTCCTCTGTCTCCCAGCCTGAATCTTCCACAGCCTGACCTTCCCGTCTCTCTCCGCCAACCCGCGCTGCCATTATGCAAAGAATAATCTAATTTCACATCCGCTCAATTCTCCGCTCGCAGATTTGTCCGAGCGGCTCCGTGTCTCCGAGTCTGGCCTTTTTACATGTTCTCCCCGTCGGCTAACGAGAGCGCCGTCGCTAGCACCCAGTCACGTCGGATTTGGTTCAGCGCGGATCCGTCGAAAAGTCCTGTTGTGTGTGTGTGTGTGTGTGTGTGTGTGTGTGGAGCGCTGGTACGGGACGTGGGCGCGCAGAGGGCCGTCGGGGCGGGCAGGGGGCGAGGTTAGGGGCTGTAGCGGGGGATCAGCGTCTTCGTTACGAGTTCAGAGAGAGTTGGGAAGAAACGGCTGAGGCAGAAGTTGTTGTTGATGGATTTTTAGCCGAGCAGAAAGAGGATGTGACTAGAAGCATCGAGCGTCAAGGCAAAGATTCAGAGTCTGATCCGGCCTCTTTCCCGGCTTCGGTCTCCTCCATTTTTTTAAACCAAAACAATTTTTTGGGTCTTCACCATTTTCCAACAGTGCTTCTCATCAGTCACATATTTTTAGCTTTTTAACACGTCCCCGTTCCCTTCTGTATAAATGCTCTGGTCTCAAACTCGCGACGCTATACGATAAGATCAGAGAAGATAAAATGTATCTGTAAAAACATGTTAAAAATATAACTATAGCAGTGCAAGTTTTTGAAGTCCTAAGGTCTTAAAGTGACTTATTGTACAGTCTGACAGTGGCCTATGATTAATTATGTCCCGCCTCGGAGCCTCCTCAGTCCTAGATCTACAGCCTCAGTCCTGGGTCCACAGTCTCAGTCCTGGGTCTACAGCCTCAGTCCTGGGTCTACAGTCTCAGTCCTGGATCTACAGCCTCAGTCCTGGATCTACAGTCTCAGTCCTGGATCTACAGCCTCAGTCCTGGGTCTACAGCCTCAGTCCTGGATCTACAGCCTCAGTCCTGGGTCTACAGCCTCAGTCCTGGGTCTATAGCCTCAGTCCTGGATCTACAGCCTCAGTCCTGGATCTACAGCCTCAGTCCTGGATCTACAGCCTCAGTCCTGGATCTACAGCCTCAGTCCCAAATCTAGAGCCTCAGTCATGGATCTACAGCCTCAGTCCTAGATCTACAGTCTCAGTCCTGGATCTACAGCCTCAGTCCTGGGTCTACGGCCTCAGTCCTGGATCTACAGCCTCAGTCCTGGGTCTACAGCCTCAGTCCTGGATCTACAGCCTCAGTCCTGGATCTACAGCCTCAGTCCTGGGTCTATAGCCTCAGTCCTGGATCTACAGCCTCAGTCCTGGATCTACAGCCTCAGTCCTGGATCTACAGCCTAAGTCCCAAATCTAGAGCCTCAGTCCTGGATCTACAGTCTCAGTCCTGGATCTACAGCCTCAGTCTCAAATCTAGAGCCTCAGTCCTGGATCTACAGCCTCAGTCCTAGATCTACAGTCTCAGTCCTGGATCTACAGCCTCAGTCCTGGGTCTACGGCCTCAGTCCTGGGTCTACGGCCGCAGTCCTGGATCTACAGCCTCAGTCCTGGATCTACAGCCTCAGTCCTGGATCTACAGTCTCAGTCCTGGATCTACAGCCTCAGTCCTGGATCTACGGCCTCAGTCCTGGGTCTACAGCCTCAGTCCTGGATCTACAGCCTCAGTCCTGGATCTACAGCCTCAGTCCTGGATCTACAGCCTCAGTCCTGGATCCACAGCCTCAGGCCCTGGTCTACAGCCTCATTTCATCTTTTGCCCATCTTTTTGAAGATTTTAGACAAGATTCTTCACTGACAATGTTCATATCCAAGTTAAAAAGTTTAGTTTCGCTGCAACAACTGAAGGATTCTTTCTTTCCCCCTTTTTAATAAATGTGATTATTTATGATTTAAATATAACTGTCGTACAAAATCCAACCATAGTGGACTGTTGGATGGATGATACTAAATTGAGTAAATAGATTCAGATTCATTTGTTTTTCTCATTTGCAGTAAAACCACAGCGTGTTGTGTATGTATTGTGTTGTAATTGTGTGTTTCTATCATTCAGTAAACACCGCATCTATATTGTGTTGTATTGTGTGTCTTGTTAGTCATGTGTTAAAGGTATAAAGGAGGATTTTCTACTTCCAGATGGTTTCTTATATATAAAAAAGTAAAATATTCCGGGACTTGCATGTAAACCTAATGCCCTATGGTGATATATTGTAAGTTGGATGACATTCTTAGACAGATTTCTGCATTTAGACGAAAAAGAAGCAAGGTTTTTCAGTCCAGCGTGACAAACCGACGGGGCTTTTTAACAAATATACAGCGCGTATGTTATTGTGAAGGGTCTGGAGTGTTTTAGTTCTCTGTGAGACTGATGCAGGCTCCACTCCTCCGCTGTGAGTGTTGGATCATAAACCCAAACAGCCACATCCTGTTTCTCCAGTGAACGCTAATATCTGAGTGTTATCTGCACCAGAGCTGCTCCCCTCCAACACGCTTCTCCCAGACCCCAGGCCCTGCTCAGTCCCTCCTTCTCTGGACGTCAACTTCCTCTGAAACACTATCTATATCCATCTATACAACCATCTGTCCATCTATCTATCTATCTATCTATCTATCCATCTATATATCTATCTATATATCTATCTATATATCCATCTATCTATCTATCTACCTATCTATCTATCCTGCCATCTATCTCTGTCTTTCTGCTATAGTCATTTCTCTCCGTCATTTCATACATTCCTTTATCTTTTTTTTCCTGTAAATCTTTCCTAAATTGAACAATGTCTGGTGAGTTTCAGCTTCACTCATGAGGTGTGTGTTTTATTGTTTACATTTGTCACAGTTCTATCATAATAATATTTCTTGTTTGTTCTATGTATATACTGTACATGTAGGTGACTGTTTTTGTTGTTGCACAATGCTGTAGAATTGCAAAGAGCAAATGCAGTAAAAATATGATAAGACGTGCAGTACATACACACATACATACATACATACATACATAGATACAGTACATACATATACATACATAGATACACACATACATACATACAGTACATACATACATACATACAGTACATACATAGATACATACACACATACATACATACAGTACATACACACATACATAGATACACACATACATACATACAGTTACGTCTCTAAATACAGTCTTTGTGTAACTTTACTGTAGTTTTTACTGTAAATGTCTGTACAGGTCGTGTACAGTGAGCTCATAGTCGTGCTCAAGTGTCTTCGAGATCTGACTTTTGTACAGTAAAAACACAGAGAGAGTAAAGAGTCACAATGAAAACATGACTACTGTAAGTCATGTGACTGTTGTTCACACTCAATGTTGTTAGGACTTATTAATTTGAGACACAGACAGTTTCATTGACATCAAAACTTGCTTTTGAGGAATTAACTTTTCATTTTGAGAAAGTGACGCACTTTTCCAGGTTATTCACGAGGTTTTGCAGTTTGCACTCATTGTTCTGAGAAATGCACAAACAAATGTGAAGAGTGATGAGAGAAATACACCAGAGCGACTGAGAAAAACTGTAATCATTACATATACAATTGTTGAACTAATTCTCAAAACCCGTTACCTTCAAGTGAAGAAGCTGTGATGTAGATGAATGTGGTCAGACAGGAAGGCGTGGCAGTCCAGGAATAATGTATGTTCAGTTACAGTAGTATGTACTGTTGACATTTGTCACATTTGTCACAGTTCTACCATTTTTCTATTTCTTATGTTTGTTCGATGTAAACACAGAAAGTGACTGTATTTAATTTTTTATTTTTTGCACAATGCTGTATAATGGCAAAAACATGCAGTAAATATGTGACATACAGACAGACAGACAGACATACAGACATACATACACACATACATACAGACACACATACATACATACATACAGACACACATACATACACACAAACATACATACATACATACATACATACATACAGACACACATACATACACACAAACATACATACACACATACATACAGACATACATGATCTGTCAATCTTTTAAATGATCTGTCAATCTTTTAAATTTTGACAATCTTTTAAATTTTGAAAGTTTTATCAACTTTAAGTATGTATGCTTCATCTACAAAGCGCTACATGGACTAGCCCCACCTCCTGTATCGGCCCTATTCAAACCTAGGACTTCAAGTGGCCTGAGGACTAGGGCCTCCTCCAGAGGAGACTGTGAGGTCCCCTTCAGAAAAACTACATTTGGACAGAACACTCTCTCTGTGAGGGCCATGAACATCTGGAACAGTCTCCCTCTGCACTTACGGGAGAGTCCTACACTGGTCACCTTTAAAACTCAAATCAAACAATGGATTAAGAGAAATCAGTCATGTGACCACTAGACTCTGAACTATTCTCTGTGCTAGTTGTATTATAGTGTTATTTTGTATTTTATTGTATTGTATTTCGTTATGTATTTTCCTGCCTAGGGACTACGGATGAAAACTAGCTTTGTAGCTATAATCCGGCATATTTACATTTGTTTTATACTGATGTTTATTAATGTGCATTTATTTATCAAATAAATAAATAAATACATACATACATACATACAGACACACATACATACACACAAACATACATACACACATACATACAGACATACAGACAGACACACATACATACATACATACATACACACATACATACACACATACATACACACATACAGACAGACAGACAGACAGAAAATACATCTTTGGGTTTCTGGACAGTGGTCATCCCGCTTTCTGTGGACCAACACCTCCAACAAGTTTGTTATTAATGCATTTGCTGTGTTCGAACCGTTTGATTCTCTGATCCGTTGCTTGTAAATCCACAACTTTGTAAAGTCCCCAGAGACTGCCGCTGCTGCGATTCTCAGGACGATACACAAATACATTGAGTTCTTCCCACTTCACCTGCCCAAATCCTCGCCCATATCCTCCCGCAGCCTCAGCCTCAGCCTCAGCCTCAGCCTCAGCCTCCCGCCCTCTCTCCCTCTCTCCCCTTTCCCACCTCTCTTGATTCGAGGCGACGCCGCTTTTTTACGCCTTCGCTAACACCGCGCGCACAGGGCTCGCTAAATCACATTTACGTACTCACGGATGTCAGGTCGCGCCAGGAGCAGACCGCCAGAGTGCGCCCGCGGGGGGGGGGGAGAGAGAGAGCGTGCGCGGGTCACAGAGGCACAGACGCAATAATATTTAACTTTTTATTCCAGTCTAGAGCGAGACGCATCCACCAGCGCCGTGTCGGTAATAGGTCCGGAGCGGAAGACTTTTCTCAACCTTACAAATTTGAGGTGTCTGCGGCGAACACGTGCCCTCGGGCTGAAGATGTTGCATGCTAATGTACGCGGCTGCTTAACCTGCGCGCAATGTGCAACGGTGCTGCAGAAGGAAAGTGAAGGCAAAGAGGCGCATCAGGAATTATAAGTAGATTTTTATTTTAAAGGAGGTGTTTGCTTTGGATAAATGTAAAACACAGACGGATGAAGTCCTTCTGTTTATGACTTTAATTTTTCAGCGCTGACCCGAAAAATCCACATCATGTTCTGTTGCTTCTTCCTCTAACATTAAGTAGTCTTTGAGATTATAAATATAAGGTCACGACGTCATCCAGCCAACTTCTGCTGAGTAAATATACTGTAGTTATGCCACGTTTTGTTCCGTCTTGTCTCTCTCTTTGTTCTCACTCAGCTCTTTCTTTGGGCGGCACGGTGGCAGAGTGGTTAGCTCTGTCACTTTTCAGCAAGGAGGGCCTTTCTGAGCGGAGTTTGCATGTTCTCCCCATGTCCGCTGTTTCCTTCGGGTGCTCCGGAGTGAATGGATGAGGTTTTGATGGTCCGGTGTGGTCGGCATCTTGCTTCCGTCTTCACCGGGTGTGGAGTGATTGGAAAAATATCTGAACTCTGAACATTGTAACTTTGGGTGACCTTGGTCTGTAAAAATACGTTATATAAAATAAACCTTAATCAATTACTTACTTTCTCTAGTTTCTCTGGTCTCTCTTTCTGACCCATCTCAGGTCGCTCTCTCTCTTTTATTTTCATGTATCTCTCTGATTTCTCCCTGGTCTCTCTCAGGTATCTTTCTGGTCTATCTCTAGTCTCTCTCTCTGGTCTCTCTCTCCATTCTATTCTGGTCTATCTCCAGTCCCTCTCTCTTTCTGGTCTCTCGCTCTATTCTTCTCTGGTCTATCTCTAGTCTCTCTCTCTCTGGTCTCTCTCTCTATTCTTTTCTGGTCTATCTCCATTCCCTCTCTCTTTCTCGTCTCTCTCTCTATTCTTCTCTGGTCTATCTCCAGTCTCTCTATCTCTATTCTTGTCTGCTCTCTCTCTCTCTCTGATCCCTCTCTGATTTCTATCTGGTCTCTCTCTGGTATCTTTCTGGTCTATCTCTAGTCTCTCTCTCTATTCTTTTCAGGTCTATCTCCAGTCTCTCTCTCTTTCTGGTCTCGCTCTCTATTCTTCTCTGGTTTATCTCTGGTCTCTCTCTCTATTCTTGTCTGCTCTCTCTCTCTGATCCCTCTCTGATTTCTATCTGGTCTCTCTCTGGTATCTTTCTGGTCTATCTCTAGTCTCTCTCTCTATTCTTTTCAGGTCTATCTCCAGTCTCTCTCTCTTTCTGGTCTCTCTCTCTATTCTTCTCTGGTTTATCTCTGGTCTCTCTCTCTATTCTTGTCTGCTCTCTCTCTCTCTCTCTGATCCCTCTCTGATTTCTATCTGTTCTCTCTCTGGTATCTTTCTGGTCTATCTCTAGTCTCTCTCTCTATTCTTTTCAGGTCTATCTCCAGTCTCTCTCTCTTTCTGGTCTCGCTCTCTATTCTTCTCTGGTTTATCTCTGGTCTCTCTCTCTATTCTTGTCTGCTCTCTCTCTCTGATCCCTCTCTGATTTCTATCTGGTCTCTCTCTGGTATCTTTCTGGTCTATCTCTAGTCTCTCTCTCTATTCTTTTCAGGTCTATCTCCAGTCTCTCTCTCTTTCTGGTCTCTCTCTCTATTCTTCTCTGGTTTATCTCTGGTCTCTCTCTCTATTCTTGTCTGCTCTCTCTCTGATCCCTCTCTGATTTCTATCTGGTCTTTCTGGTGTCTTTCTGGTCTATCTCTAGTCTCTCTCTCTGGTCCCTCTCTCTAGTTTCTGGTCTCTTTCTGGTCTCTCTCTGTTCTCTCTCTAATCCCTCTCTGGTCTCTTTCTGGTCTCTCTCTCTCTCTCTCCCTCTCTGGGAGTTCGAGCAGTTTCAGAATCCACTCCTAGTCCTTGTCCTAACGATTCCAACAGCTTGATCTCGTGTGAGCGTGTCGTACCTGTATTGCCGAGCTCTCAAACTCACACCGCTATTTCCAGAAGAGGAGAAAAAAAAAAACGGCAGACAGGATTGAGACATCACTTCTGTAAAAACAAGCCGAAGCTTCAGCACACCTGACACTGCTCCCTCGGCCTGCGTGCGCTCTCTCTGCCAGACGGATGTGTCGGCGAGGCTGTTAGCGCGCAAACGTTAGCGCTCGACGGGCCTCTGATCTCCCATCACTGCAGGTACAAGAGCGCTCGGAGAATTGCTGTCAACACACATCAGCGGATTATCTGCTCACCGTTCTCCGCCGCACAACACATCACTCTCCGGCGCGCACCTGAACACGCGCCCCGCAGGATTACCCACAGTGCACTACAGCGGTTATAATCTAATCTAATGTGTTTGTCCTGGAAACAAAGTGATCTGAGTGGATTCTATGGTTCTCTGCAGGAGTTGGACGACAGCAGCAGTGACAGGATTCACAGAGAGCTACTCGTTCAGGAGGAAGGGCAGAGAGCTACTCATTCAAGGCAAAGAGTAGAGAGATACTCATTCAGGACAAAGGGTAGAGAGCTACTTGTTCAGGACAAAGGAAAGAGAGCTACTCATTCAGGATGAAGAGTAAAGAGATACTCATTCAGGACAAAGGGTAGAGAGCTACTTAAACAGGAAAAAGGGTAGAGAGCTACTCATTCAGGACGAAGAGCAGAGAGTTATTTATTCATAACAAAGGGTATACAGCTACTCGTTCAGAACAAAGGGCAGAGAGCTACTTATTCAGGACAAAGGGTATACAGTTACTCGTTCAGGACAAAGGGTAGAGAGCTACTCATTCAAGACAAAGAGTAGAAAGCTACTCATTTAGGACAAAGGGCAGAGAGCTACTTATTCAGGACAAAGGGTAGAGAGCTACTCATTCAAGACAAAGGGTAGAGAGCTACTTGTTCAGGACAAAGGGTAAAGAGCTACTCATTCAGGACGAAGAGCAGAAAGCTAATCATTCATGACAAAGGGCAGAGAGCTACTCGTTCAGGACAAAGGGGAGAGAGCTACTTATTCATGACAAAGGGTAGAGAGCTACTCATTCAGGACAAAGAGTAGAGAGCTACTTATTCATGACAAAGGGTAGAGAGCTACTCATTCAGGACAAAGGGCAGAGAGCTACTTATTCAGGACAAAGGGCAGAGAGCTACTCGTTCGAGACAAAGAGTAGAGAGATACTCATTCAGGACAAAGGGTAGAGAGCTACTTATTCATGACAAAGGGTAGAGAGCTACTCATTCAGGACAAAGGGCAGAGAGCTACTTATTCAGGACAAAGGGCAGAGAGCTACTCGTTCGAGACAAAGAGTAGAGAGATACTCATTCAGGACAAAGGGTAGAGAGCTACTTGTTCAGGACAAAGGGTAGAGAGCTACTTATTCAGGAAAAAAAACAGACAGCTACTTACTCAAGGCTAGAGCCAGAGAGCTACAAATTCAGGACAAAGGGCAGAGAGCTACTTATTCAGGACAGAAGGAGAGATTCTCATTCAGGATGAAGGGCAGAGAGCTGCCTATTCAGGACAATTTGTCGAACGATACTTATTCAAAACAAGAGGCAGACTACTATGCTACTCTGACATAGATGATTAAAAGTAGAAGAAAAATACACTCAATTGGGTCTAAAAGGCTCTAAATGATGAAAAAAAAATTCTCAAAGTTGGTGAAAAATATTTGCCAATGGGACAGAGTTTAGGGATGCTAATGCTAGGCTAGTGCAGTATACAGTCTGTAATCTCCCTCGGTTGCTACATACATGTCTGGAACGGGCTTCGCAGCAGATCCGAGAACAAAAGACGGGAAAATGTCGAAGCTGCCAAGATCCAGACGGAGCGTACCACAAACGCCAACTCGTATCATCGCCCGTAACACGTTGAAGCGCTTTCAGAAGTCAGTTTTCCGTTAGCTCTCTTTCTGTAGCTTGAACCCGCAGTGAAAGACCTCAAAAAGCCACAAAGCCAGAGCTGCAGGTACGACACGGATCCGAAAAGTCCCGTCACGTCGGCCTTTAATCCGATCTGGGATACCTGCAGGTGGAGGTAGAATCTGTCATCGCACATAATTCTTTAATCCCAGCAGTTTACACGCTCGGGAATAACAGACCGAGACATCTGTTAGCGCTACACTGCAAAAAATGAAAACATAATGAGAGAATACATGCTTGAGTCGAGTGGTTTTTACCCAATTTGAGCACAATCTGACAAATTTTGCCAATGGGACAAAGGGATTTAGTTTTAATTCAAGAAATGTCGCAAGAAAGAGATATATCCTGTATCTTTTTAAAACAAGATCAAAATCTCGTTCACCCCCCACGCTAAGTCTGCTCTCTCGTCAGTTTAAAATTCACTGTTTTTTTGTGTTTTTTTTGTACAGTATTGCTAGTATTTTTTGTTTTTATTATTTATTATTTGTTATTGCTGTACACATTATAATTGTTTTGACTATTCTATATTTTCACTTTTTATTTTGGCACTTTTATGTCTCTGCAGCACTTTGGAAACTTGTCTGCCTATGTGTGTTTGTGTCCATATGTGTGTGTGTGGGTGTGTGTATGCCTGATTGCGTGTGTGTATGCCTGTTTGTGTGTGTGTATGTTTGCCTGTATGTGTATTTGTGTGTGTGTGTGTGTATGCATGCCTGTGTGTACATGCCTGTGTGTGTGTACATGCCTGTGTGTATGTGCGTCTGTGTGTGTATATATACGTGTGTGTGTGTGTTTATACTGTATGTATGCCTGTGCGTGTGTGTATTTAGGTATGTATGTGTGTGTATTTGTGTATGTATGCCTGCACTTGTTTTCAACTCCTAGTGGGTTCCGAAACCTGAGATTCCACTCACGTCATGGGGACTGGTTTTACGTGGTGGGGCCCGAACACCGGACCCCACTGGTCCAAGCTTAATAATCAATGGGTAATGCTTTTCTAACGGTCCTTATGCAGTCTCTGTAAAAATATGGAAAGGACCCCTGGAGGTTTACTTTCCTGAAAAAAGTGTGTTATGTGTCGGAACCCTGGTGGTGGGTTGCGGGATATCAGGGAGGGGCACACTGGGGCAATTTCAGTCCAGCAGGCTGGAGCCAATCATGGAGCAGCACAACAGAGGAAGTCAGGTGAAAAGGTGCAAGTGTGTGGTTCATTAGGCTGCAAGACATCATGGAGGAGCACACTGAAGCGCACGCTTACAACCCACTGGTAAGTGCTGACTACAAGTCATGACTTCAAATTGTTATATAGAATTATTACAAATTATTTGTTGTTTGTACAGCTTAGTCAAGAGTCCCTAATTGATGAAGTCGACTCAGATTCTGACGATTTAACTGTCAAGAAGAAACCTGTAAAAAAGTATGGAAAAAGAAAAATCAAAAACACTTTTCTTCAAGACTCGGAAAGTGACGAACCAAAGGCAAATAAGATTGTTATCATGCAGCTGCACAAGAAGAAAAATGGGGGCAGGGTTTACAGCAAGAGACACTTCTGCCTCTACTGTTCAATGTCCTGCCACAAAATGTCCCGTCATTTGACTAGAAAACATGGAACTGAAAGTGACGTAGTCAGAGCATTGGCTCTACCTGTGAAGTCTAAAGCACGTAAACTTCAGTTTGATTTGATCAGGAATAGTGGAAACCGTGAGCACAATTTTGAGGTTTTAAAGGCCGGCATTGGAACTTTAGTCCCAGCTAAACAGCCAAATTCCCCAGTTAAATCCAGTGAGTTTTTGCACTGTATAGACTGTGGGGCATTGCTTAAGCGAAAGTCGCTGTGGAGGCATGTGGCCAGGTGCCGGCTTTCACAGAAAGATGCCCAGGCTAAACCAGGTAGAAGTAGGGTCCAGTCCCTCTGCTCCCTAGCCCAGCCTGTACCGGAGGGCATCAGCAAAAAGCTGTGGTCTTTAATTTCGGCAATGCATCAGGATGAGGTCACGGGTGTTGTCAAAGCAGAAAAGGGGATTCTGAGACTCGGAGAGCACCTGTACTTAAAACACGGGCATGATAAGACTAAGCATGATTACATTAGGCAGAAAATGAGAGAAGTCGGTAGGTTAATTAACGAAGCAAAAACCGCAGGGAAACTGAAAACAATTAAGGATTTCTTTATTCCTTCTAACTTTAACCATGTGATTGATGCAGTCAGGTCTGTGGCTGGATATGATGAGGAAACAAATCAATACAAGACTCCATCCTTGGCCCTCAAACTCGGCCATAGCCTCAGAAAGCTAGCAGATATTCTTGAATGTGACTCAAAAATGGAGCATTGTGTTGATGAACTATTTATTAAAAACCTCCAACGAAGCCGGCTGCTTTTTGAGAAGAGGTGGGACGTCTGTGTTTCTTCTGCTGCCCTACAGACCCTCCGGCAAGCCAAGTGGAACACTCCGGACCTGCTCCCTCTGACTGAGGACGTTAGAGCCATGCATGCACATATTGAGGTATGTCGACCTGAATATGTGCAAACCCTAATAAGTGAGCCAACGTCTAAGCATTGGTCTAAACTGGCAGTTTTGACTCTTTGTGAGGTCATCATTTTCAATCGAAGAAGGGAAGGTGAGGTTTCAAAGATGCCACTGACAGCCTTTACCTTAAGAAGTAAGACTGGGATCCATTCTGACATTGCTCTGGGACTGTCCCAACTTGAGAAAAAGCTGTGTCAGCATTTTCAACGCATTGAAATTAAAGGGAAAAGAAGTCGGAAAGTGCCGGTTCTTTTGACTCCTGAAATGATTGCTTCGATGGAGGTGCTGGTGGAGAACAGAAGGGCCTGTTCCATCTCTGACCATAACCCATACTTCTTTTCCCGCCCGGGCGCAGACACCCACATCAGGGGATCAGACTCCCTACGGCAGGTAGCCAAAGAAATGTGGTGCGGTGCATCCAGAGATGCTATCCTCAACCAAACTTAGAAAGCACATAGCTACTATGTCTACAGTTCTCAATATGAAAGAGAATGAGATGGACATACTTGCCAACTTCCTCGGCCATGACATTCGCATCCACAGGCAATATTACAGACTACCAGAGGGGACACTGGAGCTGGCCAAAATCAGCAAAGTGTTGATGGCCATGGAGCAGGGAAGAGTGACGGAATTCGAAGGAAAGAGCCTCGACCAGATACAAATTGAGCCTGAAGGTAATTCTTGATATTATTAAAATATGTATGATTTTTTTCCCCTAAAGGCCACTTGTATTTTTATTTTCTGTGCGACAGGGAGAGCAGTAGAGATCCTCTCACAAACGGACGGGCTAAAAGAAACTTCAAGCGGAGAACCTTCAACCATTCATCCAGATGCACCCCATGGTAGTGGCAGTGCCCCTTCTGGTAAGTGTACCAGGTGGGGGATTACAGCCAGGCTGCTTGGTCCTAACCCTGGGAGTGTATATTGCTAATATATTTTTATTTCTCTCCCTAGAACGTGTAAGAAAGCCATGGTCTGCATCTGAGGTGAAGGCTGTGGAGAAGACCATGACACCTTTCATACAGACTGGAAAGGTCCCTGGGAAGTCTCACTGCCTGGCCTGCATTAATGCCTCACCAGATGACCTTAGACATCGGACATGGAGTGGCATTAAATTCTATGTCAAAAATAGAATCACTGCAATTCGAAAACAAAATCTAAAATAAAATTCCTTTAAAATAGTTGTTTGGTTTCTATTGACTGTTTTGTATTACTTAAAGTAGTCCCAGTAAAAAAAGATTATGTCTATGGGTCCCATTCTGAACGGCCCTGTCAAAGGGACCCACCAGGTAACAAAAACGTGTATGTGTGTGTGTGTTCGTGTGTATGTATGTGTGCGTACGTGTGTATGTATGCCTGTGTGCGTATATATGTGTGTCTGTGCATGCCTGTGTGTGTGTGTATATATGTGTGTACGTGTATGTGTGTGCGTGTGTGTGTGTGTGTGTGTGTGCGTGTGTATGCCTGTGTGTGTGTATATATATATGTGTGTCTGTGCATGCCTGTGTGTGTGTATATATATGTGTGTGTGTGTGTGTGTGTGTAAGCCTGTGTGTGTGTGTGTGTGTGTGTGTGTGTGTGTATATATATGTGTGTGTGTGTAAGCTTGTGTGCGTGTGTGTGTGTGTGTGTGTGTGTGTGTATGCCTGTGTGTGTGTGTATGCGTGTGTGTGTGTATGCCTGTGTGTTTGTGTGCGTGTCTTTCTCTGGATTTACTGCTGTTTAATGAGGAGAGGAGGCTGCTCTAAAGTGTGGCTCTCATTCTTCTCATGAGAAACTGAAGTCCAAGTCCCCGAAGCTCAAACACACACATTATTTACAGCCCGAGTCCACAATTATCACATATTTACAGCAGATCCAGACAATTGTGCGGCTCGAGGACCTCCACAGACCGTCTGAGCGACTCTAGTGTTGGAATATTCATGCCGCTGTCAATCCAAAGTGAATTAAGAAAAACGCCCGGAATGTTCCACAAGTTACAAGAACGAGATGTGGAGACGAGACCGCGCTCTATAATTAAAGTGTGTGTGAGATGTTTTTGGTCAGAGACACGTTAGGGATGGATAGAATCGTTTGGGTCTGGATATGTCGGTGTTTTTGTGGCCCAAGTCCAAGGAAGGTTTTTGGTTCTCGACAAAATTATCTTTTTATGGTTCCAGGACAGGTCTGTTGGTTTCTCACAGACCATTACATGTGAACTGGTCCTCCTGGGTCTACAGTCTCAGTCCTGGGTCTACAGTCTCAGTCCTTCACCTCCTCTCTCTCCTTCACCTCCTCTGTCTCCTTCACCTCCTCTCTCTCCTTCACCTCCTCTCTCTCCTTCACCTCCTCTCTCTCCTTCACCTCCTCTGTCTCCTTCACCTCCTCTGTCTCCTTCACCTCCTCTGTCTCCTTCACCTCCTCTCTCTCCTTCACCTCCTCTGTCTTCTTCACCTCCTCTCTCTCCTTCACCTCCTCTGTCTCCTTCACCTCCTCTCTCTCCTTCACCTCCTCTGTCTCCTTCACCTCCTCTCTCTCCTTCACCTCCTCTGTCTCCTTCACCTCCTCTCTCTTCACCTCCTCTCTCTTCACCTCCTCTCTTTCCTTGACCTCCTCTCTCTCCTTCACCTCCTCTCTCTCCTTCACCTCCTCTGTCTCCTTCACCTCCTCTCTCTCCTTCACCTTCTCTGTCTCCTTCACCTCCTCTCTCTCCTTCACCTCCTATGTCTCCTTCACCTCCTCTCTCTCCTTCACCTCCTCTCTCTCCTTCACCTCCTCTCTCTCCTTCACCTCCTCTCTCTCCTTCACCTCCTCTCTCTCCTTCACCTTCTCTGTCTTCTTCACCTCCTCTCTCTCCTTCACCTCCTCTCTCTCCTTCACCTCCCTCTGTCTCCTTCACCTCCTCTTCTCCTTCACCTCCTCTCTCTCCTTCACCTCCTCTGTCTCCTTCACCTCCTCTGTCTCCTTCACCTCCTCTCTCTCCTTCACCTTCTCTGTCTTCTTCACCTCCTCTCTCTCCTTCACCTCCTCTCTCTCCTTCACCTCCTCTGTCTCCTTCACCTCCTCTCTCTCCTTCACCTCCTCTGTCTCCTTCACCTCCTCTGTCTCCTTCACCTCCTCTGTCTCCTTCACCTCCTCTCTCTCCTTCACCTCCTCTCTCTCCTTCACCCCCTCTCTCTCCTTCACCTCCTCTCTCTCCTTCACCTCCTCTCTCTCCTTCACCTCCTCTGTCTCCTTTACCCCCTCTTTCTCTTTCACCTCCTCTCTCTTCTTCACCTCCTCTGTCTCCTTCACCTCCTCTCTCTCCTTCACCTCCTCTGTCTTCTTCACCTCCTCTGTCTTCTTCACCTCCTCTCTCCTTCACCTCCTCTCTCTCCTTCACCTCCTCTGTCTCCTTCACCTCCTCTGTCTCCTTTACCGCCCCTTCACCTTTTTCTCCTTCACCTCCTCATTCTCCTTCACCTCCTCATTCTCCTTCTCCTTTACCTCCTCTCTCTCCTTTACCTCCCCTTCACCTCTTTCTGCTTCTCCTTCTCCTTTACCTCCTCTTCCTCTCTCTCTCTCTTCCACCTCCTCTTCCCTTTTTCACATCGCTCCCTCAGACATGTCCAAAAGTGCTTCTCACCTCCGGCGTAACCTTTAAGAACCCGGGGATGACTCCTTAATGAACTCCTTCACTGCTTCACTCCTTCACGCCGCTGTCACGTCCGTCCACAGCTTTGAGGAGGTGCAGACAGGACCTCCTTCCGACAGAGGTGTGAGGTGCACCTTGACACCCCCCGAGCCCAGCACTTATAATTGGGGCAGATTGGAGCAGAGAAACGGTGGGTTAGCGAAGCCGGGGTTTGGGTACGGCGTGTCACAACAGACGCGACGAGAGAGAGACGAAGAGGCGAGAGCGCTGGAAGTGCAATTAGTGCCAGGGTAAATACCAGGAAGGCCTCGGTGTGGGATCGGGAAGACACACCAGCAATGCCGTATTTACCATCAGAGAACTGCTGGTATCACATGATAGTCATCTGTATTTAAAGTACGAAGAAAAACTATTGTGGGTTGTTTTCACCGCAGTGATCAGTTTAGAGGACTCCCACTGTCGGGTCTCTCTCCCTGGTCTCTCGCTCTTCCCTTTCTTTGGACTCTCTCTATCTCTGGTGCCTGGTCTATTTATGGTCTCTCTCTGTGCTCTCTCTTGTCTCTCTCTGGTGCCTGGTCTATTTCTGGTCTCTCTCCGATGCCTGGTTTCTCTCTTGTCTCTCTCTGGTGCCTGGTCTATTTCTGGTCTCGCTATGTGCTCTCTCGTCTCTCTCCGATGCCTGGTTTCTCGCTTTTCTCTTTCTGGTTCCTGGTCTCTTTCTGCTCTCTCCCTTTGCTCTCTTTTGTCTGTCTCTGGTCTCTCTCTCTCTGCTCTCTCTAGTCTCTCTCTGCTCTCTCTCTCAGTTTTCTCTCTCTCTCTCTGCTCTCTCTAGTCTCTCTCTGCTCTCTCTCTCTCTCTCAGTTTTCTCTCTCTCTCTGTTCTCTCAAGTCTCTCTCTGCTCTCTCTAGTCTCTCTCTGCTCTCTCTCTCTCTCAGTTTTCTCTCTCTCTCTGCTCTCTCTCTCTCTCAGTTTTCTCTCTCTCTCTGCTCTCTCTCTCTCTGTTTTCTCTCTCTCTCTGTTCTGTCTAGTCTCTCTCTGCTCTCTTTCTCACTCAGTTTTCTCTCTCTCTCTGCTCTCTCTAGTCTCTCTCTGCTCTCTCTCTCAGTTTTCTCTCTCTTTGCTTTCTCTAGTCTCTCTCTCTCTGCTTTGTCTAGTCTCTCTCTGCTCTCTCTCTCAGTTTTCTCTCTCTCTCTGCGCTCTCTTTCTCTGCTCCCTCTAGTTTCTCTCTCTCTGCTCTCTCTAGTCTCTCTCTCTCTGCCCTCTCTCTTCTCTCTCTCTCTCTGCTCTCTCTCGTCTCTCTCTCTCTGCCCTTTCTCGTCTCTCTCCCTCTGCCCTCTCTCGTCTCTCTCTCTCTGCCCTCACTCTTCTCTCTCTCTCTCTGCTCTCTCTCTTCTCTCTCTCTCTGCTCTTTTCTCTTCTCTCTCTCTCTGCCCTCTCTCTTCTCTCTCTCTCTGCTCTCTCTAGTCTCTCTCTCTCTGCCCTCACTCTTTTCTCTCTCTCTCTGCTCTCTCTCTTCTCTCTCTCTCTGCTCTCTCTAGTCTCTCTCTCTCTGCCCTCACTCTTCTCTCTCTCTCTGCCCTCTCTCTTCTCTCTCTCTCTCTGCCCTCTCTCGTCTCTCTCTCTCTGCCCTCACTCTTCTCTCTCTCTCTCTGCTCTCTCTCTTCTCTCTCTCTCTGCCCTCTCTCTTCTCTCTCTCTCTGCCCTCTCTCTTCTCTCTCTCTCTCTGCCCTCTCTCGTCTCTCTCTCTCTGCCCTCACTCTTCTCTCTCTCTCTCTGCTCTCTCTCTTCTCTCTCTCTCTGCCCTCTCTCTTCTCTCTCTCTCTGCTCTCTCTCTTCTCTCTCTCTCTGCCCTCTCTCTTCTCTCTCTCTCTGCTCTCTCTAGTTTCTCTCTCTCTGCCCTCCCAAGCTTTCCTGATACAGTCCTGGGTTGACAATAGGTTAAAAAAAACAGGGCCACAGTGGTAAAATATTGAAAGAAAATGTGCTTTTATCGCACGGCCAAGATCGACCAGACCAGTATCTCCTTATGTAGACCACGGTAGACTTTAGACCCCCCCCCCTTCCGTGCCCCCGGTCCCGGTTATTAATATTCACCGATAGCGGACGCATGTTTGTTTGGCGGAGTGTTTGTGCTCCGTGTTGTGTGCTCATGTCTGCGCATTTGTTTGTTTAAAATGAAGTCAATATTAGCTCAGTACGTCACCGGCAAATACGGCAAAGGATTTTCAGTCGCAAATCCAGCTGTTATTAACTGTATGAAGCTATAGGGTCCCGGGGGAAATGTGATTATTTGATGTATTTAAAAATGAAATACAGAAAAGAAAATTTTACTTTTAGTTATAATTAAAAAACGTGAATGAATAATGACATGTGAAGCGTCTTTGAGTGTCAAAAAAAGCGCTATATAAAACCGATGCATTATTATTATGTCTCTTGCTCTCTCTGCTTTCTCTCTCTCTCTCTGGTCTCTCTTTAGTTTCTCTCTGGTTCCTCTTTAGTCTCTCTCTGCTCTCTCTCTCAGTTCCTCTCTCTCTCTCTCTGCTCTCTCTAGTCTCTCTCTCTCAGTTTTTTTCTCTCTCTCTCTGCTCTCTTTAGTCTCTCTCTCTCTGCTCTCTCTTTGGTTTATCTCTGGTCTCTCTCTCTGGTTCCTCTTTAGTCTCTCTCTGCTCTCTCCCTCTAGTCTCTCTCTCTCTGCCCTCTCTATTCTCTCTCTCTCTGCCCTCTCTTGTCTCTCTCTCTCTGCCCTCTCTATTCTCTCTCTCTCTGCCCTCTCTTGTCTCTCTCTCTCTGCCCTCTCTATTCTCTCTCTCTCTGCCCTCTCTTAGTCTCTCTCTCTCTGCTCTCTCTTTGGTTTCTCTCTGGTCTCTCTCTCTGGTTCCTCTTCTTGTCTCTCTCTGCTCTCTCCCTCTAGTCTCTCTCTCTCTGCCCTCTCTAGTCTCTCTCTCTCTGCCCTCTCTATTCTCTCTCTCTCTGCCCTCTCTATTCTCTCTCTCTCTGCCCTCTCTTAGTCTCTCTTTCTCTTCTCTCTCTAGTCTCTCTTTAGTCCCTCTCTGCTCTCTCTCCCTAGTCTCTCTTTATGGTCTCCATCTTAGACAATCAAAACATTTTCTTTTCTTCAGTGCTGTCTTGAAGGAGTGAACATTAAGTGATTACACCAAGGCCAAACTAACAACCTGAAGTTACACACAGTTGCGATGACGAATGACAAAGACGCACAAACCTCCACCTCTCTCCTCTCACTGCCGCCGCTTCTGCCGATCGTCAGACTGTGAGCGAAGACGCCGCTACTCTTAAAAACACATGATATATTTAGCCGTCCGTATGGCGCGGCATCTGGGGTCTGCGGCGCGCGGCGGGCTGTCGATCACCACCGCGCAGCGCGAGAAATGACATCCTGATAGGTTTCCAGCCGGCACGGTGTGTGATGTGGGGAGTGTGCCGACGTGGGCTGATGTGGGCTGAGGTGGGCTGAGGTGGGCTGATGTGGGCTGATATGGGCTGATGTGGGCTGATGTGGGCTGATGTGGGCTGATGTGGGCTGATGGGGGCTGATAGGTGCGGTCACGCCAGGTATGTGTTTGAGTGTTATGTTTCGAGAGGTTTGGATGACTAAAAACATCAAAAATAACAAAACAAGTCTCTCTCTCTCTGGTCTATCTCTACTTTCTCTCTAGTCTCTCTCTCTCTGATCTCTCGCTGATCTCTCTCTCTGGTCTCTCTCTCTCTGGTTTCTCTCTCTGATTTATCTCTGTCTCTCGCCCTGGTCTCTCTCTAGTCTCTCTCTCTCTGGTCTCTCTCTCTGGTTTCTCTCTCTGATTTCTCTCTAGTCTCTCTCTCTGGTCTCTCTCTCTGGTTTCTCTCTCTGATTTCTCTCTAGTCTCTCTCCCTGGTCTCTCTCTAGTCTCTCTCTCTGGTCTCTCTCTCTGGTCTCTCTCTAGTCTCTCTCTGGTCTCTCTCTAGTCTCTCTCTAGTCTCTCTCTCTGGTCTCTCTCTAGTCTCTCTCTAGTCTCTCTCTCTAGTCTCTCTCTCTAGTCTCTCTCTAGTCTCTCTCCCTGGTCTCTCTCTAGTCTCTCTCCCTGGTCTCTCTCTAGTCTCTCTCTAGTCTCTCTCTCTCTGGTCTCTCTCTAGTCTCTCTCCCTGGTCTCTCTCTAGTCCCTCTCTCTGGTCTCTCTCTGGTCTCTCTCTAGTCTCTCTCCCTGGTCTCTCTCTAGTCCCTCTCTCTGGTCTCTCTCTGGTCTCTCTCTAGTCTCTCTCCCTGGTCTCTCTCTAGTCCCTCTCTCTGGTCTCTCTCTGGTCTCTCTCTAGTCTCTCTCTCTTGTCTCTCTCTGGGCTCTCACTCTGATCTTTCTGGTCCCTGTCTTTTACTTTTCATGTTTTTGATGTGGGGAGTGGGCAGACGTGGGCCGACATAGGCTGATGTGGGCTGATGTTTGAGTGGGCAGACTGAGCTGAGTTATGTTTTAAGAGGTTTGGATGAATAAAAAATAAAAAATAACATAACAGATCTGTAATTTTGACGTATTGTTCAAAAGACACATTTAATGGATTGTTTTTGTCAAATAATGACGATAAGCAGAATGAACTTCATGTAATTTTGTGTTTATGTTTCTCTCTTGTCTCTCGCTGGTCTCTTTCTCTGGCCTCTTTGTCTCTCTCGTTTCTCTCAAGTCTCTCTGGTTTGTGTCTGGTTTCTCTCTCTCACTCTGGTCTCTCCTTTGAGTCTATCTCTCTAGCCTCTCTCTAATCTCTTTCTCTGCTCTCTCTCTGGTCTCATCTGCTTTATCTCTCTGGTCTCTCTCTGGTCTATCTCTAGTCTTTCTCTCTGGTCTCTTTCTAGTCTCTCACTCTGGTCTTTCTCTAGTCTCTCTCTCTCTGTTGTCTCTCTCTCTGGTCTCTCTCTTGTCTCTCGCTCTGGTCTCTCTTTGGTCTCTTTCTGGTCCATCCCTCTAGTTTCTCTCTGGTCTCTCTCTAGTCCCTCGCTCTGGTCTCTCTCTAGTCCCTCACTCTGGTCTCTCCCTAGTCTCTCTCTCTCTGGTCTCTCTCTAGTCTCTCTCTCTAGTCTCGCTCTAGTCTCTCTGGTCCCTCTTTTTTCCTATCTTTTGCTATTCTAAACATGTGACTAAAACCACAAACACACACAAACAAGTGATGGAAGCAGTATTGTTTTGATGACAAGGAACTAGAAAAGTGTGCAGTAACACATGGTTATTTATGGTTTGAGAGTGAGAAACCCCGGCTTGTTTTAAGACAATAGTGAAGATGTGAGTTGAGTGTCTTGCCCAATGAGAGGGGAGTGTATCCAGTCCAGAGGTAAGTGGACTTTTCTCATGTAACTGCTGCAGCTGGATCTCCTCACCGTCCTGACACTGACCTCCCGCCCTCTGCCTCCCCTCTCCTCCTCCTCCCCCTCCCCCTCTTCTTCCTCCTCTTCTTCTTCCTCCTCCTCCTTCACTTTGCTGATGTTTGGTCGCCGTGACCCTTCACATCCTCCTTCAGCCGGATGTGTGCTGACTCAGGTCTCCTCAGGTGGTCCAGTCCCGGTCTCAGGATCCCAACGTGAGAAGTGAATCTGTCTGGGCCCGAAACCTGACGCTGAAAATAATACACTTTTAGAATAATACATTCATAAAGTTTACATCCCAAAAGAAGTTAAAGCTGGATTTTCAAACTGTTAAAAGTACATCTACGACATGTTAGTGCCATATGATAAAACTGAGGACTCTGAGGAGCACAGGGACTGGCCTCCTGCTGGGTCTCTGAGGAGCACAGGGACTGGCCTCCTGCTGGGACTCTGAGGAGCACAGGGACTGGCCTACTGCTGGGACTCTGAGGAGCACAGGGACTGGCCTACTGCTGGGACTCTGAGGAGCACAGGGACTGGCCTCCTGCTGGGACTCTGGGGAGCACAGGGACTGGCCTCCTGCTGGGACTCTGAGGAGCACAGGGACTGGCCTTCTGCTGGGACTCTGAGGAGCACAGGGACTGGCCTCCTGCTGGGACTCAGGGGAGCACACAGACTAGCCTCCTGTTGGGACTCTGAGGAGCACAGGGACACAGCACAGGGACTGGCCTTCTGCTGGGACTCTGAGGAGCACAGGGACTGGCCTCCTGCTGGGTCTCTGAGGAGCACAGGGACTGGCCTCCTGCTGGGACTCAGGGGAGCACAGGGACTAGCCTCATAATGGGACTCTGAGGAGCACAGGGACTGACCTTCTGCTGGGACTCAGGGGAGCACAGGGACTGGCCTCCTGCTGGGACTCTGAGGAGCACAGGGACTGACCTACTGCTGGGACTCTGAGGAGCACAGGGACTGGACTCATAGTGGGACTCTGAGGAGCACAGGGACTGGACTCATAGTGGGACTCTGAGGAGCACAGGGACTAGCCTCATAATGGGACTCTGAGTAGCACAGGGACTGGCTTCCTGGACTGAACATGGGCATGCAGCTTTTTACAAAAATCTAAAGCAGTCTTCCTGAAAAATGTAGACAGGTTTCTTCTCTGACAATGTTCAAATCCATGTTAAAAACAGTTTTGCAACAAAACATTTTAATGACTGGGATTATTTGAGATTTCAATGCATTGTGTGATTTTTGGAAAACAATATTTATTTGGATTTATATATATTGTTTTTTTCATTTCTATCTTGTTTTTTGTTATTACCAAGTTATAAATACTAGTTCTTGTTGTAAGTACAGTTTTATTCCCAGGTAATAAATGCAGACAATCTGACTCCATCTCATTGTCCAAGAATCCCCTTTTTGTCTGAGGTCTTTGAGGTCTTGGCGTGTGTGTTTTCCCACGCTGTTTTTTCTCTCTATATTAAATTGTTTCATCTTCCTCATAATACAAACCTCGAGTTTCCATAAAAGCCCAAAACCATTATCCACCAATTTGTTGCGCAGACACCTATCAGATCCAGACCACCGAAATCATCTTTTCCTAGTTATAAAAATCCGGACGGATGCATACAAAAACACTCCTGGGTCTACAGCCTCAGTCCTGGATCTACAGCCTCAGTCCTGGATCTACAGCCTCAGTCCTGGATCTACAGCCTCAGTCCTGGATCTACAGCCTCAGTCCTGGATCTACAGCCAATCTGCAATCGTCCCAATCCTCCCTGAGACATTTGATAATAGGACGATCCAAAACATCGTGAAAATATAAAAATAAAACATAAGATCACCCCTCGCTCCACCCCCCCCCCCCCCCCACCCTTTTCATCCGAGGCTTGTTGAGAATGAATAATTTACAACTGTGTCCGAAGTGGCGTTAAATGACGATTGAACCAAAGTGAGTTGAAAGCCGCCACAACAAAAAGGCCAAAAAGCCTCAGTCCCGATGACCCCCCCCCCCCCTCCCCTCCCCTCACCCCTCCTCACCCCTCCTCACCCCTCCTCTCCTCGCATTTGTTTCAGATTAAGGCAGAATAAAAAAGAGAAGTCATTAAAGCAATTTGTGTTTTTCGGCGGTTCTGGCTGAAGATGCGGCAGGCTTTGGTGATAAGGCGTCTCCGTGACACGCCGCCGTCTTTGTGATTAACGCTTTTGTTCATTTTTCATCTGTTTCTTTATTTTTTTTACTTTTGTTTTGAGCAGGACTGAGAAGTGGCTCATGGCGTCAAGGCCCAAACAAGATATATTCCAGTTTTCCCTGAAGGTTAAGTGAAGGTGCTTTGGTTAAAACTTCTTGTATAATAATTCATGGTCTATATACTCTCTCTATAATATGTCAGGGTTTTGAACATGTCGTCAAAACACAAAAACAAACCGCAAAAATGTGAATAAAATACAAATTATCTTGATCAAATAGTTCCAGTGCTTTAATATTTCGTTTTTACACAGACCCTGCTCTGTGCAGTATGCATTATCAAAGATCTTTTTATTTAAAAAGCTGAAGAATTGTGTCTTAGCATATTAGCATTAGCATTCATAGAACATGAACTTGTGTCAAACTCTCACTACAACAGGACCCTCTGCAGATGTTTGTATTTACCTGATATTATCATCTGTAATATTCTCAGTCATAATAAACCAAGTTAGTAGGCCCTCAGTTTAACTCAAAATGCTGTTGGAAGTGGCTTCCAGAGGTCACCATGGCAACAAGAACATATGGAATAGAAATCCATTCTACCTGGTTGCCATGGAAATGTTATGTCATAAAGGGAATCTGATTTAACCTATGGGTTAAATCACTCGTTCAAACTTGTATGGACTTGTTCAAATGTACTCCAAGATACTGTGACTCCAGCCTGGGACAGAGCGACTACAGGTCAGAGAGACTTCAGGTCAGAGAGACTTCAGGTCAGAGAGACTCCAGATCAGAGAGACTTCAGGTCAGAGCAACTTAAAGTCAGAGTGACTTCAGGTCAGAGAGACTTAAGGTCAGAGAGACTTCAGGTCAGAGAGACTTCAGCTCAGCGCTAATATCCTTTACTTTGACAAATATTGTTGGTACATTTTAGAATGGCGCGCCGAAGTGCACGACTTGAGAATGCGGGGTACTACGATGTGGACGGCAGCCCCCGCATCTCCTACTCCACTGGGACTCAACGTCACAGTTTCCCCCAGGACCAGGTGAGACCCCCTCAGGTCCGTGTGTCTGAGCCAGTCCAGAGGCCTGAGCCAGTCCAGAGGTCTGAGCCAGTCCAGAGGCCTGAGCCAGTCCAGAGGCCTGAGCCAGTCCAGAGGTCTGAGCCAGTCCAGAGGTCTGAACAGACCAGGTCTTGGCGCTGGTTCAACTGGTTCAGTTGGGGCTTGCTCCTGAAGCTCCTCTTCTCCCTGACGTCCCTGGTGGTCTCTGAGGTAAACCTTGGAAGCCTGAGGAAGGAGCTGCATCATCTCCAGCAGGATCTGGGACGTCTGCAGACCATGGCGCACCCTCAGGCCACCCTCTGGGGGAACTTTGCGTTGGCGTCGCATGGAGCTCAGGTCCTAACCGCCTTCAGCTCCAGCACCCACCAACAAAAGGGTTCTCCCAGTTGGCTGACACCTTACTCTCCATGGGAGGTGATCAAAGGCCAGTATTACCCTCTGGTACCTGGGCACTGCTGGGCCTTCTCTGGCCAGACAGGAGAGCTGTTTGTGGCCCTGTCTCAGAAGATCCATGTGTCTCACATCACTGTGGGGCACATCTCTAAAGAGCAGTCGGTCACAGGGGAGATCCTGTCGGCTCCGAAGGCCTTCGCCCTTTATGGACTGGAGGAAGTGGATGGACCCAAGGTCCACCTGGGGACCTTCCAGTACGAGTCTGACGGAGACTCATTCCAGACCTTTGAGATCAAGGAGCACACCTCCAACATCTTCAGGTTTGTGAAGCTTGAGGTCCTGACCAACCATGGCCTGGAGGACTACACCTGTCTGTACAACTTCAGGGTCCACGGGAAAATCCCTGAGGCTGCAACCACCTGGTAAGCGCCACATGGTCCACGAACTTAAACGCTTTGGAAAAATTTTCCACCGTGGGTCAGAGCCGCTGATTCACTGGATCCTTTTTAATCCCTTCTTAAGACCCATTTCTTTTCACTGGCCTTTTAACTTGCGTTGAGCTGAATCTCTCTTTTCACATTTCTGTTTTTTGCCTGTTTTAAATGTTTTGTTTTTATTTTGTTTTTAGACCATTTTTAAAGCACTTTGGGCTTTTGGCATCTTAAATATGCTATTTAGATAAACTTGACATTGACCTTGACATTTTCATCATTGGGTCTGAGCAGACAGGATGAGGGCAGCAGAAGAGCTGCTGACACCACATGTTCAGGTCCTTTCAGTCTGGTCTGGAGGAGACTGGGACAGACTCTGGTTTGGTCTCATGGTCTGAACCTTGTTCATGGACACATCTAGATTCTGTTCATTTCATTTGCACTTTGAACCTTGTTTGCAGCTGTAGGTCTCACAGAGGAGGGGGCGGGCCTTTCCCTTCAGTAAAGTGTGATTGACAGCTGCTTCAAGGTGAGATGAGGAATGAAATGAACAAAATGAGGACGTGTTCCATGTTTTGGTTAAAACCATGAGATCAAGCTCTGAGCTGAAGTTCTGCTCAAGACCAAGCTCTTTGGGCTGAGAACATGTGGGGTCAGACAGACGCTGTGAGGGCGGCACGGTGGCACTGTGGTTAGCACTTGTGCCTCACAGTGAGAAGGTCCCCCAGTACCTGTCTGTGTGGATTTGCATTTTCTCCCCGTGTCTGCGTAGGTTTCCTCCGGGTACTCCGGTTTCCCCTACAACTAAAAACATGTATAATAGAAAAAGAAATAATTCAGAAATAAAAACATAATTTTTTAACCTCAACCACCGTGAGTTTTGATTATTTCTACTTTGAACAACACAACAGACATAGCAGCAGTTCTTTAGTCAGAACCAGATGCAGTGAAACTGTCAGAGTGATGTTTGATTCTTTTTTAAATACTTTGCTTACAATGTGAAAAGGGTTTAACTTCAAGGATTTCACTTTTTGACGGTTATTTTTAGAACACATAAACCCCACGATAGACAAAGGACCAGTGTTCACAAAAACGGCACTAAAGTCATTGAATATATTTTATTTGATGTCCATCGAAGAATGTTTTTTTCCATGTATTTTTGCACACCTAAAAACCACTAGCCACTTTTTTTTCTAATATGCAATCTTTGACCTGCCACTTGATTACTCCTATATCTTTTGCTAACACACAGAAATACGTGACACTGTTCTCCCGTCTCTCTTGCAACAAATTCATTAAAAACAGTAAGACGTCACCGAGAACTCATCATCGATTGACATCTCAACCGTTCCCTGGAAGTGAGGCTGTGATCTCGCCAGAATGTAGGTCTGGTTCATTTGGACGGCCAAGGGGTTAAGTAACTACGGCTTTAACGGCTTCTGTGCTAAATTGAAGTCAGAGCTCAAAGCTGTTGCGGATTAATTGCGAATAAAGAGGTTATTCTGCACGGAAAAGGGGACGGGATCTGTTTCTTGACACTATAGGTTCGAAGTAGGAGGGAGGTGGTTTAACGACAGAGAAAAACATGTGTTTCGTCCCAAAAGAGTTGGAAATGTGATGGTACCTACTGTAAAACTAGGGTCTGAAGCTGTTTTTTTAGGACAATTTTCGAATCCAGGAGAAAAACAGTATCAACAACTGAGATATGATTTTATATCTCTCTATCTCTTGTTTTGATTAAGTACTGGTATTTGCCTTGTGGATGAACTGTGCTATACAGATAAACTTGCCATGTCTTGCCCGATGATACAGATACAACCCTGTTATACCAATTTCATTATTTAAAATATGACATATTCTTCGGGGGGAAAAATGTGGTTAAGTTTGAAGAGTAAAGAATTATTTCAGCATTTAAGTCAGCGCTGCAGATCCAGGACTGAGGCTCTAGATCCAGGGCTGAGGCTGTAGATCCAAGACTGAGGCTGTGGATCCAGGACTGAGGCTGTAGATCCAGGACTGATGCTGTAGATCCAGGACTGAGGCTGTAGACCCAGGACTGAGGCTGTAGACTCAGGACTGAGGCTGTGGATCCAGGACTGAGGCTGTAGTCCCAGGACTGATGCTGTAGATCCAGGACTGAGGCTGTAGATTCAGGGCTGAAGCTGTAGACCCAGGACTGAGGCTGTAGACCCAAGACTGAGGCTGTAGACCCAGGACTGAGGCTGTAGACCTAGAACTGAGGCTGTAGATCCAGAACTGAGGCTGTAGACCTAGGACTGAGGCTGTATATCCAGGGCTGATGCTGTAGATCCCCGACTGAGACAGTAGACCCAGGACTGAGGCTGCAGACCTAAGAATGAGGCTGTAGATCCAAGACTGAGGCTGTAGACCCAGGACTGAGGCTGTAGACCCAGGACTGAGGCTGTAGATCAGGATGTCTGGTCTATCTGGACAACCCACGTTGTCCAGATAATGATTAGAAATATCAGAATAGACATAGATGAATAAAGTATAGCTATATCCTCCATGAGAAACCACAATTATCAGCTTTTACATGGACCAGGACGCACAACTTGCTCATTATTGGTGCTGTTTAATTAGCCACCATGTCAACAATTTCCAACCGAACCAACACAAACACAAAAGCTCACTATTTGTAAGATTTCCCTTCGCTTGAATGCATCTCTCTCTTTCGAAAAAGTTACTTCTTACAGGGATCTTCTCCAAAACATGTCTTTCCCGGACTTGAAAGCGCCGCCGACTCGCCGCAACTTCTGATTATTCAAAAAATTCACCTCCCATTTCCCCCAAAACGCATCTTCTGACAGCCGCGTCTTGTTTACCGGAGGTGGAGGCGAGATAATTGGGCAGTTCCAGTCCCTTTTCCTCCGTCCAGTGGCTCTGTGAGGAGTGCGGATGGTGACACGCCGAGTGGCTGTTAGCGAAAAGGGGTCAAGATCAAAGTTACAATGTATCACGAATCAAACACGGAACAAAACACAAACTGCTCCATGACTTCTCGACGATTCCGACAATTATATCTGACACGGAAAGCGCCGCGACTGTGGGATTACGGGACAGACGAGGACAGACAGTGTGTTTGAATATCTGGCTATGACATGGCTGTGGACTCTCGCCGTTGGTCGGGATTAGTCCGGACTTTACCCGGGATTATTGGGAAAGGTTTGGTTTGGGGTTCAAAGCTTTGTTGAGTGACTGTTTATTGTCATTGTATTAATTGGTGTTGTGTGATTTTGAAAAGGTTGGAAGGAAGCGAAACAGGAGCTTGTCGTGACTTCAGAGGGTTACTCTCTCCATCTGGTCTCTCTCTCTGCTCTCTCTGGTCTCTGTCTGGTCTCTCTCTCTGCTCTGTCTCTGGTCTCTCTCTGCTCTCTCTCTGGTCTCGCTCTCTGGTCTCGCTCTCTGGTCTCGCTCTCTGGTCTCTCTCTCTGGTCTCGCTCTCTGGTCTTGCTCTCTGGTCTCTCTCTCTGGTCTCTCTCGCTGGTCTCTCTCTCTTCTCTCTCTCTCTCTGCTATGTCTCTCTCGCTGGTCTCTCTCTCTTCTCTCTCTCTCTATGCTATGTCTCTCTCTGCTCTCTCTCTCTTGTCTCTATGTCTGGTCTCTCTCTCTTTGCTCTCTCACTTTTCTCTCTGTCTGGTCTCTCTCTCTTCTCTCTCTCTTTCTATGCTATGTCTCTCGCTGGTCTCTCTCACTGGTCTCTCTCTCTGCTCTCTATCTGTTCTGGTTTTGTGGATTCTTGTTTCTTAAACTACATCGTTTTTGCTAAATTGTATTTTGGGCCCTTTCTTTTTTGTCAAGCACATTTCCTTTCGTATCAGATAAGAAAATACAAAACCATATTTGAAAGGTTTAAAATCTGCTTGTATCTAAGTAATGTGCTGTAATTTTATTGTATTGTATGTATTTATAGCGCCATACAAATAAATCGTCATCCCTATTTCAGCAAAATCGTCTTTGAATAGAATTTACACAATTTATTGGCGAATCCACAACTTTTAGTAGACAGAATCAATATTTATAGTGGATTTTCTACTTCCGGGTGGATCATCAAGACTCTTGGTCCTCCCAACTGTCAAGCGATTCTTTCCTAAAATTTGAAACTACTTAAATTATCCCAGCAGAAATGTTTAACCTTGCATCAAACAACTTGTGTATGCATATCTCTCTCCTGACTGATTTGAAAAGTCAAATCGTAAAATAGTCTTGTTTTCAGCTGCCGTAAGAACACTGCCCACTTCCTCTGAGCGGCACCAAAGCAGCTGTTTCTGTGATAAAGCGTCGTAATTCCCATCTCTCTCTCGTTCTGAGGAGTCCAGATGACCACGTCGGTCCACTCCAACGACAATGAGACGTTTTAGCAAGACGTGAGGCAGAAGATGAGAGAGCCCTGACGCCTTCGAGAGCGCCGCTTGCACTGATTACAAGGTCATTATCCTTCGGCGTGTGAGGACCGGTACCGTCTTAACCTCATCCGGATTACTCTGGGACAGCATGGTGTATTTAACAACCCTAGAATTAAAAAGAAAAAAAGGATCAAAGCCTTAAGCAGTGGTGTTAATCAGACCGAGGGTAGAATTATTGAATGACCGGTGCTAGTCCAGTGTGTCCGGCTGATCTCCCGACATCCGAGAAACTCCCTCCTGAAGCATCAGGGTGGCTGAGTTCCTGGGTTCGAATCCCGGTCGGAACGGGGCTTGCCTTGAGCGGCGTTTACATGTTCTGAGTGTCTCAGTAGGTTTCCTCCAGGTGCTCTGATTTCCCATACCAGGCAGTACCAGGCAAACCGGGCAGTTGAGTGGCTAGCTCTCTCGCTTCTCAGCAAGAACGTTTATTGGTGTTTGCACGGCTGTTGAAATCCGGTCGGCACGGTTCGGAAACAGGGGGATCCCAGCCTTCCTGCAGTGGGGGTTTGTATTTTCATGTTTTCCTTTGTGCGCTGGGGTAGTTATGGTTCCCTCCAGGATTGCTCCAAATTTCCCCAAACCCGCCTAAAAAAAATTTCTCTAAACCGGGGGCGGTGGGGGGTAGGTTGGGTTGAGTGGATAGCTCCTCCCGCTTCCTTCCTGAGTGGGAGTTTGATGTTTTCTTTGTTGCTGTTAGCGTTCCCTCCAGGTTGCACCGGTTTTAATGTATGATTGTGAGTGTGAAAAGATGCTGATGGTTGGGGTGTTTTCATGCACCAGTGAGTTTTGTCTGACAAACAAATATGGCATATGCTGATTTGATTTTTTATAGGAACACCAAAGAAAAAAATTCAACTCAATCCAAATGAGTCTGGATTCTCCTGGAAGGTATTTTGGACCATTCTTCTTTGCATATCATCTAGTAATTCAGTTTTCCAAAGTGTGGCATTCCAAACCTGACAAAAAGGGTCAATTTTGTACCTTAAAAAGTACCAGAACCCTGTCCCTCTCCTCCCACATCAACTTCTCACCGATCGGGATGAGAGACAAGAGCGTCTGACGTTAATCAGATCATTTTCACATCAAGAAAAAAAACAGGGGTAAAATATTTCAAAGCCTCTAATGTGCGGATATTGCGGGATGAATATTGGGATAAAGGATGGAGGTGTGGGGGTTTTAATAAGGTTGGGAGGAGACGAGACGCAGGCAGGTGATGGAGGACTGAGTGATCCACAGGGAGGATGACACGGAGCAGATGGGGCCTGGGCCACTTCCATCTTCACTTCCAAGACCTTGTGCGTGGATTTTTACCTGAGATGAGAGATTTCTGTGCAGCGTTGTTGAAAAAGAAAGAAAAACTATCAATAATTCAGGACAAAAGGCAAAAATATATGTTGTCGATGTCGAGTATTGCTCGTACAAAGCTGCCGTTTTGGGAAAGACCAGAAATAGAAACCAGAGATAGACCAAAGGGAGACCAGAGAGAGAGAGAGACCAGAGAGATGACTGTAAAGAGACCAGAGAGAGAGACCAGAGATAGAGACTAAAGGGAGACCAGAGAGAGAGACCAAAGAGAGAGCGGAGGGAGACCAGTGAGAGACCAGAGAGAGACCCTGAATTTATCCTACAGGGATCAAAAAATATCTCTCTATCGATCAAACACATAGAGAGACCAGAAAGAGAACGATCAGAGGGAGACCTGGGAGAGAGAACACAGAGCGAGACCAGAGCAAGAGAGAGACTGGAGACAGACACCAGAGAGACTAGAGAGAGAAACAAGAAAGATAAGAGAAAGACAAGAAAAAAACAGAGAGAGGCCAGAAACAGAGACCAGAAAGAGAGCACAGAGAGAGACCAGAGATAGAGAGACTAGAGAGAGATCGGAGACAAAAACAGAGAGAGGCCAGAAACAGAGACCAGAGAGGAAGATAGTTACAGATCAGAACTAAATCCAGACAGTCACGGAGATAAGTCTACTTCCCTAGCGAGCCTCATGGAGCTAGCACGTTAGCAGCGCCCATCTGTATACAGTCAATGATCTCGTCCTTCCGTTACTTAAACCCGTGAATAGTTATATGCATTTACAAGCCTTGTCCAGATAAGAGGGTATTAAAGGTGTTCATCTGGACGTCTTTTTCCAAATCCACGATGTTTCCATGTGAACGTCCGGACCCCTGCCACCGTCAAACATTCCTGGACAAATGAGGGATTACATCAGCTTGATTAAAACTTAAAGCTGGTCTCTTTTAAAGCTGGTCTACCGTTTTAATCCAACAGCTCCCACAACCCCTTTGGCACATTACGGCATCTTTAGAGACAGAGAAGTGGGGCCTGCATTGGGCCACGTAAGGTCAGGGGAAGTTGGCGCTCTCGGTGATAAAAGATTGGAATTATTAGCCACCGACAGCACTCAATTTGTCCCCAAAGTTGGAAATACACAAACGCAATCTTAACTCGATTATGCAAAGAACACCAAGCTCACAATCTTGTAATATTTCAATGATTGGAGCTAGTGTCTTTCCCATTGATCCGAAAGCAACGCTGTGTATCAGGAAATCCAATCAATTTCATTTAAAAAAGGACTTTCCAAAGCATATTAGAAAATCATATAACAAAAAATTGGTTAAAAAAGAAAAAAAAATGGCGCCGGAATAAAGATCAGCGATTAATCACTGGTCTTGACAGAAGTAAACACATCACCCCTGTGTTAGCCTAGATAATATGCAGCCAGCGAAAGTTCAATTTGGTAGACGTCAGCCAAAGGTAACCCCTCCAGGCCGGTTCTCATCCCCAGCCTATCGCGCTGCAAACGCCCCTTCCAATCACCGCACCGGCCAGGCAAGCCGCTTAAAAGCGGAGAAACTCCCACTCTCTGCCTTCTCGAAGCCTGCACTTCTCGAAGCCTGCACTTCTCGAAGCCTCGCAAGCCCTCGAAGCCTTGCAGAGAATCGTCTGGAGGAATCGTTTTCGTCTACTCACGCTACTCGGCGCGACCCTGGTGTCCTCCGTCTGGCTGCTTGTGGTCTGCTCCTCCTCCGCGTCCCTGCACCTGCTGTGGTTCGCATATCTCCTGCTCTCCTCCTCTGCGGGCTCTTTCTGCGGGCTGCTCCGCGGGGCCCTCCGCGGGTTTCGTGCGGCTCGTTCCTCGTGGTCTGCTGCCGCACGCAGAAGGTCTGGCGGTGCCGTGCGTGTCCCTGCCTCGATTGGCGGTGCCGCGTTGTCCCGTTGCTTTTCCCAAGTCTCCTGGCATGTGAGTACAGTGAGTGTGCCGACCGCGGACAGATTAATCCCGGAGTTTTGGGCTGCAGGCGATTGGTTTTTGCCCCGCGCACTTGACTGCAGGCGCCAGTTTTTTCGCCCCGTGCTTGGTCTGCAGGCTCCGTTTCACGTGTGTTTGAGGTAACCGAGGGGCAATGCATATTAAATGGCATCAATCTCTATCGTCTGAGGGATATAAGAGGAGCAAAGTGCATTAATTCAGATTCATGTTCTGCCACTTGCAGTAAAACCATGCATTTAAATAGCTAGCTCGCTGGTATTAAATTAGGTAACTAACTGCAGTTGTTGCATTTTGAAAGTGCAGCAGAATGAAAAAGGGCCCAAGGTGAATCTGCAATGGGTGTGAAGTGGTGTTGGAGCTATGAACGCATGGATCAGTGATCGTTCATGCGTATCTGCCATAACCAAAGCAGCCGCTGCCGCTCCGCAGGCTCCCAGGCTGCACCTGTCTCTACGGCTCGGCTCCTTCAGACGCGTACGCAACCTGGCTCACGGAGTCAAGCGGCGCACGCTGGCGTGACACGTCTGTTTGTTCGTATGATCGCATCGTGGTGCTGCTGCTCCCGCTTATGCTGCTTCTTGTACTGCTACCGCTACTGCTGCTACTGCTGCCGCTGCTGCTTCATACTGCTACTGCTGCCGTGCTGCTGCTGCTTCATGTACTTTGTCATCTCTCCTCACTTCGCTTCTCTTTCTGAAACACTAAACAGCTACAACATATCCTACCGCTGTGGCTTCAATACAGGTTTTTTGCCGTTGTTATCTACGGATGCTGCTGCTGCCGCGGCTTGATACAGGATTGTTTCGTTATTATCCGAGGTTACCGCTGCTGCCGCTGCTGCTACTGCTACTGCTGCAACCCACTCTCTCAGAAGCTTATCCTGCTTCTAATGGATGCAGCCCGGCCGAGCATGCCGCGCTGCGCTGGACTCGCACCTATGCTCCCAAGGTCGCTTCGGCGGCCATGCTTCATCTTTCTACTTAATCTTCTGATTCTATCAGATGCAGCTGGCCGAGTGGCTGCGCTGAGCCGTCAATCGGACTCCTAATCAAAGGCATCCATACCTGTATTCTTCACTCTTCTGATCGCAGGCTCCCCATCATGCTGCCCATCCTGCAGCGGCTCTGAGCGGCACTGAACTCCGGCTCTTCTTCCAAGTACACGTCTGCCCTCCTCGCAGCATCTTCCTGCTCGCCTTCTATGGCTTCTCTGCATAAGCGTTTCACTACTGCTCACTCAACCTTCAGGCGGTCCGAGACACGGCTTTTCCCGACCATCCTACTATCCTGATTATCTACTCTCCAACCCAAGATTCTAAGCGTAAGGGCGCCTGCAACTTCAATGGCCCTCTCCGATATGTCTCTGCCCCTACAGGTCTCCGCTTCTACACGGACGTGCCCCTTCCGTGGGTTTTGGGGGTTTTTTCCAGGACCATTGGGTTGCCGGGCCGTGGCCGCTACTTTCCACCGGAGCATCTCCTCTGCCCTACACGAGATATTCCCAGTGGTCGTGGCCTGCGCGCGGCGGAATCACACCTGGCAGAGAAAGAGGATCTCCGTCATGCGTGATAATCTCGACTTTCAGGAGTTCCGACGCCTCTGCCCTTCTGCCAACCCATCACCATGCCAGATCCCCTGCATGGAATCCCTCGCCCTGGACTAGTCCCTCCGTCTCTTCACCTCCTCATCTCCTCCGCTGCATCCTACATGAAGATGGGTCTCTCACCTTCCACACTGAAATCATACAGTTTCGCGTGGAAAGTCTACTCCAGCTTCTGTCACGCCCACTGCATTCCACTCATTCCGCCCTCTGCTGTCACGATCCATGATGCATTACACTCGCCTCCGCTCTCGGAAAGGAGATCTCAACGGACCGTCATTTCTTACCCCTGATAACCTCCCTATGTCCCCCAACTGGTTCAGAGCCCAACTCAAGTACGTACTGCTGCTTTGTAATCTGTCTCCCCATCTCTACACAGCCCACTCCTTTCGGATAGGCGCCGCCACGCGCGCCGCGTCACTGGGGCTCCCCCATTCCGCCCTTCAGCAGCTGGGCCGCTGGTCATCATCGGCCCTCTCCTCATACATCAGGCCTGACACCTCGACCATCCTGGCAGCCCAGCGGCTTCTGGCATCTCCATAAAACACTCGCTAAACTCCTGGTGGCGGCTGCAGCTGAGTATCCGCAAGTTTGGTCACAGCAAATAGCGGTCACAGTATATAGTGATAGCGGTCACAGTATATAGCGATAGCGGTCACAGTATATAGCGATAGCGGTCACAGTATATAGCGACAGCGGTCACAGTATATAGCGATAGCGGTCACAGCATAGAGTAGTCCCGTCGTTTTGTCCCCTCCAAACCAGGCTCCAAACCTCCTCCTAAATAAAATACTCAAAAGCTTCTGTTTCACGTCTCTCCAAATTGAAATGCAGCCAGCGAAAGTTCAATTTGGTAGACGTCAGCCAAAAGTAACCCCTCCAGGCCGGTTCTCATCCCCAGCCTATCGCGCTGCAAACGCCCCTTCCAATCACCGCACCGGCCAGGCAAGCTGCTTAAAAGCGGAGAAACTCCCACTCTCTGCCTTCTCGAAGCCTGCAACCACCGCCTCCCCTCCTCCTCCTCTTCACCCTGCCTTCAATCCGCCTTCAACCTACTTCCCTCTACCAAATGCCGCCACCAGTGCCTAGGTCCCGGGGGATTGGCACGCTCCTTCGCATGGAGGCCCTCCGCTCTGAAGGCCACACCGGGGCCTAGGGCGCCAAAACCTCCTCCTAAATAAAATACTCAAAAGCTTCTGTTTCACGTCTCTCCAAATTGAACTACATTTGTGACATTTTAACTAGAGATGCACCGATACCAGAGCTATGGGTTTCTGCCGATACCGATATTGACCGATACCGGAAATGATCATGCTAAAATGTATTTAATAATTGAACTCTTTGTTCAAGTAACTGCAAAAGCAGTGGATGAACTAAAGCACTAAACTTTCCAGATAAAAATGGATTCAACATAAATGTGCAATACTGCAACTATAAAGAGCTGCTCAATGTTCACATTAAACATTCCAACTCTGTATTATACCTTATACATTTATTGAATATAAATGTACTTATATTAACTGTGTTTGAATAAAAAACACTTACAACAAACAAAAAACGCTGCATGAAAATGTAAATAAATAATAGTACCGTAGCTTTAACTGGATTTCAGATATGTATTTGGCGACGGCATGTACCTGGGTTCCAAATGGTCTATGGGGCTGCGAGCCCAAACTGATGAACTCCAACACTTTCGGGTTGTTGCTGAAAAGCTTTTTGTGACGCTGCGTCAGTGTCATCTGTGTCTCGTTGTTTTCACGTAATCTCCTTTCGATGCAAAAACTCCCCATGCTGTTTCTCGTGGTGCTTAGTCGTGTTGTATTTCGCTAGTTTACCGCCGCGTGAACAACGCTGATTCTTTCCTGCGCTCCATGCTGTGTTGTTGTAGAGCGCCACGAGGAAGTGACGTGTACGTGAGATCTGATAAATTACTTTTAATTAATTCATTTTATACGTATATGTACATTATGCACGATGTATTTTAAGACATTGTGCGGTACCTGGTATGTATTAAAAAAAATATATAATAAAAAAAAAACAAAAGACAAAATGGATCGGCAGCACGGCGCCTCTCTCTACGCAGATATCCGATCCAGTATTTTTTCTGGTATTGGCGCCGATATCGATACCAGTATCGGATCGGTGCATCACTAATTTTAACCACCTCTCTCTGGTCTCTGTCTCTCTAGGCCTCTGTATTCTCTCTCTCTGGTCTCACTCTGGTCTTTGTCTGGTCTCTCTCCTTGGTCTCTCCTTGGTCTCTCCTTTGTCTCTCTTTGGTCTCTCTGGTCTTTCTCTGGGTCTCTTAGTACTTTATGGTTATTAGTATTATTTATACTGCGGGCGGCACGGTGGCTGAGTGGATAGCACTCTCGCCTCTCAGCAAGAAGGTCCTGGGTTCGAATCCCGGCCGGACCAGGGCCTTTCTGAGTGGAGTTTGCATGTTCTCCCCGTGTCTGCGTAGGTTTCCTCCGGGTCCTCCGGTTTCCCCTACCACTAAAAACATGCACAATAGGTCTGGCATGCGCCTCCTGTACTGGCGACCCCCACTCCCATCTCTGTGTGGAGTGAGAGGACCAATGCCCAAAAATAATAACAATTGTAAACCGCTTTGTGACTCTGGTCTGTGAAAGGCGGTATATAAATAAAGATTACTTACTTACTTATTTTTTTATTCATTAATTTATTTCACTCTGGTCTCTCTCTTAGGGTCTCTCTCTTAGGGTCTCTCTCTGGGTCTCTCTCTCTGGGTCTCTCTCTCTGGTCTCTCTCTGTTCTCTCTCTGTGGTCTCTCTCTCTCTGGTTTCTCTCTGTTCTCTGGTCTCTCTTTCTCTCTGGGGTTCTCTCTCTTGTACCCTCTGCCCTATTCTCCTGTATTAGATCTTATACATTGTACTGTTTTATGCTGACAGTGCAGCACTTTTAAAAACAACACTTTTGGGAAGTACTTTACAAAAATCATGTATTAATAGCCCTTGTCCTTCTAACCCTCTTTTTTATTGGCAAAAAAAATGGTGATTGTGAATGAATTCTGTGCACTTATTCGACCGCTGCAACTTGTCAAACTCACATTGGAATCAGAAATGTTGAAGTCACAGGATTGGAACGAGCCAACAGGTGCAGAGATGCAGCAAATGTTGTGCTCTTTTGTTCACGGCGAGGATTAGGAACGAGTCCATCATGTTGTCAACACATGGTCGACGTTTGCGAGCAGATGGTTTGAACTCGGGACTTTAGGCAAGGAAAGTTTATCTGTAAAAACACAATTTATACACGAGGCAACTCAAAAAGGGTTTGGGAATCAACTTTGTCGGATTCAGATTTTCATTTTATTTGCCATTTGCAGTAAAACCACATTGGAATACATTTGCAAAAGTCCCCAAGTGCATGAATAAAATACGATGAATGAATGAGTCTTTATTCGGACAATACAAAATAATATAAACTAACAAAAAAATAAAAAAATAAAAATAACCTATATGTGTACAATGTATGTACAATTTGTTCCCTCATAAATAATATATACAATCATGTCCGAAAGGGAGCAGGAAGAAGTACAAATACTTATGTAACCCCGCCCCCTTTTCTACGTATCAATTTAACAAAGCAAAAAAGAAAGAAAACCCTTCCGACTTCTCTTTAACTACTTCAAGACTTCAAGATCCAACCAGATCGACTAAAACGACACAAGAAAATAATCAAAGCTGTGTATAAATATTACAATGTTTCTGTTTGATGTCTACAAAATAACTGTCTTTTAAATAATCTTTTGAAATTATAAATATTATGGCAACGTTTTAATCTAGCTTCCATACAATTCCATAATTTAACTCCGCATACAGATACACAAAAACTTTTCTTTGATGTTCTAGCAAAAGGCACTTTGAAATGATATGTTCCTCTTAAATAATAAACTCTTTCACTTTCACAATAAAGCCTTTGAAAGTCTCCTGGTAGTTTTTTACTTTTTGCTTTATACATGACTTGTGCAGTTTGGTAGGATATTAAATCACTTAGTTTGATAAAATGATAAAATGTTTTGGAATAAAACAAGATTAAAAAAAGTGCAGAAGACGAAACAAAAAATTTAATTAAAGTGCTTTGCGTGTCATATCTCCTACATCTCAACAAACACTACTTCAACAAGAGGGAAGAAGCTGGAACACAGATTTTCCAGACATTTTTGTGAATCATTTAAGGCTAATGAAAGCTGATCATCATCCATTCTTTTGGTTTGGGTAAATTACAGAATCGTGTTCATATTTTTCCACACATTGGGCAAGTTATTTACATGAAGTGAAAATAGGAGGGGACCTAACATTGAACCTTGAGGGATTCCTTGAGTAAAGTGGATATACTTACTATTCTTTACATGCATGCTTTGCTTTCTGTCTGATAAATAAGAATCCATTTAACGGTTTGTTTGCTAAAGTTAAATGCCCAGAGTCTAGACAAGATCTTAAGGATATTAACAGTGTCAAACTCAAGCTTAGATAACAAAAAATACTTCACCTTTTCAACAAAGACGCAGAGTTTCAGTTGAGTGAAGACATCCGTATTGCGTAGGGTGCAATGATTAAGACGTTTGATAACACAATTAGCAACCCATTCTTATGCTATGTCTGAGAAGATAAGTGATAAGTAAGTAAGTTATGTTTTTTTATATAGCGCATTTTGACAGACCAAGGTCACCCAAAGTGCTTTACAATGTGTTGTTCCAGTCACTCCATACACGGTGATGACGGAAGCTGGACCATCAAAACCTCCGACCAAACACCAACCATTCATTCACACGTTACATTAATACCTATTGTGCATGTTTTTAGTGGTAGGGGAAACCGGAGCACCCTGAGGAAACCTACGCAGACACGGGGAGAACATGCAAACTCCACTCAGAAAGGCCCCGTTCCGACCGGGATTCAAATCTAGGACCTTCTTGCTGAGAAGCGAGAGTGCTAACCCCTTTTTGCATTGACCTTTGAGCCTGGGAGTTCTGGATTTGAGCCCAAAATGAGACCTTCTCCACTGACTCCCACTGATGTCTGTTGTCGTAACCCCACTTTGCCTGAAGCCCCTTATGAGTTCAAGGCAGACCCAGAAATGGTTTAAGGGGAAGAAGATGGATGGATGATTTATGACTTGATTTACAGATATGGTGTAACTTTTTCCACCTTCCAGCTCCGAGGAACGGCTGCATGATTGATATATAAATCCATAGAAAATTGGTATCAAACCCAAACTCATCCCTTGGTTTTAGATCTTTTCAATTTCGAGATTATGCCACTGATAAAATCCAAGACAAGTTTACAGTCCTCTTCGTCGAGACTCAGCACAAACCCCTCGCTTCCGTTCCAGATTTCCACACCGCTCCCTCGGCCGCCATTAGCCGCAGATACCGCCATTCTCACCTCTGAGTCCGGCCTCAAACTCAGCTCTAAAATAAGCACGGGATCTTTCAGTGCACACTCCAGCCCCTGCCATATCTGTGTCCACCCCCCCTCCCCTCAACACTCTCTCTCCTCTCCTTTTTGTTTGCTTTACTGTAATCATTTCGCCGGCCCAGAAATGTGTGGGTGTGCTGGCAGCGGGACAAGAGAAGAAGAAGAAGAGCGCGGAAAGAGAAGAGAAGTTACATGGGAACTGAGTTAAGGTTGAATATTTATTAGAAGAAGCCATCTGGCGTCGCCGTGTCTGTACAAAAAGCCTGGCCCCGCCTCCTCTCCCCGCTCTATCTCTCGCTCCCTGTGTTTCAGTGTTGTGTCCCAGTGAAAATATTCAACTCTGACCGCACATAATCACGGCATTACGGTTTCAAAGAGTGGCTAATCAAAGGAGTACCACATCGAGGGTGCAGCATTCCGTCACCAATTTCTTAGCAAGGACTGGAGCCATATGGGCCACACCTGACACACTATACAGAGACAGAGATGGCGATATGCTAACATAATAGCCCAATAGGGAAGTGCTCAGTGACAAAGTTTGGCCTGTCTGGGGTTGCATTGGTGGGATAGGGGTAGGGATGGTCCACAGACTGTATATAGAGAGACAATTCTAATATGCTAGCCCAATGGGAAGTGCTAATAGAGGAAGTTTGGCCTGTCTGGAGTTTCGTTGTTGGGATGTTCCATAGACTTGATAGAGATAGACAATGCTAACACACTAGCCCAATGGGAAGTGCTCATAGAGGAAGTTTGGCCTTTCTGGGGTTGAATTGGTGGAATAGGCGTAGGGATGTTCCATAGACTTGATAGAGTTAGACAATGCTAACACACTATCCCAATGGGAAGTGCTCATAGAAAAGTTTGGCCTGTCTGGGGTTGCATTGGTGGGATAGGGGTAGGGATGATCCATCGACTGCATGCACATAGACAATGCTAACACACTCTAGCCCAAAGGGAGGTTCAATAGGGAAGTGCTCATGGACAAAGTTTGGCTCCAACTATCTCTGATTTACATTTAGTAAACGATTTAACCCAATTCAGCATTTTGTGTGCTCTCTGTGATCATGGTGTTTATGTTGAATTGTCTTTGTAACGACGCAAAGCTAACGTTGCCAGGACAAACGACCATATACGGAAATTTGCTCGAACTAGTTTATGTTCACATTGTTATTTTTTCTTCGGCAAAAAAACTATGGTGATGTCACACTCCAAACAAAACAAAGTGTAGGCCTTACTGATATGGACAATTCAAAGATTGAAAATAGGAAAATCTGTAAAATAATCTGTAGTTTAGCTTTTTGTTGGTTGATGTTGGTGCAGATGAAAACTTTTTTATGTCAAAAAAAAGAAGTTGGGACTGTGAGGAGCACAGGGACTGGCCCCCTGCTGGGACTCTGAGGAGCACAGGTACTGGCCTCCTGCTGGCACTCTGAGGAGCACAGGGACTGGCCTCCTGCTGGGACTCTGAGGAGCACAGGGTCTGGCCTCCTGCTGGTCCCAGAGTCAGGACTTGACATGTGGAGGCTGCATTTCAGATTCATGCAGCTAAAATATTCCTGAAAATGTGACCTGACCATGTTCTTATCCAGGTTTCAACCGTTCTATAGTAGGATTTATCTTCACTGTTTTTTAATATTCTGTGATTATTCATGATTTTAATGTTTCTTTTGTGACTTTTAATTGTCTTGTTTTGTTCTGCACCTTGAGTTTCCATGACTCCATTTCCAAAAACAAACCTCTCAGCGTCTCCTCCAGATCTGTAGAAGTTCTGGAGAAGGAGGTGTCTTCAGTTTCAGTCTCGAGTGGAAAGAGCTCTTCTGGATTAACTGTGAGACTTTGTAGTTTAATGTGAACAAACGGATCTGATTTACCAAAGAGAGAGAAGGCTTTGAGCTTCAGGGAATCCCCTCGTCATCTGCTTCCACTTTCAGACCGTCGCTGCCAGCAATAAAACTGCAATTGTTCTGAATGTGGCATTTTACAGCGTCATCAAAACCTTTAAATCTGTTGTTTCGAGCCACGGTGAAGAGATTATCAATGGGACATAGAGCTGGGTGTCCAAACATTTCAGTTCAAGGGCCTTGTCCAGGGGCTGACCTCCTGAATCAAGAAAAACAAAAACAAAACGTTTCCATGGTATTGGCTTGTTTTGAGCTTTTATAACTAGCTATAACAGAGCGAAGGTTTGCTAGGTGCGACATGGCTTCTTGGCAAAATGTCCTGGGTTCGAATCCCGGTCGGAACGTGGACTTTCTGAGTGGAGTTTGCATATTCCTCCCGTTGTGTAGGGTTCCTCTGGGTTCTCTAGTTCCCCTCAACCACTAAAACAATAGGTACAATCTTCCTGAGGCCTGAGTTACATTGCAGGATGGGTCAAATGCAGAGGACACATTTCCAGACTGGAAGAAATAAATGCGCTATTTAAAAAAACATTACTCACTTACTTACTTATGTGTGCGTTAAACTTATTGACAAATGAACATCTCACAAGCTGAATAGACAGAACTCAATTAAAGTGAATGGCTGAATTCTGAAGCGTCTGATCTATCCAACAAGTTATTACAGGGCTGTGATGGTGGAGCTGAAGTTGGCTGGATGATATTTTGGACACTACAAATAGTGTCGGGTTCAAGTTTTACAATTTGTTGCATACATTTGTTGTTTCTCGTAAAAACAAGTAGCTGTATAATGAGGTATAACGTGCCATGGCAGCCATATGCACATATTACGTCGAGTCAACACTGCAAAAAGTGAAGAAAAATAAGTCAAAAAGGGGTCAAATTTGGCAAAATCTATATTAATTTGAGAACCAATAGAACAAAGCAAAATTATCTTTCTTTTAAAAAAGAAATGTTTCCCTTGGAATGAGAGAATAACGCAATAGTTTTTGAAGTTTTGACTAAACGGCTTTGTCCCATTGGAGAATCTTGTTTTAAAACGGTCAGACGACTCTCTCTGGTCTCTCTCTGGTCTCTCTTTGGTCTCTCTCTGGTCTCTCTTTGGTCTCTCTCTGGTCTCTCTCTGGTCTCTCTTTGGTCTCTCTGTGGTCTCTCTCTGGTCTCACTCAAATCTCTCTGGTCTCTCTTTGGTCTCTCTCTAGTCTCTCTTTGGTCTCTCTCTGGTCTCTCTTTGGTCTCTCCCTGGTCTCTCTCTGGTCTCTCTCTGGTCTCTCTTTGCTCTCTCTTTGCTCTCTCTTTGGTCTTTCTCTCTCTAGTCTCTCGGTCTCTCTGGTCTCACTCTAATCTCACTAGTCTCTCTCTGGTCTCTCTTTTGTCTCTCTGGTCTCTCTCTAATCTCCCTATAGTCTCTCTTTGGTCTCTCTTTTACCTAATTTTATCATTTTGTTCAGGTTGAAAGCCAGTTCAGGGGTCACTAATAAACTTCTAAAGCTACAAATGAAACAATGGGATATTTCTCATCCCGAGCCATTAAGAAAGTCTAAAGTCCAAGCGGTGTCCGTAAACGACAGCAGCCATGTTGTGTAGGTCCATGTCTCTGGTTGAGGACCGCTCACACCTCTCCGTTCCCCCGACTCGCAGACGCTCTTGTCTCTCTCTAGTCTTTGTACTGATGATGAAGTGCATATAATGTCTAAACAAACTGTCAGATCCACTTCCTGTTTGAAAGCGGTCCAAGTAGACATCAGGACCAGGAGGACACGTGTCTCTTGGATGCCGCCCCCCGTGGGAACAGCCCCTAAAGGGTCATTACTCCGCTCTGGGAACTCAACGGAAACGCACAAGGCGAGATAAAAGTTGCATTTGTCCAACGGAGAGGTCTGAGTATTGACTCCAGAGCAGAGGCCTATCTTTGTTTGCATGTTCTCTCTCTGCCCTTCTGAGTTTAGGTCTGATTCTACGATACGATTTCTCTTCTTTACAGACGAGTGACGAAAAAGGTCATCTTTAAGGGACTCGACATAGTATAGATGAGTCAAATGGAATCACTGGGTTGTTCAAGTATTTTGGAAGCATTTAAAAACAAAATCTTAGCTTCAGACGTACTTTAGTCCTACTTTAGTTTGGCTTTGAACGTGCTTTGGACCTGCTTTTGACCTTCTTTAAACCTGCTTTGGACCTGCTTCAGTCCTGCTTTAGTCAGGCTTTGAACCTGCTTTAGTCTTGCTTTAGTCTTGCTTTAGTCCTCCTTTAGTCCAGCTTTAGACCTGCTTTAGTCGTACTTCATTCCTGCTTTTGGGCTACTTTAGTCTGACTTTAGACCTGCTTTAGACCTGCTTTAGTCCTGCTTTAGTCCTGCTTTAGTCAGGCTTTGAACCTGCTTTAGACCTGCTTTAGACCTGCTTTAGTCCTGCTTTAGACCTGCTTTAGTCGTGCTTCAGTCCTGCTTTAGTCCTGCTTTAGATCTGCTTTAGACCTGCTTTAGACCTGCTTTAGTCCTGCTTTAGTCCTGCTTTAGTCCTGCTTTAGTCCTGTTTTAGACCGGATTTAGTCCTCCTTTAGTCCTATCCTGTTTAGTCCTAGTTCTGTCCCGGTTCAGATCTGGTTCAAAGTCCTGGTACATATCTCTTTCTTCAGGCCAACATGTGTTTTTAACCACTTTGTCTTCATGAGAACATATTGAGACTGTAGTGATGTTTGAGCAGACTGAGCCGGGCGATAAATCAAAAGTATTCAATAAATACACTTTTTTTTTAAATCGAAGATGTGAAAATGATTTAAATAGTAAAATAAAGGCCCTGGACATTTCTTCTGAGAGAGACATAAGAAGGACCTGGTACTGGTTACACAGGACCGGTGGAAACACTCCCATCAGGGGAGAGTAGAGAGGAGTAGAAGAGAGTAGAGGATAGTAGAGTAGAGTAGAGAAGAGGAGAGTAGAGACGAGTAGAGGAGAGGAAGAAGAGAGTACAGTTGAGTAGAGTAGAGTAGAGTAGAGTGGAGGAGAGTAGAGTAGTGTAGAGTAGAGTAGAGAGGAGTAGAGGAGAGTAGAGGAGAGTAGAGTAGAGTAGAGTAGATGAGAGTAGAGTAGAGTAGAGTAGAGTAGAGCAGAGAAGAGGAAAGTACAGACGAGTAGAGGAGAGGAAGAAGAGAGAAGAGGATAGTAGAATAGAGTAGAGTAGAGTACAGTAGAGTAGAGAAGAGGAGAGTAGAGTAGAGTAGATGAGAGGAAGAAGAGAGTAGAGTAGAGTAGAGTAGAGGAGAGGAAGAAGAGAGTAAAGTAGATGAGAGGAATAAGAGAGTAGAGTAGAGTAGAAGAGAGGAAGAAGAGAGTAGAGTAGAGGAGAGTAGAGGAGAGGACGAGTAGAGTAGAGTAGATTAGAGTAGAGTAGATAAGAGTAGAGTAGAGTAGAGTAGAGTAGAGAAGAGTAGATGAGAGTAGAGTAGAGTAGAGTAGAGTAGAGTAGATAAGAGTAGAGTAGATTAGATGAGAGTAGAGTAGATTAGATGAGAGTAGAGTAGAGTAGATGAGAGTAGAGTAGAGTAGAGTAGATGAGAGTAGAGTAGATGAGAGTAGAGTAGAGTAGATAAGAGTAGAGTAGAGTTGAGTAGAGTAGTTGAGAGTAGAGTAGAGTAGATGAGAGTAGAGTAGAGTAGATGAGAGTAGAGTAGAGTAGAGTAGAGTAGATGAGAGTGAGAGTGGAGTAGAGTAGAGTAGAGTAGAGTAGAGTAGAGCCATGTAGGGCTGGTGGAAATGTTGCTATTATCACCAGGACAGTCACCACAATTCACAAAAACCGTTGTCTCTTTTGAATGTTGTGATGTCACACGACGACACCGTTTAAAAACATGTTTTCATCGAAATGCTGGAAACTGGAAATCTGAAGTTTCCGTCAACTTTTTTTTTTTTTTTTTCAGGGACTATTTTGGGAACGGCATCTGAGGCTCTAAGGGGCCAACACAAACTTGGACTTTTCTCCCGGTCTCTTAATCTGCTGTGACTCGCATCAAACCCAATGGACCAGGACCAGGACCAGAACCTGGACCCAGACCCAGTGTCCACAAATGTATAAGCGTCAGTTTTAGGCAAGAGTAGAGTAGTAAGTAAGCAAGTAAGTAAGCTTTATTTATATACCGCCTTTCACAGACCAGAGTCACAAAGCGGTTTACAATTGTTATTTTTTGGGCACTTGTCCTCTCTCTCCACACAGAGATGGGAGCCGAACAGGAGGCGCATGCCAGACCTATTGTACATATTTTTAGTGGTAGGGGAAACCGGAGTACCCGGAGGAAACCTACGCAGGCACGGGGAGAACATGCAAACTCCACTCAGAAAGGCCCTGGTCCGGCCGGGATTCGAACCCAGGACCTTCTTGCTGAGAGGCGAGAGTGCTATCCACTCAGCCACCGTGCCGTGGCTGAGTAGAGCATATCATGTAGCATATCATGTAGAGCAGAGTAGAGCATATCATGTACGTAGATGTCAGTAGAGTGGGGTAGAGTAGATAACAGTAGAGTAGAGTAGAGTAGAGTAGAGTAGTGTAGAGTAGAGTAGAGTAGAGTAGTGTAGAGTAGAGTAGAGTAGAGTAGTGTAGAGTAGAGTAGAGTAGAGTAGTGTAGTGTAGTGTAGAGTAGAGTAGAGTAGAGTAGAGTAGAGTAGTGTAGAGTAGAGTAGTGTAGTGTAGTGCAGAGTAGAGTAGTGTAGAGTAGAGTAGAGTAGTGTAGAGTAGAGCAGTGTAGTGTAGAGCAGAGTAGAGTAGAGTAGTGTAGAGTAGAGTAAAGTAGTGTAGTGTAGTGTAGAGTAGAGTAGAGTAGAGTAGAGAAGAGTAGAGTAGGGTAGAGTAGAATAGAGTAGAGTAGAGTAGAGTAGAGTAGTGTAGTGTAGTGTAGTGTAGAGTAGAGTAGTGTAGAGTAGAATAGAGTAGAGTAGAGTAGTGTAGAGTAGAGTAGAGTAGTGTAGAGTAGAGTAGAGTAGTGTAGTGTAGTGTAGTGTAGTGTAGTGTAGAGTAGAGTAGAGTAGTGTAGAGTAGAATAGAGTAGAGTAGAGTAGTGTAGAGTAGAGTAGAGTAGTGTAGAGTAGAGTAGAGTAGTGTAGAGTAGAGTAGAGTAGAGTAGAGTAGTGTAGTGTAGTGTAGTGTAGAGTAGAGTAGAGTAGAGTAGAGTAGTGTAGAGTAGAGCAGTGTAGAGTAGAGTAGAGTAGTGTAGAGTAGAGTAGAGTCGAGTAGTGTAGAGTAGAGTAGAGTAGTGTAGTGTAGTCTAGAGTAGAGTAGAGTAGAGTAGAGTAGAGTAGAGTAGATTAGTGTAGTGTAGTGTAGAGTAGAGTAGAGTAGAGTAGAGTGGAGTAGAGTAGTGTAGAGTAGAGGAGAGTAGTGTAGTGTAGTGTAGAGTAGAGTAGAGTAGAGTAGAGTAGAGTAGAGTAGAGTAGTGTAGTGTAGTGGAGTGTAGTGTAGAGTAGAGTAGAGTAGAGTAGAGTAGAGTAGAGTAGAGTAGTGTAGTGTAGAGTAGAGTAGAGTAGAGTAGAGTAGAGTAGAGTAGAGTAGTGTAGAGTAGTGTTGTGTAGAGTAGAGTAGAGTAGTGTAGAGTAGTGTAGAGTAGAGTAGTGTAGAGTAGAGTAGAGTAGAGTAGTGTAGTGTAGAGTAGAGTAGAGTAGTGTAGAGTAGAGTAGATTAGAGTAGTGTAGAGTAGTGTAGAGTAGAGCAGTGTAGAGTAGAGTAGAGTAGAGTAGAGTAGTGTAGAGTAGAGTAGAGTAGAGTAGAGTAGTGTAGAGAAGAGTAGAGTAGAGTAGAGTAGAGCAGTGTAGAGTAGAGTAGAGTAGAGTAGAGTAGAGTAGAGTAGAGTAGAGTAGAGTAGAGTAGTGTAGTGTAGAGTAGAGTAGAGTAGAGTAGTGTAGAGTAGTGTAGAGTAGAGTAGAGTAGAGTAGTGTAGAGTAGAGTAGAGTAGAGTAGAGTAGAGCAGAGTAGAGTAGTGTAGTGTAGTGTAGTGTAGAGTACAGGGTTCGAAATTAACACCCGCCAACCCGCCAAATGCGGGTTAAAAATCATTTTGGCGGGTACTAAAAAAAACCTACCCGCCAGTTTGGCCGGTGATGCATGAGCCAATCATGCAAATCATGTCAGAGACGCTCTGGGTGGTTTGTCCCCTCCGTCCTACATTTCCCATGAACACTACACTACTGGTGACGTTTCAGATACCTATTGGCAGATTGGCTGCAGCGCAGATACGCGAAAATATCGGATGAGAGGACTGAGCTGGACAGCGAAATAAACTAAAATGTTGCGGTGGTTAGAACAAACGTCAGGATCAGGAAGAAGTGAGAAGAGGAAGGAGCCAGAAGATGAAAATGTTGACAGAATATGCGAAACAAAGAGAAGGAAGTTCAGTTGTAAATGGCAGACAGGTCGTAACTGGTTAGTGTTTGATAGTAACAATTCGGTCATGTTTTGTCAGATTTGCCGTGAGTACACGAAAGACAAAAATAAAACCAACAGTTTCGTTGTTGGTACCAGTAATTTTAAAATCGAGGCAGTGAAGGACCACGAGAAAGCTAGGAGTCACGGGAAAGCCTTCAAATAAAAACTGCGAAGACGGTTCCCGTTGAAGACAGTGTTGCGGGGAGAAGCCTCACTTCACTGAAGACTTCGGAGTTGGAGAAGATGCAACTTCTTTTTAGAAATGCCCATGCCATCGCAAAAAAGGGCAGACCTTTCACCGACTTCGCATGGATGTGTGAGTAAGTGAATCGACCATTTTATTTACATGTTCAAAATCAGTGCATTTAAAATGATACAGTGACGTGCATGCTATGAGACAGAGGAAATGTTAGGTTTGATTTTTAATAACCCCACTGAAAAGTAAATATACTCTGTAGGCACTAACTTTGGCTTTATTCACATGATAATGAATTTAGAGTGGACAGGAAGAAAGGCTTGAAGATAGGAGAGACATATACAAATGACCACCAAGCAAAAGAGTTCATACACTACATAGCAGAGGATGAGAGGAGAAAGATGAAAGCAAGATTATCAGACGGCAAGTTCATCTCAGTCATGTCAGATGGATCCCTGGACAGTGCAGTGATGGAAGAAGAAATGGTTTATGTCAGGAGTGCTAGTGAGGGAAAAGTCAAAGTTGATTTTGTTGGGGTTAAAGCTGTCTCAAAGCCAGATGCTGCACATATAGCTGAAGCTGTGTGCAGTATAATGGACAGTGATGTCAGCACTGATTGGAAGAACAAGCTGGTTGCCATCACCACAGATGGAGCATCTGTAATGACAGGAGTAAACAATGGTGTAGTTACAAAACTGCGTGGAGACAGATCAAGTGTGCTTGGGATCCACTGCATGGCCCATAAGCTTGAACTCTCCTTTTCGGACGGAATAAGGAAGAATGTGATGGTCAGGAAAGTTGAGGACCTGTTGAGTGGACTCTACACCTTATATCATAAGAGTGGTGTAAACAGGGCCAGCCTAAAGGAACACTTCAGGGAGCTCCACATGAAAGCTTTGATGCCAACCAGAATAGGTGGAACCCGGTGGCTACCACATCTCTTCAATGCACTTGACCATTTTCTCAGGGGATATGCTGGCATTGTCCACCACTTAGAGGAGAAGGTATGCTAATTTATAGCCTAATAAAATTAGTAGGGTTTCAATTTTAAATGTTGTATATGATATAATTATAGTTGTTTTGTTTGTAGTCCCAGGATACCACACACACCAATGCTGTTCTGAGGGCAAAGTTCAAGGGGTTCCTCAACATAGCCAAGAATGGTGTAGTGCTCAGGTTTTGCTGCCTTCTCCATGACACCATCTATCAACTGAAAAACCTCTCCAAGTCACTGCAGCGGTCCGTGTCAACCCTGGCTGAAGCTCAGAGATGCCTGTCTTCCACTCAGGCTGTTATAGAAAAGTACAAGTCAAGGTATGAATCCTACCATGTATGCTTTGATTTTAGGTTGTGTTGGTGTGTTTTCAAATCGATGCATGGATGAAAATACACTCATCCATTTATCTGCACAACTTTAGACCTGGGCCAAAGCTGAGATCAGTGCTGGACACAGACACCTATGAGGGAGTCCTCCTGAAGCCTTCTGATGCCGGCCAGCATGACAAGGCAAAGAATGAGCTGATCGATTCTCTGTGCCAATGCATCACTGCAAGATTTAGTGATGTGAACAGTGGTGTCCTGCATGCTATGCGACTGGCTAGTTTCCAGTGCTGGCCAGAGGCAGACACGAGTTCCGGTTTGTAATGGACAAATCTTTTCAATGCATTTCATGATTTAAGACAACTTCTGAACTTTGTAGTAATGCTTTCCCTTGTTCTCAGATTTTGGTGATGAGGAGATTAACAAGCTGATTAGTCACTTCCGACCTCTTCTGCTGTCTGCTGGTGTGGATGTGGACTTGATCCCTGATCAGTGGACTATTCTCAAGGCTGAACTGTACACAGCAGGATTTAGCCAAGGTACTTGAAAAATCACACAGATATACCTGATATATAAGTGCTTAAAAAGCTAAATGTTTAATAGTGTAAGACAGTTTTATTTTGTTTATCAGGAATCGGAGCAAATTTAATTTGTTAAAAGTGCAACTTCAGAAAGTCACCAGCCACTTTGGCTGGTGATCAAAAAAGTTAATTTCGAACCCTGGTAGAGTAGAGTAGAGTAGAGTAGAGTAGAGTAGTGTAGAGTAGAGTAGAGTAGAGTAGTGTAGAGTAGAGCAGTGGAGCAGTGTAGAGTAGAGTAGAGTAGAGTAGAGTAGAGTAGAGTAGTGTAGAGTAGAGTAGAGTAGAGTAGAGTAGAGTAGAGTAGAGTAGAGTAGAGTAGAGTAGTGTAGAGTAGAGCAGTGTAGAGTAGAGTAGAGTAGAGTAGAGTAGTGTAGAGTAGAGTAGAGTAGAGTAGAGTAGAGCAGAGTAGAGTAGTGTAGTGTAGTGTAGTGTAGAGTAGAGTAGAGTAGAGTAGAGTAGAGTAGTGTAGAGTAGAGTAGAGTAGAGTAGTGTAGAGTAGTGTAGAGTAGAGCAGTGTAGAGTAGAGTAGAGTAGAGTAGAGTAGTGTAGAGTAGAGTAGAGTAGAGTAGAGTAGTGTAGAGAAGAGTAGAGTAGAGTAGAGTAGTGTAGTGTAGAGTAGAGTAATGTAAGAGTCTGTTTTAAAAAGACAGAATCTCTCATTGTTATGTTTTCTTCAAGTTCCAAAGAGTTGAATAAAGTTTGATGTTTCCACGGCGACGCCTCTGACTCCTCAGTCCTGGAGCCAAACGCCGGCTCTGGGTTTCGTCAGCCGCAATCTTCTCTTCACGTTTGGAAATGGGTTAAAGATTGTAGAGCGTCACCGGGAATATACCAAAGGATTAGTTCGATAAAAAACCGAGAATGTATCGACACGTTTGACATTACCCAAGAATAAAAAATAAGTTTTGGATTGTGGGATATTATGAAGTTTTAATGGTAGTGTTTGGAATACTCTCTGGGAATCGGCTCGAAGACCTGTTTCCCAAGAGCTGCACAGAAGAAAGGAACAAATTAAGAACAAGAAAGATAAAAAATAAATAAATAAATAAATAACATAATAGTAATAAAATATAATTAAAATAATTAAAGAAAAATTCAAAACCATCCATCCGTTTTCTTACCCTTAATCCATTTCTGGGTTGGGGGGTTGGCCGTCAGAGCTGTACCACTGATCCTCCTGCAGGTGCTGAGTCCACAGGAGCCTTGATTATTCAGTGGGGGCTTCAGGAAAAGTGGGGTAAAGTGTCTTGCCCAAGGACACAACAACAGCAGTCATCAGTGGGAGTCGTGAAGTAGGTCTTGTGTTGGGCTCGAACCCTCAACCTTCAGGCTCTATAAGGCCAATGCTCTACCAACTGAGCCACTGTCGCCCCCTGAAGTTAAAAACCATGAGAATAAAATAAAAATAAAAATAAAAATAAATCAAATTAAATCAATACATAAATTTATTAAAAAATATATTAAAATAAAAAACGTACAATAAAAAACAATTAAAATGAAACAATTAATATATAAAAAAAAAGACGAGACTTAACACATTTTTACTTTTAATGTTTATCCTTTTATTTTTACTTTTTTCACCTCAATTGAACTGCGTTTAGTCGAGGGTGTCCAAACATATGAGTAAGAGCCGAGAGGGCCACTTTAAAACTAGTATTATTTTATTATTTGCGGAAATCGCTCGGACAAGACCTGCTTTAGACCTACTTTAGACCTACTTTAGTCCTGCTTTAGACCTGCTTTAGACCTGCTTTAGTCCTGCTTTAGTCCTGCTTTAGACCTGCTTTAGTCCTGCTTTAGACCTGCTTTAGACCTGCTTTAGTCCTGCTTTAGTCCTGCTTTAGACCTGCTTTAGTCCTGCTTTAGACCTGCTTTAGTCCTGCTTTAGACCTGCTTTAGACCTGCTGTAGTCCTGCTTTAGTCCTGCTTTAGACCTGCTTTAGACCTGCTTTAGACCTGCTTTAGTCCTGCTTTAGACCTGCTTTAGTCCTGCTTTAGACCTGCTTTAGTCCTACTTTAGTCCTGCTTTAGTCCTGCTTTAGTCCTGCTTTAGACCTGCTTTAGACCTGCTTTAGACCTGCTTTAGTCCTGCTTTAGACCTGCTTTAGACCTGCTTTAGTCCTGCTTTAGTCCTGCTTTAGTCCTGCTTTAGTCCTGCTTTAGACCTGCTTTAGACCTGCTTTAGTCCTGCTTTAGTCCTGCTTTAGTCCTGCTTTAGTCCTGCTTTAGACCTGCTTTAGACCTGCTTTAGTCCTGCTTTAGACCTGCTTTAGTCCTGCTTTAGTCCTGCTTTAGTCCTGCTTTAGACCGGCTTTAGACCTGCTTTAGACCTGCTTTAGTCCTGCTTTAGTCCTGCTTTAGTCCTGCTTTAGTCCTGCTTTAGTCCTGCTCTAGACCTGCTTTAGACCTGCTTTAGTCCTGCTTTAGTCCTGCTTTAGTCCTGCTTTAGACCTGCTTTAGACCTGCTTTAGCCCTGCTTTAGTCCTGCTTTAGTCCTGCTTTAGTCCTGCTTTAGACCTGCTTTAGTCCTGCTTTAGTCCTGCTTTAGACCTGCTTTAGACCTGCTTTAGTCCTGCTTTAGTCCTGCTTTAGTCCTGCTTTAGTCCTGCTTTAGTCCTGCTCTAGACCTGCTTTAGACCTGCTTTAGTCCTGCTTTAGTCCTGCTTTAGTCCTGCTTTAGTCCTGCTTTAGACCTGCTTTAGACCTGCTTTAGACCTGCTTTAGTCCTGCTTTAGTCCTACTTTAGTCCTGCTTTAGTCCTGCTTTAGTCCTGCTTTAGACCTGCTTTAGACCTGCTTTAGTCCTGCTTTAGTCCTGCTTTAGACCTGCTTTAGACCTGCTTTAGTCCTGCTTTAGTCCTGCTTTAGTCCTGCTTTAGTCCTGCTCTAGACCTGCTTTAGACCTGCTTTAGTCCTGCTTTAGTCCTGCTTTAGTCCTGCTTTAGTCCTGCTTTAGACCTGCTTTAGACCTGCTTTAGTCCTACTTTAGTCCTACTTAAGTCCCTGTTCTTTACCCCCGCGCTGGATAAAAAACCGGGCCTTTCGTCGCGGCAAGACCTCCCCTCGCGGCGCGGCGCACACATTAAAAACCATCTTCATAAACGTATGAAGTCGAAAACGCGGCGAATTAATTGCGAGTATTTTTCTGCATTATGAGCTATTACTGAGCGCAATATAGTTTCATTAGTGCGGAATAAATGAGTTTTTACGGGATGTCTCCGGTCCCAGGTACACACCATGCATTCCAATTAGAGACCAATAAGACGAAATGAACCCTCTCTCTCCGTTCCGGGACGAGAATATGGGATTTGATCTGGATGGAGGTGCCACGGAGGTAAGTACCTTGGCAGCACCCAGACAAATGGCACCAATTAGATCCTGGGTCGCTTGTTTCCTCATAGCATTCGTGTTTTCATAACCGCAGAATCAAATAATTGCATCTGTTTACATTCGGCACAATAAAAGTCAATGTGTGGCTCCTGAATATTTTAGTGACTTTTATTTTTTTTTTTTTTTTTTGCGGGGGGATATAAAGCAGGGAAATGGGTAGAAAAGCATGAATATTTTGCGAAGATAAAACGTGAAGTGTCGTGATGAGTTGCCGGAGTTTCTTCAGCCTGGAGCTCTCACACGACCGCGGGAGGCCATCTTTGTGATTGTGAAAAAGAAATCTACAAAGTATCTGTCATAAGTATCTGTTAACTTTAGACTTATTATAAAGTGTTGTTATCGATCCCTGGGCTCTTTCTCTGGTTTCTCTCTTTGATGTCTCTTTCTGGTTTCTCTCTCCAGGCTCTCTCTCTGGTCTCTCTCTCCGGGTTCAGTGATCTACGTCTCACTGACTGCAGGAGAACATGGACCAGTGGACTCACTCCTTCACTGTATCCAACAGATCAGTGGGTGGATGCAAAACAACTTCCTTCAGCTAAACACAGACAAAACTGAAATGATTGTCTTTGGTCCCCAGAAACAAAGAGAGAGCGTCATCTGTCACCTACAGTCTCTCTCCCTAAAACCTTCAAACAAGGTCAGAAATCTAGGGGTAATACTGGACTCAGACTTACATTTTAATAGCCACATCAAATCAGTAACATCAGCAGCTTTTTACCATCTAAAAAACATTGCCAGGATCAAAAACATAGTGTCTAAAGCAGACTTGGAGATTCTTATCCATGCATTTGTCTCCAGTAGGTTAGACTACTGCAATGGCCTGCTCACAGGTCTGTCCAAACAGGCTGTAAAACAGCTGCAGTACATTCAAAATGCAGCAGCTCGAGTCCTGACTAGAACCAGGAAGTACGACCACATTAGTCCGGTCCTCAGGTCTCTGCACTGGCTTCCTGTGGCTCAGAGAATAGACTTTAAAACAGCTCTGCTTGTGTACAAGTCTCTCCATGGCCTCGCACCAAAATATATTACTGACATGTTAGTCCCATATGAACCAGCCCGGACTCTGAGGAGCACAGGGACTGGACTCCTGTTAGTGCCCAGAGTCAGAACTAAACATGGGGAGGCTGCTTTTCAGATTCATGCTGCTAAAATCTGGAACAGTCTTCCTGAAGATGTGAGACAGGCCTCCTCTCTGACAATGTTTAAAACCAGGTTAAAGACAGTTCTGTTTAGCTGTGCATACAACTGAGGGATTTTATATTTTTATCTTTCTTTTTAATGTTCTGTGATTATTTATGATTTTAATGCTTTCTTATTTTTTTCAGCACTTTGAGTTGCCTTGTGTATGAATTGTGCTATATAAATAAACTTGCCTTGCCTTGCCTTCTCTCTCTGGGCTCTCTTTACATTGGTCTCTCTCTCTGGGCTCTCTCTCTGGTCTCTCTCTTTGGTGTCTCTGGTCTCTCTCTCTGGTGTATCTCTCTGGTTTCTTTCTCTGGTTTCTCGCTCTGGTCTCTCTCACGTATGTCTTTCTGGTCTCTCTCTCTGTCTAGGCTCTCTTTCAAGTCTCTCTCTCTGTCTCTCTGTCTAGGCTCTCTTTCAAGTCTCTCTCTCTGTCTCTCTGTCTAGGCTCTCTTTCAAGTCTCTCTCTCTTTCTCTCTCTTCCTGAAAATGTGAGACAGGCTTCTTTCTCTGACAACGTTAAAATCCAGTTTAAAAACAGTTTTGCTGCAACAACCGAGGGATTGTGACCAGTGTTGCCAACTCCTCAGTAAGGAAAGTAGCTATTGGCTGTCCCAAAAGTCGCTAGAAGTCGCTAAATGACGTCATCGCCTAATTTGCATAATTTGCCATTTGCAAATAACTGTAACGGACGCTGTAGGAGAGAGGAATAAGGTCGTGGGAGAGACAAAAGTGAGTAAAAACACCCTAAATATGTTTAGAACTACAAATGTACAAAAATAATTTCAACATTAACAACATTTAATGATTTTAATGCTTTGTCTAGATCCACATTACACACATCAGTTTTGTCCTGTATTGTTAAATGTTATAACAGCAAATGTAATCAAAAGATTGTTATGTAGGGTGAAATTGCTAGCTCTACAACCAACCCTCCTCCTTTATCCGGGCTTGGGACCGGCAAAGTGACCCAAAAGACACACTCTGGCAGAGTTACTTAGGTCTATTTTTGTAAGTTTTTTTTTTTTTCATAGTTTGGCATAACAAATGATTTAATGTGACCCACTACTGAGAGAAAACAGAGTCACGGACAGAGCTGCCGCGGATGGAGTGGGGGGTAGTGGGGGGTGGCGGTGGTAGGAGTGGCCGGGGAGCTTTGGATGTGTGGTGGTGGTGGAGCTGGAGTTCAGTCTGCAGCAGCCTGAAAACTCCCTGTGCTTTTGAGTCTCCTCTCTCTCTCTCTGCTCCGCCCATAGACTGTAGCTGGGACTGCTGCGCAAGGCTACTGTGAGACTGGCCGCCTGTAAGTGCTTTGGGACGGGGGAGGGGCTCACGTTGAGGACAGCAGAACAATACGTGCTTCACGAGTCTCCAAAACACCAGATAAGTCGCCAAAACACCAGATAAGTCGCCAATAACACCAGAAAAAGTCGCTAGATTTGTCGCTAGTCGCTTTTTTGAAAAAAAGTCGCTATAGGGGTCTGAAAAGTCGCTAAATCTAGCGACAAAGTCGCTAAGTTGGCAACACTGATTGTGACTTCTCTTTTCAATGCACTGTGATTATTCACGATTTTAAAAACTTTTGTTATTGTTTCCATCATGTTTTTGGTACTAATTTGATTCGTATAGCACAGAGAATACAAACAAACTTACCTTTTTACTAATAGTTTCTTGTCATACCGTTACTTTCAGGGCCACGCACCACAGATTTGTTCACAGAAGCAGAGACTGGAGCTTGTACCGTGTCCAGATCTCTCTCCTGGACACCTGAACACAGCCTGCAGTGGGAGTGGGTGGGGGAGAGGGGATAGAGAGGGGGGGGGGTGTCCTGGGGGGGGGGGGGGGGTGTCCTGGAGCCACTCCGCACACAGGAAGCGGGGGTAAAAACATTTGAGGCCCGATAATGCCCGCTGAGCTCCATTACGAGCCGGCTATTATCTGCCGTTGACTTTGGCCATGAGAAAACGCCAGCCCCCCCCCTCACTTTCCCACTCATAACAGACCTGTGGGCCGCGGAGGTTTATCAGGCTCTCGAATCTAAACAGGACGGGGGCCACAGAGGGGGGAGGCAGGGGGCTTGTACACAGGAAGACCCTAATTCTCCCTGGATTAAAGAGCAAGGCGCAATTTGCACAGCTGCCTGCAGGAGCGCCGATCCCAGAGAACTGGACTGACCGTGGGCTCCGGGTCAGGGGCAGGTCTGGTCGGATCAATGTTGCGTGTCCAGGACGTTCGATACAATGCACCTAAAGCATGAATGTGATGGGTCAATATAGCCTCATTTCCACCAGCCCTACTCCATTCTACTCCACTCTACCCTACATTACCCCACCTTACCGTCCTCTACACCACCCTTCTCTATACAAACTTTTGTCATCATGCTAAAGTTAACGATTTTATACTTGCTTCGTTATTATGCTAAAGTTAGCGATTTTATACTTGCTTCTTTATTATGCTAAAGATAACGATTTTATACTTGCTTCTTTATCATGCGAAAGTTCGCAATTTTATACTTGCTTCTGTATTATGTCAAAGTTAACAATTGTATACTTCTGTATTATGCTAATGCTAGAGATGTTATTCTATTTTCATATAGAGTTTGCTTTCAAAATGTTAGTCTTAAATTCACCAAATGCAGTATTGGATTTCCTTTTCTGTGTTTCTCATTCCTACTGTCCTCTAACTTATTATGCAAAAGTATAATTTCCCCACTGTTTTTCTTAATCTGCTCTATTCCCCCGATTGAGGGTGATTCCACCGGCCCAGTACCAGGTCGTTCTTTAGTCCCTCTTGGTCCAGAGAGAGACCAGAGAGAGAGAGACCAGAGAGAGGGACCAGAGAGAGAGAACAGCGAGAGATCAGGGAGAGATCAGGGAGAGACCAGAGAGAGACCAGAGAGAGACCAGAGAGAGACCAGAGAGAGAACACAGAGAGACCATGAGGCCGGAGAGAGATCAGGGAGAGATAACACAGAGAGAACACAGGGAGACCAGAGAGAGGCCAGAGAGAGAACACAGAGAGAGGGAACTGAGAGAGATCAGGGAGAGACTAGTGAGAGACCGGAGAGAAAGAGCAGAGGGAGAGACCAGACAGTGAGAGACCAGAGAGGTAAGAGAGAGACAAGAGTGAGACCAGGGGATCACAGAGAGACAAGAGTGAGACCAGAGGGAGACCAGTGAGAGACCAGAGAGAGACCAGAGAGGCACAAGGGAGAGACGGACCAGAGTTTTGGAAAATAAATACTTTTGGACACATTTTCATAACTAATATATCTATTTTTGAAAATAATATTAATAGTAATGACTTAAGGAGGTTAGACCAGACCAGACCAGACCAGACCAGACCTCGTCCAGGCCTACATACCGTGGCCGCCTGCTGTAGATAAAGCCGAATCCTCTTTCTCGAGTCGCCTTTTTCATAAACGGAGAAATGTTAAGTGCGAAGGAATAACCCATTTCTTCCACATTCCTCATGGCTGCTTTGTTCTTCCGTCACACGTGAAACCACTTCATAAACTCAAAGTCTCCACCTCCATCCTTCTGAAATCATGGCTCGTAAACTGCTTTCATTTCAATATTTTTAACCCGTGTGGAATTTCAATCTGACGGCACTGACATCAGGGTGATTGGTCAGAAGGCTTTAGTTTGAAGCTTTAACACAAGTTGGTCTTCATTAAAACTTACATTCACCAAATGCTGCAGTATCGGGTTGAGAATGGGCTGAAAATAGATAGAAGTTGCTTGATTTTCTGGTCAAAACGGCGAAACCGATGAGAGTTCACAATGTTGCATTGTCATCCTATTTTAATGTATGTATTTATATATTAAAATGATTGTTATATTTATATATTTACATGAAATATACACTGTACATACCCTTTTTGTATTTTTGCCATCGACTGAAATTAATCAAAAAATTTAATAAAGAGAAAGAAAATTCATATTCACCGTAAAATAACCAGGAATGTCCATCTTCAGAAACTCTTTTCGGGGGAGTCCTGGCCCCGGAGAGGGATTTTGTTACAGGGGGAGAATTGTACATATATTTAATGGTAGGGTAAAACTGGAGCACCCGGAGGAAAACCTACTCAGTTTTGGGGAGAACATCCAAACTCCACACAGAAAGGCCCTGTTTTCCGACCGGGATTCAAACCCACGCCTCCCCTAATCCCTATATCCCACAACAAGAAATCAACATTTTTACACAAGAAAATGCTATATATTTTAATTGTTTTCCCCAAACTTGTGAAGTAAAGAAGTGAACGAACAAGAAAGAAACATGCAAACTCACAGAAAGATCCTGCACTGTACGGCAACGAGAGAGCGCTTAATTTATTCAACCAAACACGCTTGACGCATCTTGATTTAAAACGCAAAAAAAAAAAAACAGCCTTTGATGTCAGCGAAGAAGCAGCAGATTTGACAAGCAGCATTTAACCTTTATACTCTTGTTTCCGCCCGATTCCCGCTGAAAATGAAGCGATTAGCAGAGAGAATCCGATGTCATAGACGTATTCTTGTCGTACGGCGTGGCAGCCTGTTGGATCTCAGGCAGGTACAGGATCCCACCGGGGGCCCCTCTTTGTTCGCTGATTGAGTGAGTGAGGAAACGAGGGAGGGGCTCTTGGCAACGGCGGAGGAGGGTCGAACATGTGTGCAGATGTTGAGGAGGAGGAGGGAAAAAGGTAAGCGGGCGGCGGAGGCTTTGAAGGCGGCATTAGCGTAATCCACTGGCACACGGCGCAGGTGTGGCGAGCCAAAGCGTACGGGGGTGAGCGCTTCTCTTTGATTTTTCTTAACCCCGTAAGCTTAAGACAATGACGAGGAATTAAATACCCATAAACAAAGGCACTTTCAAAATTAATTATTTTTTATTCGTCACATGTATATATATATATACTGTATATGGGGAGATTTGCGCTCCTCTTTACCTGCTACTCAAAAACAGTATAATTCAATTCCATTACATTAATTTAACATTTTTCTATAGCCCTGAATCCAGTTGGACGTTAGAGTTTTTTTTAAATCTTAATTTGTTTTAAATAAGTGATACGATGGACGCTACAGAGTTAAGTACATGGTTCTTTATCAGTCCCACATTGGGGAAATTTCACTTTGATAAATACACATTTATGGGAGGCGCGATGGCTGAGTGGTCTTGGGTTTGAATCCCGGTTGGAACAAGGCCTTTCTGATAGGAATTTACATGTTCTCCCGGTGTCGTAAGTTTCCTCCGGGTGCTCCAGTTTCCACGACCACTAAAACCATGTACTGCAGGTAAGAGTGTAATGAATGGATGGTGTTGGTTTTGATGATCCAGTGCCTTCGTAGTCCCGCTTCCGTCATCAAAATATCTGATTTCTGAACATTGTAAAGCGCTTTGGGTGACCTTGGTCTGTAAAAATAAACATTACCGACTTACACATACACATCAAGGCATGCAGCGTACAATTACTTCCACGTTCCTTACAGGCAAAGTGGGGTAAAGTGTCTTGCCCAAGGACGAAACGACAGCAGACATCAGTGAGTCCATGGAGAAGGTCTCTCGGTGGGCACAAAACCCACAACCTTCAGGCTCAAAGGCCAATGCTCTACCAACTGAGCCACTCTAGAAATATCCCGGATCGTTATTGTTCTGATGAAAACCCATGAATTTTAACATGACTTTTGGATTTTCTGAACAAACCAGAAATAGTCACCCAGAAATAGTGCGCTACAGTACAAACAAGATTGCGATTATAGCTATAAATCTACCGTCAGATTGAAATCCCACAAACCTTTTTTTAGAATGGAGCTCCCAGTTTATGAGGTGATTTCAACATGTGTGATGGAAATGTACAACCAGAATGTGACTTTTATAATGTTTTTTTTTCAAAATAAGACCCCAATGCATTGTTATCGGGCTCTTGACTAAACTGATTAAGGAAAATGAGAAAAAAAACATTATATGTGTTGAACTTGGACTCCGCCGTAGAGTATGCGTACCTTTTGTGGCACTAGATAAGATCTGAAAACACCTCAGCGTGAATATTGTCGACCGCCGGCCCTCACGTTGGTCTGGTGCCTCCTCTTAGCCACGCTCACGGCTTTGAACCGATTCTGTCTGCACCAACGGTTCTAATGTGTGACCGAGGAGGGAGTGAGTTATGGAACAGGCAGCCATCCACTCAGCAAATCCACAACGAAGGAAAGTTTCTTCTGGTTGTTTCTTGATTGTTCGTTAAGATTTAAAGATGTGGTGATGCTTTGCTAACTCAAATCTGCTTCATTCTCAGAGAAAACTCCCCAAAACTCAAACAGGCCAAACTGAGTAAGATCAAGACATACTGTATGGCAAGCCCTGATCAGAAAGAGACCAGAAAGAGAACAGGGAGAGACTAGTGAAGTATCATAGAAAAATCAGAGATAGAGAGAGACCAGATACATTCCAGATAGAGGGACAAGATTGAGACCAGAGAAACCAGATAGTGAAAAAAGCAGAGCAGACAGATATCCCCCTAAACTAATTACCACGGTGCACACACGCCACAACCAAATTTCCTCCAAGACCTTCTTTGTGAGCACAAGTGCTAACCACTGCCCAACACTGGCTATGAACCTACATTGTGACCAAAGTAGTTTCATAGACAGTCAAAAGAAATAAAATGTAAATAAGCAAAACTCACGGTGGTTGAGGTTTAAAATTTATGATTTTATTTCAAACTTATTTTCCGATGGGGTAGTGCCAATTCATGAACAGCAGGAGCTGTAAATTCACCTATTATACATGTTTTTAGTGGTAGGGGAAACCGGAGAACCCGGAGGAAACCTACGCAGACACAGGGAGAACATGCAAATCCACACAGACAGGTACTGGGGGACCTACTCGCTGTGAGGCACAAGTGCTAACCACTGTGCCACCGTGCCGCCCTCACAGCGTCTGTCTGACCCCACATGTTCTCAGCCCAAAGAGCTTGGTCTTGAGGAGAACTTCAGCTCAGATCTGGATCTCATGGTTTTAACCAAAACATGGAACACGTCCTCATTTTGTTCATTTCATTCCTCATCTCACCTTGAAGCAGCTGTCAATCACACTTTACTGAAGGGAAAGGCCCGCCCCCTCCTCTGTGAGACCTACAGCTGCAAACAAGGTTCAAAGTCCAAATGAAATGAACAGAATCTAGATGTGTCCATGAACAAGGTTCAGACCATGAGACCAAACCAGAGTCTGTCCCAGTCTCCTCCAGACCAGACTCAAAGGACCTGAACATGTGGTGTCAGCAGCTCTTCTGCTGCCCTCATCCGGTCTGCTCAGACCCAATGATGAAAATGTCAAGGTCAATGTCAAGTTTATCTAAATAGCATATTTAAAATGCCAAAAGCCGAAAGTGCTTTAAAAATTGTCTAAAAACAAAATAAAAACAAACAATTTAAAATGTAAAACAGGCAAAAAACAGAAATAAAAAAAGAGAGATTCAGCTCAACGCAAGTTAAAAGGCCAGTGAAAAGAAATGGGTCTAAAGAAGGGATTTAAAAGGATCCAGTGAATCAGCGGCTCTGACCCACGGTGGAAGATTCTTCCAAAGCGTTTAAGTTCGTGGACCATGTGGCGCTTACCAGGTGGTTGCAGCCTCAGGGATTTTCCCGTGGACCCTGAAGCTGTACAGACAGGTGTAGTCCTCCAGGCCATGGTTGGTCAGGACCTCCAGCTTCACAAACCTGAAGATGTTGGAGGTGTGCTCCTTGATCTCAAAGGTCTGGAATGAGTCTCCGTCAGACTCGTACTGGAAGGTCCCCAGGTGGACTTTGGGTCCATCCACTTCCTCCAGTCCATAAAGGGCGAAGGCCTTCGGAGCCGACAGGATCTCCCCTGTGACCGACTGCTCTTTAGAGATGTGCCCCACAGTGATGTGAGACACATGGATCTTCTGAGACAGGGCCACAAACAGCTCTCCTGTCTGGCCAGAGAAGGCCCAGCAGTGCCCAGGGACCAGAGGGTAATACTGGCCTTTGATCACCTCCCATGGAGAGTAAGGTGTCAGCCAACTGGGAGAACCCTTTTGTTGGTGGGTGCTGGAGCTGAAGGCGGTTAGGACCTGAGCTCCATGCGACGCCAACGCAAAGTTCCCCCAGAGGGTGGCCTGAGGGTGCGCCATGGTCTGCAGACGTCCCAGATCCTGCTGGAGATGATGCAGCTCCTTCCTCAGGCTCTGCAGGTTTACCTGAGAGACCACCAGGGACGTCAGGGAGAAGAGGAGCTTCAGGAGCAAGCCCCAGCTGAACCAGTCTGGCTCAGGCCTCTGGACTGGCTCAGACACACGGACCTGAGGGGGTCTCACCTGGTCCTGGGGGAAACTGTGACGTCGAGTCCCAGTGGAGTAGGAGATGCGGGGGCTGCCGTCCACATCGTAGTACCCCGCATTCTCAAGTCGCGCACTTCTGCGCGCCATTCTAAAATGTATTAACAATATTTGTCAAAGTAAAGGATATTAGCGCTGAGCTGAAGTCTCTCTGACCTGAAGTCTCTCTGACCTGAAGTCTCTCTGACCTGAAGTCTCTTTGACCTGAAGTCTCTCTGACCTTAAGTCTCTCTGTCCTGAAGTCACTCTGACCTGAAGTCTCTCTGATCTGGGGTCTTTCTGATCTGGAGTCGCTCTGTCCCGGGCTGGAGTCACAGTATCTTGAAGTAAATTTGAACAGTTGAAAAGTCCAACACATAGGTCCGATCACATTCCACTGTATGACATAACATACAGTAATCTCCATGGCAACCAGGCAGAATGGATTTCTATTCCATATGTTCTAGTTGCCATGGTGACCTCTGGAAGCCACTTCCGGCAGCATTTTGGGTTAAAGTGAGGCCCTACTAATGTGTTTTATAGCGACATGATAATATTATAGTAAATACAGACATTTGCAGAAGGTCCGATTAGCTCATGCTAATATGCTCATGCTAATATGCTCATGCTAATATGCTCATGCTAATATGCTCAAGCTAATATGCTCATGCTAATATGCTAACACTCTTAGCCATAAACAAACACCACTCTTCAGGAATGTTTCCAGGTCGGCTTTCGGGGTGTCACATATTCACCCGTATTCTTCAGAGCCATATTTATGTTTTAGAGAAAGATGGTGAACCAGAGATAGGGATCAGAGTGAGACCAGAGAGCAGAATGAGACCTACAAAAGTTCTCTTCTGACTTTGACTATAAGTCACTGTCATGTTTTACTAGCAGTTATACAATATTTTCCGAGTATTTCCACTGTAAAAACACCAAAACCGCAACAGGTGAACTTGTGTGCCATAGTTTGATGAATGCTTCTCCATCGGCCCCTGCTTTTGAGTCTCCTTTAATCATCTGTGCACCATATCTCTAAACAGAAACAGACAAACATTCTGTTGAATGCTACGCTACATATTCATTACATTTATCATTCTGTGGCTGAACAGTTCACAGACAGACCCTGGTGCAGCGGTTGCGCGGTGCTAATGTCTGTCTGCGTCTATGTCCTCCGGCGCAGCCCGATAACCTCACAGTGAACCGCCGTGCGTCGCAGGTCATGCTCCGTGCTACGTGGTTAGCAGCAGCTTGTTAGCGGCCTGATCCGGTTAGCGCTGAAACAAAGCCGCACACGTTTTCCCAAAGAAGAGGAATTACAACCATAATCGGTCTTGTCATTTGCACTGCAATTTTACTCCTGAATGCCTCGTTTTAGGCAGAATTAATATAAAGAAGGGGGGAAGGCGCCGCGTGTGCAGGTGCCGGAGCTCGCCCCTTCGCGCTCATCCCGCCCGCAGCCCAAGCACACTCCCTCCTCTGCTCGGCTTATTATCAGTTAATAATTCTTTCTCATTCAAGCAAATTAGAGAAAGTTGAGTGTGTTAGTGGCGTCCAGTGCAGGGCTGCAGGCGGGAGCAGGCTAAATGGCAGAAATTCCCCCCAGAGCAGAGAGCGCATGAAGCACAACATTGTGTCCGGCACAAAAGCCGCTCTGTAGTTTTGATCCCCTCTAATTTAATTAGCCCAAGAGGTAGTGCATTCATTTGCCAGGAATTCTTCTGATGCAGAAAGGCCCGCGGTGCGTGTGGAGAGAGAGGGATGAAGGGAGCGTCTTATTGCTTTTGTGCCTTCTCCACACCAACACATGTCCTCTGTATTTACTACAGCGGTCTTCACACCAACACATGTCCTCTGTCTTTACTACAGCTGTCTTCACACCAACACATGTCCTCTGTATTTACTACAGCGGTCTTCACACCAACACATGTCCTCTGTATTTACTACAGCTGTCTTCACACCAACATGTCCTCTGTCTTTACTACAGCGGTCTTCACACCAACACATGTCCTCTGTCTTTACTACAGCGGTCTTCACACCAACACATGTCCTCTGTCTTTACTACAGCGGTCTTCACACCAACACATGTCCTCTGTCTTTACTACAGTGGTCTTCACACCAACACATGTCCTCTGTATTTACTACAGCTGTCTTCACACCAACATGTCCTCTGTCTTTACTACAGCGGTCTTCACACCAACACATGTCCTCTGTCTTTACTACAGTGGTCTTCACACCAACACATGTCCTCTGTCTTTACTACAGCGGTCTTCACACCAACACATGCCCTCTGTCTTTACTACAGCGGTCTTCACACCAACACATGTCCTCTGTCTTTACTACAGCGGTCTTCACACCAACACATGTCCTCTGTCTTTACTACAGCGGTCTTCACACCAACACGTGTCCTCTGTCTTTACTACAGCGGTCTTCACACCAACACGTGTCCTCTGCCTTTACTACAGCGGTCTTCACACCAACACATGTCCTCTGTCTTTACTACAGCGGGCTTCACACCAACACATGTCCTCTGTCTTTACTACAGTGGTCTTCACACCAACACATGTCCTCTGTCTTTACTACAGTGGTCTTCACACCAACACATGTCCTCTGTCTTTACTACAGTGGTCTTCACACCAACACATGTCCTCTGTCTTTACTACAGCGGTCTTCACACCAACACATGTCCTCTGTCTTTACTACAGCTGTCTTCACACCAACACATGTCCTCTGTCTTTACTACAGCGGTCTTCACACCAACACACGTCCTCTGTCTTTACTACAGCGGGCTTCACACCAACATGTCCTCTGTCTTTACTACAGCGTCTTTACACCAACACATGTCCTCTGTCTTTACTACAGCGGTCTTCACACCAACACATGTCCTCTGTCTTTACTACAGCGGTCTTCACACCAACACATGTCCTCTGTCTTTACTACAGCGGTCTTCACACCAACACATGTCCTCTGTCTTTACTACAGCGGTCTTCACACCAACACATGTCCTCTGTCTTTACTACAGCGGTCTTCACACCAACACATGTCTTTACTACTATATTATTTTTTATTTATTTTTGCTCCTACTGTACACCTGAATTTCTCCTACGGGGCTCAGTAAAGTATATTTATATCTATCTATCAAAAGAGGCTGTAGATCCAGGACTGAGGCCGTAGATCCAGGACTGAGGCCGTAGATCCAGGACTGAGTCTGTAGATCCAGGACTGAGGCCGTAGATCCAGGACTGAGTCTGTAGATCCAGGACTGAGGCTGTAGATCCAGGACTGAGTCTGTAGATCCAGGACTGAGGCCGTAGATCCAGGACTGAGTCTGTAGATCCAGGGCTGAGACTGCAGACCCAGGACTTAGACTACAGACCTTATGCAAGCTGTCTTAGAAGAAATCCTAACATTTTCCATAAGAAAGGACAGACATTACTAATATGTAAATCTATCCATTTATACAATTCCTATTATTTTAACGTCACACCATATCTTCTTAACACCTCTACAATCTCCATCTTTTGTGCGTCCCAATTTTAATTCATTTATTTTCCTGATGAATAATTACGGATGCTGCTTCACGTGAGCAAAGCCGCGTGGGAATTATTCTCTTTTGAAAAAGTCCATGCGCTTTTGGATTTCATTACGCCGCAGTGTTCTTGATAAGTGAAGATCAGGCCGATTTCTTTTTTATATATTAATTTTGGAGCGATGGCCTCTCCTCCTCTGATCATCGCTCATCTGACACACTCGGCCTGTGATTAGACTAAATTGAAGAGGCTTGCACCGCAGTCATTAAAGAATCACTTCTCATTCGGTAATGAGAGCTTCCAGGGCTTCTAGGATGTGTGTGTGCGGCCAGGAAGTTCAATTACTCAACTTCTCTCCGTTGTGTAACCGCTTTTGCAATTGTACTTCTCTTTTACCTGTTTGCACGTCTACAACAAAAGGTCTTCTTCTTCAGATGTGGCGTTGCACGTTTTTGCTTCTTGTCAAATTTCCATCTAATTGGAGTATTATGGATTGTCTGAACATGGCTTTGTTCTGAACCACAAATGTTGTACTTGTTCGACAGTATTGGTCTTATTTTGTAGCCGTTAAATCAACCAAAACATCTGCAGCCTCTGGTCTCTCTCTTGTCCTCCTCTTGAATATCTCTCTCTCTTTGGCCTGTATCTGGTCTCCTTCTCTTTCTGCACAGCAAGAAGTTACCAAAAAGAAGTCAATATTGCTCAAATTTAGAAAAATGTATGTTAAATTGAGCACATTTTGAGTGCCTTAAAACAGGATTTGCAAAACAGACAAAGCAAAATGATGATGTTTTGAAAGAATGCTAGAAATGTCTCTTGTGTAATGAGAAAATAAAGCAACAGTTCTTGAAATTAAACTACATGGCGTTGTCCCCATTGGAGAATCTGTTTTTCTCCAATGTATTTTTTTTTACATTCATACAAGAAGATACAGCTCCTGTCTTTATAGATTCTTGATTCTAACTTAAACTGGTAGAAAATGTAACCTGTCACATGGACCAGAGCGAGATTGCCAAGTTGATAAAACGTTCCCGAGTTATTACATATTCCCAAGCCTCAAAAGTCCTTCCATTTTCCACCTGAAACTTTCCACTCTGGGGCCTCTCACCGTGAATCAAAGGTGCGTCTCTCCTCGCCACACCAAGGCCCGTCGGCAACCGCAACACGTAAACCTTCTAGTAGAGATCCACTTTGGTCCCGCATTCATAATTCAGGTTGAACAACATCAATCTGGACGTACCCAGGTCGCTCGCGCTTGTTTTGCCGTTGTTTTCGTGTTCCTTCGTCCCCGTTCTGTCGGCCTGCCGCAGAGGTAAAAGCATGTCCTGTCAGATCGCAACCATCTCGCCATCTCGGTCAATAATTCAGGACGCCGCGTTGGAACAGGTACCGAAAATAGTGCGAGAGAAGAGGCCTCGGAGTGGGGCTTTCTAAACAAACCAGAGATTTGAAATATTGATGTGGAGCGTGAGAGGAGAGGGGTTGTTGCACGAGCGCGGGAGGGCAGGTATAGAGCGTTTGTCTGCAGGTTGGAGTGCAGACAGGTGGAGATATCTGACACCGGTGTATAATGTATGAGCGTGTGTGTTAGCCCCGGGCAAGGTACGCTCAACCTAAATACTCTGAGTGCTCCGTGAAGAGGCCAAGCTGTCTCAATGCACCGGTTGCAACTTAACCACGCCAGCGATTTCAGAGAGAAGACATGCTACGCTTTTGTCGACTGTGTAATCTCGGCCTCGTGCGGATCCCTGTTCGGCGTTTCAGAATACTGAGGGTATTGAGAGAAAATCTACACTTACGTCCGTCAAAAATAGCTTTGATTATTTTTCCCTGCAAACAAACTCTATCATTGGGGTTAATCTAAGTGAATTGATTCTCACTTACACAAGAAAAACATCGCTTCTGACCATGAAAAAATGGTTGTTTACTGTTATTTACGTTTTCCGTTGTATGGACAGAGATTTCAATTTATTTAATGTTCCAAAACTGTGTTTGATGTAATAGCGGTTAGGATTAATACAACAGTTAGCAATAAAAATAATAATGCTTCCATTTGAGGTAGAGTAGAGTAGAGTAGAGTTGAGTAGGGTAGGGAAGATTAGAGTAGGGTAGAGTAAAGTAGAGTAGAGTAAAGTAGAGTAGAGTAGGGTAGGGAAGGGTAGAGTAGAGTAGGGTAGGAAAGAGTAGGGTAAAGTAGAGTAAAGTAGAGTAGAGTAAAGTAGAGTAGAGTTAAGTAGAGTAGAGTAAAGTAGAGTAAAGAAGAGACGGGTAGAGTAGAGTTGAGTAGGGAAGAGTAGGAGGGTAGAGTAGAGTAGAGTAGGGTAGAGTAGAGTCAAGTAGAGTAGAGTCAAGTAGAGTAGAGTAAAGTAGAGTAAAGTAGAGAAGAGTAGAGTAGAGTAGAGTAGAGTAGAGTAGAGTAGATTAGAGTAGAGTAGAGTAGAGTAGAGTAGAGTAGAGTATGTGTGCTCACTATCTCAAAGGTGAGCAGTTAAATTGACTGGTTTAGGGTCAGGGTTCTGTCAGACACAGAACACAACAAAGAAGTGTTGATTTTGTTTGAATCCCTCACACTCTGTCCTGACCCACGAGGACCTGATAGAGGCCCCTGTTCTGAGGGTTGGGCCCCTGGCTGTGGGGACTTCCTGATGCAATCTGCTCTGATCAGACTGACGCCGTGCGGTCCACACTTAACTGCTGACTCTCTAATCAAACAAATGACATAATTGAACGTCCTGCCACAGGGGACCGGCACGAGCCATACCTGCGAGAGGCTCATCGTGTCCTTTAGACGTCTGAGACTCAAGGTGAAACAACACGGATCACAAACACACACTTATTCTGTAGTTAGTTAGCAAGTAAAGTTTATTTATATAGCACCTTTCACAGACCAGGATCACAGAGAGCTCCACAGTTAAAAACATACATGAGGCACGGCGGCCGAGTGGTTAGAGCGGGATTTGAACCCAGAACCTTCTTGCTTAGAGTGCCACCCGGTTAGTTCAACAGCAAACCAGGATCACAAACGGCTGCGTTTAGCCGCTTAGTTTGTCTGTTTCTAGAGATTCTTTGGTGCAATTTTACTACACCAACATTCAACGACAATCATGAACTTTTATGAACATTTCTGAACATTTCTGAACATTTCTGAACATTTCTGAGCACTGATCTTCCGTCACTTATGGACCTACGGCTCTTTATGTCTTTTTTATCATTTAATTTTTTGTTATTGAACTCTTTGATTCTCTGATCTCTTTTGGCAAATCGACAGTTTTGTAAAGTCCTCTGCGATAACTACTGTTGTGATTTAGGGATAAACTAAAACAGATTGAGTTAAAAGCAACCAGCATGCTAACCCCACTGCAGCATTGTTATATGTTTGTATGTTTTTTTTAAATCTGTAAACACAATATTTCTCTAGAGATGCATTTTATTTCATGATGTTAAAGTAAATTTTGAGGTTTTTTTGAAGGTTTTTGGAATGCAAGCCTTAGTTACCCGCCCTCTCCTCTGATCTCAAAGATGCTAATTTTAACTATAAGTTATTCAACTAAAATGATAATAATGATGATGACGATGATAATAATAATAGTAATAACAACAATAATAATAATATTAATATTAATAATAATAATAATAATAATAAAATAGTAATTGTCTTATTTTATCAGTGTGTTTTGAAATGGAGCAGTAGTGTGAAACTGAAACCTCCCTGTGCTGTTCTGTGCAGCTCTGACACAAACCAGACGCCGGCGCGAGACAAGTCTGTTCAATAAAACACTCCTCATAATGTAACGTGTAAAGTAAACAGATCTGAGGAGTTCTAAGCCCTTTGTGAATGAATCAAAGGTACGCATCGTTTATCCACAAGCAGCAATATCCCACAGGAACAAGAATTTGCCAACTCACAGGGACGAGGCGACTGACTGATCCCAGAGATCAGGGGACTGGGACTCTGAGGAGCACAGGGACGGGACTTCTGCTGGGACTCTGAGGAGCACAGGGACTGACCTCCTGCTGGGACTCTTAGGAGCACAGGGACTGGCCTCCTGCTGGAACACTTAGGAGCATAGGGACTGAACTCCTGCTGGGACTCTTAGGAGCACAGGGACTGGCCTCCTGCTGGAACACTTAGGAGCATAGGGACTGAACTCCTGCTGGGACTCTGAGGAGCACAGGGACCGGCCTCCTGCTGGTCCCAGAGTCAGGATTAAACATGGGGAGGCAGCGTTTCAAATTTGTGCAGCAAAAACCTCGAACAGTCTTCCTTCAAATGTGAGACAGGCTTCTTCTCTGACAATACTTAAATCCAGGTTAAAAATAGCAAACAACTAAAATGTTGAATCTTTTTTTTCATATATACCCTGTGATTATTCATTCACAATGCCACGTGTCATTCTTTCTATCTTGTTTTGTTAGGCTCTTGTGTATGAACTGAGCTATACAAATAAACTTGTTATGTACAATTTTTTCATTGCAAAATCAACCTTTTGATGACGTGATTATGAGGGAAATGCCTAAAAAGAAAGGTGTCTTTCTTCTTCATTTACTGAAAAAAACAAAAACAATATTCCAACAAAGGGCCCATTATGAAAACTGTCCTAGTCGTAAACATGGCTACCAGCTAATATTGACGGCACCCTAACCCTAACCCAAGAGATATTTTTAACTGATGTAGAAGATTTTAGATTTTGTCCGCCAATCTTTTCCGCTTCCCTAATTTAACCGTCACACACAAACCAGTCGACAAGAACGTGACTCAAGGCAACTGCAACAAATCCTCGATGTCACACACTTCTGCGATAAAACACAATCTTCCTAGAAATAGCTTTTTGTTGTGTCTTGTGCTATATGCACAAATATGTATTTATGTGTGTGTGTGTGTGTGTGTTTTTTTACGGGTTAAAGCTGAGGTACATAACTTTCAAACCACAACGTGTAAATGTACTAAAAATGTCTCTAGTTCCCGGATCTAAGTTAGCATTTTTCAATTACTAGTTTTCGTGTGTGTGTGTGTGTGTGTGTGTGTGTGTGTGTGTTTGTGTGTGTTTTGGCCTCTGTCATATCTTTGGACCAGTGTTTTCAGACTAAAGAGAGGACCTCACTCGGCCAATCAGCTCTCAGCGTCATCAACTGTCTATCGTCTAGTCAGTTTCCAAGTGGCACCATCAGAGAGAGACCAGAGAGAGAGACCTGCAAGAAATCAGAGACATAGAGATCAGAGTGAGAGACCAGAGAGAGAGAGATCAGAGAAACCAGAGAGGTAGACCAGAGAGGGGATCAGAAAGAGAGAGAAACCAGATAAATCAGAGAGAGAGACCAGCAAGAGATCAGAGAGAGACCACAGTGAGAGACCAGAGAGAAATCGGAGAGAGAGACCAGAAAGAGGGACCCGTGAGATAGAGAGAGCATAGATAGAGAGACCAGAGAGTGATTGGAGAAACCAGAGAGCGATCAGAGAGAGACCAAAGTGAGAGACCAGAGAGAGATTAGAGATATCAGATAGAGACCAGAGAGACTAGGCCCAATCTCCCCCCCAAAATAACCTAAACACAAACCAGTCCAGAAAACCAATCCACTCGAGGCCACTGCAACAAATCGTCAATGTCACACACTTTGGTGATAAAAAAGGATCTTCTGAGACTGCCGCCCGAAACACCACTTATTTGTGACTAAGAAATCGTGCCCCGAGCAGTGAGTAGAAATGAATGAAGACCTGTTTGATGCGGAGAGCAGTCACCGGACCTGCGAGTACATACACACTGTTACATATGTGTACGTCGTCCAGAGAAGAGCCCTTTGTGTGTCTCCCCTCTCCAGACAACGGGGCACCGATGTCTTGTGACATCAACGCGTCGGGCCGGTCGGACGTTCAATCTTCAATCAGGCGGCTTTCATCGTTGCGTCGCACCTCGGGGCTGGCGGCACGGTGGCGACGCCTTCTGGATCGCATAATGGACGCTCTGATCTCGGCCGCTACCCCAGTCGATTATGTGTGTGCGTAAAAATAAACAAAGTTACAAATGTATGTGTTTTTTAAATCTTGTTCGACCTTGTTTTCACCAGAGAATTGAAATTAAGAACTTCCTCAAGAGAGTTCTGGACAGGAGGCCACAAAATCCCGTCTTGGCTATGGCACTAGGCTGCAGGGCTATAGACCAAGCTTGTCCAAGTCAATTTGACGGCTAGTTTTGAAGTTTTGAAAGCGTAATTACTAGGTGTTTGTAGATTTGTAACCTGGTCTTATCCATCCATCCATAAACTCTGCTCCATGATCATTTCCTGCATGTACGTCTGGGTCTGATCCTAGTGGCTGCAGTTTCCTCGGTTGAATCTCCCCCGCCCAATCAGAGAGCGGGGGAAGCGGGTGTTGTAGGTCGGTGTCGGTGACATCAAGAGTTTGTGCTGAATTTGCCAGTTGTAGTTTGCCGGCAAGTAAGATAGTATATTAACCTGTTCTGGTTCAATCCAAATATCAAATATTGAAGCCGGAGCAAGAGGAATGTTTAGTAAATGTCATTGCTGCAAAGATGTTGTGGCTCTACTCCACACGGGCTCCGTCAGTGGCAAAGGAGATGGCTAAAGCTAGGCTAAATGCTGAAGCTAGGCTAAATGTTTCACTCACTCGGTCGAATTGCATACAGCAAACTCAGATCCAATGGTTTCAATCTGCCAAAGGAGTTAACACCTCCCACGTGTTATCAGAGTTCAATGGAGCAAAACCAGTAAATGAAATGAGTACAATTGTGTGGTAAGACCAGGCTAGTACATGTGTGGTTTTTGCTGTATCTATTTCACCAGAACAGAGAGAGTGCTAGTTACCAACACTCTGTTTACTTGCTTGCAGTTAGTAAACATTTGGTCACTTTTCCTCAAACTTGTTTTTTTCTGTATTTTAGTTATATTCACCAGTTTATCATGAAGTAACTTCTCAGAATTCCAGTAGTTTCATCTTTCTGAGAGTTTGAGTGTTAAATCCACCAAGAAAGTCCCTGAATGCCCACAGAAAAGAGCTCAATCTCCAGGTTTGTGTTGCGCAGGTCACAAGTGCGGATAAAAATAGAGGTTTCCAGAATTGAAGGCCATTAAACTCCCGCAGTCACCGTTAACTCCTGGAAATGTCTTAACCACAGAAGACGTGTTTCACCTTAGGGATAAAAACATGTGCTGCTGTCTTTGTGAAGGGTGATTTACGGTAACGGATGAACTTTCTCTCTTCTAGTCAGGCAAATGACATCATCAGAGAGAGAGAGAGACCAGAGAGAGAGAAACCTGAGAGAGATCAGAGGGAGAGAGAACAGAAAGACCTGAGAGACATCAGGGAGATGTCTGAGAAAGACCAGAGAGATTTCTGAGCAATGTCAGAGAGGGAGACCAGAGAGAGAGAAACTTGAGAGAGACCAGAGAGAGAGATATCAGAAAGAGAGACTAGAGGGAGACCAAAGTGAGAGACTAGAGAGAGACATGTAGAAATTAGCGAGAGAGACCAGAGAGAGGTTAGAGTAATAGATCAGAGAGAGAGACCAGAGAGACAAACTGGAGAGACCTGAGACAGAGACAAGTCAGAAATAGAGACTAGAGGGAGAGATATCAGAAAGAGAGACTAGAGGGAGACCAAAGTGAGAGACATATAGAAATTGGCAAGAGAGACCAGAGAGAGTTTTGAGAGAGAGACCAGAGAGATAAACCGGAGAGACCTTAGACAGAGACAGACCAGAAAGAGAGACTATAGGGAGAGAAAAATGAGAGACTAGAGAGAGACAGAGAAATTAGCGAGAGAGATCAGAGAGAAAGACTAGGAGACCAAGTGAGAGACCAGAGAGAGAGAGAGAGATCAGGGAGGCAAAAAGAGGGACCAGAAAGATCAGAGAAAGACACACCATGAGTAGGACCAGAAAGAGAGAGACATACAGTTGCTGGTTATTATTGTAACGTATCCCTGCGATAAACCAGTGTATTTTTATTTTTAACTTTTTTTTCACAAATTGTTCCTCGCGAGACTGTCTCACTAATCTGTGTGCTGACCCTTGAGCAGAGCTGTCCTCCCTGGTGTCCCTCCTCCTCCTCCTCCTCCTCCGACAACGACTCCTCCTGGTCCCGTGTAGGAGTGCCCTGTCCTGTCACACCTGGCTGCTTTAAACATACAGCTCTTCTTGTTAATGCTTGGACGTCACCTGTGTTTGTGCTGAAATCTGCAGTGCGTACGTGTCCCGGAGCGGTCAGGGAGGGGGTAATGGTCAAAGACGGGCAGGTAGAGTGGTTAAAGAATGCCCAGGGTTGTACCGGTCCATGGTCCAGAGCTCAAGACAAGACAAGACAAGACGAGACGGGAGGTAAAGTAAGTAAGTAAGTAAGTAAGCTTTATTTATATACCGCCTTTCACAGACCAGAGTCACAAAGCGGTTTACAATTGTTATTTTTTTGGGCACTTGTCTCTCACTCCACACAGAGATGGGAGCGGGGCCGCCGAACAGGAGGCGCATGCCAGACCTATTGTACATATTTTTAGTGGTAGGGGAAACCGGAGTACCCGGAGGAAACCTACGCAGACACAGGGAGAACATGCAAACTCCACTCAGAAAGGCCCTGGTCCGGCCGGGATTCGAACCCAGGACCTTCTTGCTGAGAGGCGAGAGTGCTATCCACTCAGCCACCGTGCCGCCCAAAGAAGATGGTATTAGTTTATTTCAATAGGGAGAGTACGTCAAGGAAAAGGTGAAAAATGTTGACAAAAAAGACTGCAAATGTTACAAAATAAATGAACAAGAATTAGTTAAAATTTTCCAACGTTGTAAAAACAGGTCATTAAGACATTTAAAAAAAAAACACAACGACAAAATTCAAATCCTGAATGGACGATCGCACTGAGAAAGCTGATTGGCTGAAGGCACTTTTTCTCAGCCAACAAGAATATTTTAGTCTGGAAGAGAAGAAAATAGAAAGTGGTGATGAGGCCGGGTCTTTTATAGATATATAGGAGGATTTTCTACTTCTGGGTGGATCCTCAAGACTACTGGTCCTCCCAACTGTCAATCATTCTGGTGATGCATCAAATGGAGGGGGCGGTTCTTTCCTAAAGATCCTTTCCTAAAAATCCTTTTATATACCTTTAAGATGATAACAATCTTGGAATCTCACACCTTAACAACTCACACCAAGATTTTTTCAGTAAAACACGGCTTTCCCTGTGTGAAATTTGGTGACTTCAAAACCTGTGTTGAGTTTGAAACATCTCTGTGATGTGTCTGTATGCATAGGTATACGTCTGTTTGTATCTGTGTGCGTCTGTATGTATCTGTGTGCATCTGTATGTATCTGTGTGCGTCTGTTTGTATCTGTGTGCGTCTGTATGTAGTATCTGTGTGCGTCTGTATGTATCTCTGTGCGTCTGTTTGTATCTGTGTGCATCTGTATGTATCTGTGTGCATCCGTATGTATCTGTGTGCATCTGTATGTATCTGTGTGCGTCTGTTTGTATCTGTGTGCGTCTGTATGTAGTATCTGTGTGCGTCTGTATGTATCTGTGTGCGTCTGTTTGTATCTGTGTGCATCTGTATGTATCTGTGTGCATCTGTATGTATCTGTGTGCGTCTGTTTGTATCTGTGTGCATCTGTATGTATCTGTGTGCGTCTGTATGTATCTGTGTGCGTCTGTATGTATCTGTGTGCGTCTGTATGTATCTGTGTGTATCTGTGTGCGTCTGTATGTAACTGTGTGCATCTGTATGCATCTGTGTGCGTCTGTATGTATCTGTGTGCGTCTGTATGTATCTGTGTGCGTCTGAATGTATCTGTGTGCGTCTGAATGTATCTGTATGTATCTGTGTGCGTCTGAATGTATCTGTATGTATCTGTGTGCGTATGTATATATCTGTGTGCGTATGTATGTATCTGTGTGTATCTGTGTGCGTATGTATGTATTTGTATGTATCTGTGTGTGTATGTATGTATCTGTGTGCGTACGTATGTATCTGTGTGCGTATGTATGTATTTGTATGTATCTGTGTGCGTATGTATGTATCTGTGTGTATGTAAGTATTTGTATGTATCTGTGTGCGTCTGAATGTATCTGTATGTGTCAGTATGTATGTGTATGTTTCTATATGTGTCTGTATACGTCTGCATGCATCTGTTTGTGTATGTCTTGTCTTTTGTCTGGGGCTGGGTGTCCTGCTGCTCCCTGGAGAAATCCATCTCCCCCTCGTAGTCAGATCATTCTCCCCTGAACAAACACGTGATAATCTGTTGCCTTTTTACCGCTGTCAGAGAATAAAAAAAGACATCCAGAGATGCTCCTTCACCGCGGCGACACCTTAGCTTAATCCAGTTACAATATTTGAGCTGCTTCGCAAACAAATTGATATCATCAATTGTGGTGTTGGCAAATAGCGAAGCCAATCTGCTCATGAATGTTTATCTCCTCTAACACTCACCCACCTGCTAAGAGGTGCCACGCTTTAATGAAATTGTTTGGACTGGCGGCGCCCGTTGCTAAGGAACTGTGCGGGTCCTGGTCCTCCGCCGTGCCGTCCCTGTCATCACATAATGAGTGCAGATGAGCCCACCTCGAGGTGCTCCAGCCAGTGAAGGACGCGTCAGGGTAAGGGGGATTGGCAAGAGCACCGCGAGGCCGAGAGGCGAGGGCGGCTCGTTGAGGAGTCTTTGTGTAGTCCGCTTCTTGGCCCGGTTCTTGTGGTTCTTTTTGAAAAGCCCTGTGTGTAGCTGTTTCACTTAGAGCAAAGAAGGGATTGCCCTGGACTCTCTCTTTGGCCTCTGTCTGGTTTCTCTCTGGCATCTTCCTGGTCTCTCTTCAGTCTCTCTACCTGGTCTCTCTCCAATATCTCTCTGGCATCTCCTTGGTCTCTCTCTGTACCCTTTCGCCGGTCTCTCTCCCCGGTCTCTCTCCCCTCTCTCTCTCTGCTCTCTCAGTTCTTTTTCCTTGCCGATGGAGGAGGGTCTAAGAACGGTGATGATCCAGGTCTACATTCAACAACATTTATAAACATTGGTCTCTGCCCGTCATGGACCCAAGTCTCTTTGTATATTCTATCATTGCACTTCTTGCGTTTGAACTGTTTGATTCTCTGATCTATTTGGCCAATTCGGCGGTTTTGTCAAGTCCTGAGATATCTACTGTTGTGATTTATGGCTTTACAAGAATACATTCAATAGCTTCCCCTGTCAAGAGAGTAATATTGAAGGTGTGCCGAGTGGAATTTCACGCCTCCCGTCTTGGAACGTGGACAAGGTGCGCTCGGCTCGGACCTGTTTGATCGCGAAAGGCACCTCTCCAGACATTATCGCCGTCACAGTAACTTCTGAGGCGCGCGGTTCTGATGCGTTTTTGAAGCTCTCTCTTTCTCTATTTGCGCTCGCCGTTCCGCATGGCCGGGCCGTAGGTGAGTTGAAAGAGTGTTTTCAGGTGTCTCGCAAACACACACATGAAAACTACTAAAGACTTTTGAACATGGCTCGGTCCTTCCTGCAAACATCTGGGAACCACTTCAGGGGATTTTATGCCTTGCACAAGAACTGAATGTGAAGTAGATCCGTGTGCGGGCATATTAGAGAAAAAAACAAGAAGGTTTTGGGTGCCACATGAGAAAAAACAGTCATCAACAAGGAAAGAATTGAGTTTTTCTCGCAACATTTTTGACTCAATTCAATTTAATGTAACTGTGTATTGCCCTGAAACACAACAGCAGTGTTTTTTATAAAGTTGTGGATTTGCCAACAACAGATCAGAGAATCAAACGGGAAATGCAGTAAAAATAAACAAGTAGCAGCTAGTGATACATACAGTACAGGGAGCGGGATGACCACTGTCCAAAAAATGTGAATGAATGTGGAAAAAATGGTTCTAGATCCAGGACTGAGGCTGTAGATCCAGATCCATTGAAATTTGGTAAAACTGGCAAACCATTAAACAGAGTCATTAGAACTCTCGCAAAACAAGGTTCTGGGTTTGGGTTGGGCAAGGGGCCTTTCTGAATTTGCATGTTTTTTTCCGGGTGTGAGTAGTTTCACTTCAGGTGCTGCTGGTTATTTCACCCACTTTCCCCAAAACTAGTGATTTTGCCCCGACCTCTTAGCCCACCTTCAACCATTAGGGTGGAAGAGAAATGTACACAATCAAGATAAGACCTTGCCATTCTCTGCTGCCAATGATAAAACATAGGGGTGTGAACAGGGTCTGATTTTTAAGTCTTATATATATATTTGTTGTGTAGTTGTGGGACTGTATCTGAAATCAAACAGTGAAAGAGCAGACAGAAAGCTGGTATTTGGTGATTTGTAAAATTTAGTGCTGCGCCATTTGACTTAACCAACGCGTGAAGGAAAAAAGCATGTGAGAAAAGTCTGAGAAAAGAGAACTCAGATTCCAAAATACCTCTTGATAATTCACTGTGAGAGTTGATTTCCCTTGGATTTGCTCAGATGAAGAGAAAGTGATTTGTGATAACAGCGTCCCTCCCTCTTTCTCAGTCTCTCTTTGCCTCCCCCCTTCCCATCGGTCGCCTCGGTAATGAGCTCTGGACGCCCCCCTCGGCTGTCTCTCGCCTTGCTCTGCGACTGTAGGTGAGCAACTGGACAATGGCTCACGGTTTAGTGCGGCGAACTCCACAGGCCCGGCTCAATCACTGGTAGGCAGGAGGGCCGAACGTCTATAGATCAGCCGTGGCGATCCATAGGGGTGCGAGGCCTGGACAACCTTGCCGCCTTAAAAAAAAACTCCATTTAAGGTAGCGCTATTGGCCTATCGCCGCATGTTTGGATCAATGGGATCGCTCTTAATGGAAAATAATTGAAGTCTTCCTGAGCGCGGCACAATGCGGCGACCGGTGAGGGATGTTTTTAATCCAGGAGCGCGCACTAACCGCAGACGTCAATTGACAAGTCTCTGTTTTCTAAGGCTCCCAGGCATCCGCGCGATAATTACTAATGCTGCCGAACAGAGAAAAGAAAATCTCACTATAGAAGCTTCTATAGAGGACAGAGAATGCAGACACATGGGGCGGTACAGTGGCGCAGCGGCGAGAAAGCTATCAAGTGCAGGGTTCGATCCCACCTCCAGGCCTTTCTGTTTGCACATTTTTTCCCCTGTGTTGGTTTCCTCCAGGTGCTCCGGTTATTCCTCAACCACTAAAAAAACCATGGACAATAGGTCTGAATGTTGAATGTAATGCGTGAGTGAGTGGAAAAGAGGGTTCGGCGATTGGGGGCTTTGATACCAGAGGGTTTTGTTTTCACATTTTACCCCTTGTCTGCATTGGTTTCCTCCAGGTGCTGCGGGTTCCCCTACCACAGACAAAAGGGCAGTGGGTCTGAATGTAATGCGTGAGTGGATGGCGATGGAGGCTTCGATACAAAAGGGTTCGGCGTCTCGCTTCTGTGCTCACCGTGAGTGGGTAATAAAATCAATCCATTTTATTTATATATTTTTAAAAGTGAAACGTTTTAAATGTTTTTCAAAGTGCTGAAAAAAGTGACACATTCAATAAACAGCTTTGCCAGCTTTATATGAATAACAAAAATATATACAAAAATAAGAACAGGCAAAACACTTGGAATGTGTCTGGTGAATGGTTGGTGGTGGTCAGAGGGATCGATGGAACAGACTGGTTGCCTCGCTTCTGTCAGAGTGCCCCAGGGCAGCTGCGGCTACAGTAAGCCACGGAATAATGACACATAGAAGGTCTTTGAGTGCACAAAACAGCGCTATATTGTTACTTTCTGTGTTAATATAGCGCAGAACTGTATATGAAATTAGTCGAAGGTTGTTGATAGCCTTACAGAGAAGCTAATTTTTGTTATAAACGTATTAAGGGGTTAGGATTAAATAAGTTGTCTTCTTCCTACTCTCTTTCAGGCAACTATTTTGGTATATTTTGGTATATTTTTTATTTGTATGCATGTTAGCAATGCTTTATTTATTTTCGTTGGAAACTATGATGGACAAGAGGTGACTTGTGCCTTATGTGAAATGCACACACTCGGTTCGTCTCATGATCTTTCTCTAATGTAAACGTAGCCGAGAAATAACAGGAGAAATAAATGTCATCCTCATCGGCCTCGGCTCCAAGATCAGATAAAAATTCTATGGTCGGCCGCGGCAACCGGAATCAATCGTCACAATCAGGGCCCGCAGGTCGTTCTCTCTCCCTTTGGTTCAATGCTCTTGCCGCCTTTGTGCCCGCTGAGGACACTCAATAGAGCCGTGGAAGTGGGCTCTTAAGAGACGCTCGGTGTAATGAGGGTAAATATAGCTGAAGGTAAATGAACACATTAGGGCAGGTTCTCAACCTGAGGGCAGCGGGCTCCCATTCAGCTCAGAGTGGTTCAGCACAAACACAGGAGAGGCGGCTTTGTGCTGCGGACGGCGACATGTGTCCTGCCGGATCTGTCATGTGGGATGGAAAAGGCAAGGCTTGGTTAATTGTATAGCACGTTTCATACATACATACACACACACACACATGCACACACACATGCACACACGCAAAAGGCATTAAAATCAGTTATAATCACAGTGCAGAAAAAAAGAGTGGCGATTGAAAGCTTCTGTTGTTTTTTTCTGGTTGTGTCAATTGTCAGAGAAAAGGCCTGTCTCACATTTTCAGGAAGACTGTTCTAGATTATTGCTGCATGAATCTGAATTGCTGCCTTCTTCATGCTTAGTCCTGACACTGGGACCAGCAGGAGGCCAGTCCCTGTGCTCCTCTGAGTTACCAGAAGGAAACAAATGCTTGCGTTATTTGTGCTTCTACTGTACATCTAAAAAAATAAAGAAAAGAAAAATGGCAAGGAGTGAACATTAACACTAGGACGACCATACTTTTGAAACTTCTAGACTCCCGGAGCTGTCATTTAATGGAATTCTGAGAAATTATCCCAAAGAATGTTTTGTTATTGTTTGGATTATTAAATGCTAGTAATGTACAGGTTGTTTTTTTTCTTTTTCTTTTTTTCATGGCCTTATTTTTGTGCTAGAACTGGTCATTATAACTGAAATACAGCAAATAGTGAAAGATCATTTCAAAAAAGGTAATTACACAAAAGTAAACTAGAAATGTATGTATTTATTTAACCCGGAAATTCCCATTAAGATCCTCTTTTTCAAGGGAGTCCTGGACAGAAACAGGAAAAGACACAAAGTTACGAAGACCAAGAAAGCTCATGAGAGGAGTAACTACACTTTCAAAACTGAAACGCTGTGTGAGTTCTAGTGTTAAACCTTGTCTAACCTCGGGTCAAAATGTCCCACAACAGTCATTAAAAATAGAAGAAAAAAAGCCTCAATTTGGGGCTAAAAAGGGTCTAAACAACCCCGGGCTGGTCACGTCGGGGAAAAAAGGGTAAAAAATCAGCTTGAAAACAAATTAGGGTATTTTTTAACTGCTGTGGAATCAGAGAGACCGTGACCAGAGAGAGAATGAAGAGAGAGCGGAGAGAAAGAGAGTGGGGCCAGAGAAAAAAAGTTGAAGAAAAGTACCCTTAATTCGGGTCTAAATGGGTCTAAATAACCCAGAGCTGGTTTTCAAGCTGGTCAAAATCAACTTGAAAAAAAATTACTTATGGTATTTTTTTTCAATTTGCCTCAAGGTTCTCGCAAAAGGCCTCAGCGTCGGCCGCACACACCTACGGCCCGCTGAGCTATCTCCTGTGCGCGCGGCGAGTACACATCCGCCGTCTCATTGCAATGCGGCGGCTGCGCTCTGACCCGCGGTTCCCCTCGCGTCAAGCCCTGACACAGACGAAGCCCCGCGCTGCTGCCCCCGCTTTCCCCTTCGCCTCGCACCTCTGTCATCTCCCTGACAACCCCCAGCGCGCGCAACACGGAAATAAACACGTGTCGACCACCCCTCACCACCCGGCAGAATATTAATGCGGAATCGGCCCCGGCCCTCGCGCCTGCGTTTGTCACCGTCGCGGCGCTTTGATTGATGAGAAAGAAAGCGATCGGCGCGGCGGAGATGGACAGCCGGGTTTTTCATTTGTCAAGTATATTTGGGACGTGCATGCGCGGCTGTTCAAGCGCTGTTTCTTCTTCTTATTGTATTAATGTAGCAACTTTGTTCAGGGGCAACGTCAAACCTCTTGCTGTGATCAGCGCGCTAAGCTTTGAGATGTCTCAGGTCTCTCTTTGGTTTCTCTCTTCTCTCTCTCTCTCTCTCTCGGGTCCCTCTCTCTCTGCTTTCTCTCCGCTCTCTCTCTCTCTCTTTGGTCATGGTTTCTCTGGTTCCTCTCCACTATCTCTCTTTGGCCTCTCTCTGGTCACAGTCTCTCTGGTTTCTCTTTGCTCTCTTTCTTTGGCCTCTATCTGGTCACAGTCTCTCTGGTTTCTCTTTGCTCTCTTTCTTTGGCATCTATCTGGTCACAGTCTCTCTGGTTTCTCTTCGCTCTCTTTCTTTGGCCTCTATCTGGTCACAGTCTCTCTGGTTTCTCTTTGCTCTCTTTCTTTGGCCTCTATCTGGTCACAGTCTCTCTGGTTTCTCTTTGCTCTCTTTCTTTGGCCTCTCTCTGGTCACAGTCTCTCTGGTTTCTCTTTGCTCTCTTTCTTTGGCCTCTCTCTGGTCACAGTCTCTCTGGTTTCTCTTTGCTCTCTTTCTTTGGCCTCTCTCTGGTCACAGTCTCTCTGGTTTCTCTTTGCTCTCTTTCTTTGGCCTCTCTCTGGTCACAGTCTCTCTGGTTTCTCTTTGCTCTCTTTCTTTGGCCTCTATCTGGTCACAGTCTCTCTGGTTTATCTCCACTCTCTTTCTTTGGCCTCTCTCTGGTCACAGTCTCTCTAGTTTCTCTTTGCTCTCTTTCTTTGGCCTCTATCTGGTCTCAGTCTCTCTGGTTTCTCTCAGCTCTCTTTCTTTGGCCTCTCTCTGGACGCAGTCTCTCTGGTTTCTCTCCGCTCTCTTTCTTTGGCCTCTCTCTGGTCACAGTCTCTCCTGTTTCTCTCTGCTCTCTCTTTCTGGCCTCTCTGGTTACTCTCTGGCCCCTCTCTCTCTCTGCTCTCTCTCTGCTTTTTCTCCTCTCTCTTTCTTTGGCCTCTCTCTGGTCACAGTCTCTCTGGTTTATCTCAGCTCTCTTTCTTTGGCCTCTCTCTGGACGCAGTCTCTCTGGTTTCTCTCCGCTCTCTTTCTTTGGCCTCTCTCTGGACGCAGTCTCTCTGGTTTATCTCCACTCTCTTTCTTTGGCCTCTCTCTGGTCACAGTCTCTCCTGTTTCTCTCTGCTCTCTCTTTCTGGCCTCTCTGGTTACTCTCTGGCCCCTCTCTCTCTCTGCTCTCTCTCTGCTTTTTCTCCTCTCTATTTCTTTGGCCTCTCTCTGGTCTCAGTCTCTCTGGTTTCTCTTCGCTCTCTTTCTTTGGCCTCTCTCTGGTCACAGTCTCTTTGGTTTCTCTCTGCTCTCTCTTTCTGGCCTCTCTCTGGGCACATCCGGGACTAGCATGCGCGGGCACTGAAGCAGCCATTTCTCTTATTGTATTACCAACTGTCAAGACCGCAGCTTTAAACCTCGACTGGAGATGTGTCTCCCACTGACAGACGTATCAATGTCTGACCCGCAAATGACGAGACTCGGGAATTGACGACTCCTGAACGTGAGTGGCTCTTTTCTCCCTGCTTCCCGACATGTGTATAATTTCATTTCTGCAAGTGCATAAAGCGGTCCTTTCTCTCTGCTCTCTCTGGTCTCTATCTGGTCCCTCTCTCTGGTCTCTCTCTGATCTCTCTGGTCTCTATCTGGTCCCTCTCTCTGGTCTTTCTCTCTCTCTCTCTGGTTTCTCTCGTCACTCTTTGGCCTATCTCTGCTCTCGCTCTCTCTCTCTGGGTCTCTCTCTGCTCTCTCACTCTGGTCTCTCTCTCTCTTGTCTCGCTCTGCTCTATATCCCTGGTTGCTCTTTGGCCTCTCTCTGCTCTCTCTCTCTCTATTATCTCTCACTACTCTCTCTCTCAATAGTCTCTCTCTCTGCTCTCTCTCTCTGGACCCCCTCTCTAGACACACTCGCCGGACTAGCATGCGCAGGCACCGAAGCGGTCATTTCTCTTATTGTATTAGCAACTTTCTCCTGTCATGACCGCAGCGTTAAACCTCGACTACAAAAAGCCGCTGAGATGTGTCTCCCACCGACAGACGTATCGATGTCTGACCCGCAAATGACGAGACTTGGGAATTCACAACTCCTGAACGAGAGTGGCTCTTTTCTCCCTGCTTCCTGAGTCGCGCATAATCAAATTCCCGCAAGTACATAAAGCGTCCCAGCGGCTAATGTTGCCGAGATAAGTGAGTTAACATGGCCGCAGACAGGAGCAAGGGGAGTGGTCCGAGACTATGCAGATTCTTCCCCGTTGAGCTCCCTTACCACCTTGCGCGCGCTACCCCTCGCCCCGCGCGGTAATTGGGGCTGTCCGCTCGAGGTTTTGCACATCACCTAAGAAACCTAAGCTGTCACAAAGTGTTCCTATTAAAACGGACGAGCGGAGATAAGAGCCCAAAGTCCTTCTCTTTCCCAGTGTCTGTCTGAGTAGATCAGTCTGAGGCGAGACATTTGAGCCCCGCGGCGGCGCATTCTCCAAAAGTACAAGGTAAATAGCGCTTTTTTATAAACGCTGCTCAAATCGTCTAATGCGCCGTGTAGCATAAACGCAAAGGAATTTCTCGTTTTTCTTGCCGCGGGACTCAAACTCCTCCGACAAAACCTATACACAGTAACAGCACTTGACGTTTGTATTCAGAATTGCCAATAGCCAATAATGTGCCCAGATTTCAAAGATAGAAGAGACACTAATAAATAACCCGTTGAAGTATGAAAAAATTGTTCCGTGATAACCGCACTGCTTGGGGGAAATTGTTTTTTGGAGGCTGCCAGTTTTTACAGAGAGAGAAACGAAAGATTTAGTGCCGATACAAAGATATGGATAATAAATCATTAGGAAAAAAAAGTCTCTATACCGAGCTCATATGACATCGTTCATCACTAACATGACAACGGTGGAAAAAACATTTTATGGCCTGTCGTTACCGTCGCTCTAACGGCTCACTCAAAGTCAACCAAGGAATTAAATGGACTTTTTAATTGTGCTTTAAAATGTATATATACGTGTATGTACATAACCATTAGGAGCCATAAACTCATGCCAGATCTGAAGTAAAGTGTCCCAGTAGAAAGAATCAACATTTATTTAACATTAAATTAAAATAAATACGTGGTTCAAAAAGGGGTTGGATGAAGCAGAAGCAGGTAGAAATCCAAACTTGTTCACCAAAATGATGTTTGACCTTGGTCTGTTGAATGCTTTTATATAAATAATAAAGATTTCTAACTTAAAATCCCAAAGAAGTTGATTTTTATATGTTTTCTTGACACACTGGGGTTTTTGTAAATGTATTCCAGTGTGGTTTTACTGATGGCAAATGGAATAGTAAGTGTTTATTTCAAAATATTTTTTACTTTTTAATCATGCAGCTGAAGAAAAATTTTCTTGTTTAAAAAAAAGAAAAAAAAAATCTTGTTTGATGAAATCTTAGCAAGTGGAAAATTCATGATCCACTGGCAGATCAAATACATTACCTGCAACAGTAGCTATTTTTTCTTCTTTTAGTGTGGACTTGTGTGGCTCCATTCTTGTGGCTTGAAAGTTACATACCCCAGCTTTAAAAGTGGGTCATCTATTGTGTATAAATTGGGTCATGTGAAAAAACCCAAAAGAAAAAAATCATGCACAAATTTTAACTAAACTAAACCCCAAAATAGAAAGAAAATCCACATAATTCCAGGTAAACTAATCAACTAATCCCCCCCCAAAAATCTTTTTTTTTACCCAAAAAGGAAAAAAAACACAAAATTCCAACTAAACTAAACACAAAAAAGAAAGACAAAATGCACACAAAATTCCAACTGAACCAAACCTAAAAACAAAAAGAAAAAACTCCACAAAATTACAACTAAATTAAACCTAAAAAAAACTACACTTATACTAAAAGAAACAAAAAAATCCCACCAGCTTCCACATTAACAAGCTGGTGGAAGCCCCCCCAAAAAAAGAATTCCCACAACATTTTTGCTAAACTAACCCCAAAAAAGCCCCACAAAATTCCAGCTAAACTAATAAAAAAAGGAAAAATAATCTCACAAAATTCCATCTAAAAACTAATGAACTAATCCCCCCATAAAATCCTACTTAGTGTAACCCAAATAGGACAAAAAATCCACAATATTCCAACTAAACTGAACACAAAAAAGACATAACAAATTCCTGCAAAATTCCAAATGAACTAAAACTAAAAACAAAAACACAAAATTCCACAAAATTCCAACTACACTCATGGTAAAAGAGAAAAATCCCATCAACTTCCACATTAACAAACCCCAAATAATAAAAAAAAATCCCACAAAATTCCAGCTAAACTAATAACAAAAGAAAAAAAATCACGCAAAATTCATTCTAAACTCTCCCAAAAAATTGTATAATCTGATATGGTGTCTCCGGTCTGTGGCTAATCAGGATCCGGCCCCTAATGCCTCAATATGTGACGACTCATTTGTCAGCTTTGCCTTCTGCTCGGACTTCCCCCCTGAACGCTTCTCTCCTCTCCGCTCTCCTGCTTGTTGTCGATGTTTTCCCCTTTTCCTACAACTGTGTATTTTGCGAAAGCTTTAGACTCTCATTAAATCAACCGAGCAACAGCAAGCCTCTATAAACATCAAATCTATAAATTGCACGGATGGTCTTACGCTAGGTTTCAGACAGCGCTCTCCTTTGATGAAAACTTCTGGGACAAAAACAGAAAAATAACTAGAGATTCTGAGGCAAGAAGAGAAGATGGGAGAAAAAAAAAAGTCTTGTTTTGACACTAAGATTAATTTACAAGTTTTCTCTGACTTGCGGAGGGTGCGGTGGGGTGTGTGTGGGGGAGAGAGATGGGAGCGGCGAGCAAGATGAGAGGAGCGTTTGATATTTATTAGGCCTGGACCTCGGCAAAGACCTCTCCCAGGACTGCCATGTGACAATTAAGCCAGGTTGTGCTTTGACACTGTTTCCATAGGCAAGTGGCCAAAGTGTATCTCCAGTCAAAATACCCAGGCCCGGCTAACAAGCTTGTCCTCACGCCGGCGAAAGGCAAAGAAGAAGAAGAAGAAGAAAGGGACTCGGGTTTTTTACAGCCCAGCAAGAAAAAAAGAAAAGAAGGAGCACATGGGGGCTGTGGCCTGAGAGCGTGGGGAGACCGAATTAAAGAAGCCACGCCCCCTTCGTGTATAGTAAGAGAGGTCCGCACGCTAAAGTGCAAGCGATAACACGAGATAACTCAATGTTGTGTTTTATAGTTTCATAGGAAAGGCTGACGAAATGCAAGAAATTATAAGAAAAAACACGAAGGAGATATTGGTTCATAGAGACCAGGGCTGAGGCTGTAGATCCAGGACTGAGGCTGTAGATCCAGGACTGAGGCTGTAGACCCAGGACTGAGGCTGTAGACCCAGGACTGAGGCTGAAGACCCAGGACTGAGGCTGTAGACCCAGGACTGAGTCTGTAGATCCAGAACTGAGGCTGTAGATCCAGAACTGAGGCTGAAGACCCAGGACTGAGGCTGTAGACCCAGGCCTGAGGCTGTAGATCCAGAACTGAGGCTGAAGACCCAGGACTGAGGCTGTAGACCCAGGCCTGAGGCTGTAGATCTAGGACTGAGTCTGTAGATCCAGGACTGAGGCTGTAGACCCAGGACTGAGGCCGTAGATCCAGAACTGAGGCTGAAGACCCAGGACTGAGGCTGTAGACCCAGGCCTGAGGCTGTAGATCTAGGACTGAGTCTGTAGACTCAGGAATGAGGCTGTAGACCCAGGACTGAGGCTGTAGATTCAGGACTGAGGCTGTAGATCCAGGACTGAGGCTGTAGATCCAGGACTGAGGCTGTAGACCCAGGACTGAGGCTGTAGATCCAGGACTGAGGCTTTAGATCCAGGACTGAGGCTGTAGATCTAGGACTGAGTCTGTAGATCCAGGACTGAGGCTGTAGATCCAGGACTGAGGCTGTAGACTCAGGAATGAGGCTGTAGACCCAGGACTGAGGCTGTAGATTCAGGACTGAGGCTGTAGATCTAGGACTGAGGCTGTAGACCCAGGACTGAAGCTGTAGACCCAGGACTGAGGCTGTAGACCCAGGACTGAGGCTGTGGACCCAGGACTGAGGCTGTAGACCCAGGACCGATATCAAAGGCCTTAAAAAATGACCAAAAAAATCTATATACGTAATTTTTTTTGCATTAATCCTCTTTTATAATTTGCATGCACGGTCTCCAGTCTGTTATTCATAAAAAGATTATTTTTTTGGTCATATTTTTCAGTCTGTTTTGTATTTTTGTATTTCATTTCCTGACTTTGAACCCCGGCAAGAAAGGTGAAAACAAAACCTCTTGATGTCAGAACCTTTGCACGAAAACAACTTTGGACTGCATTTGCATCATCCTCCTGTACGTGTGATGAAGGTGTTGTGTGTGCGGGGCTTCGGACCGGCCCCGGGGCCCCTGGGTCTGCACTTCCTTTTGTTCCCTGGTAATGACCCTGGCCTTGTGCTACAGGCAGCACCTTGTTTGGCCCCGTCACCCTCTCTCTCTCTGTCCTGTCTCTCCCTGTCTTTCTCTCTCTCGGTCTCTCTCTCCCTCTCTCTCTGTCCTGTCTCTCTCTGTCTCTCTCTGCCACTGTCTGTCTCTCTTTCTTTCTCTCTCTCTCTGTCCTGTCTCTCTCTGTCTCACTCTCTCTCTGTCTGTCTCTCTGTTTTGTTCTCTGTCTCTCTCTCTCTGTCTGTCTGTCTCTCCCTCTCCCTATGTCTCTCTCTGTCTCTCTCTCTCTGTCTGTCTCTCTCTCTCTGTCTGTCTCCCTCTCTCTCTGTCTCTGTATCTCTCTGTTTCTCTCTCTGTCAGTGACTTGCTCTCTCTCTATCTCGCTCTTTGTCTGTCTCTCCCTCTCTCTCTCTCTCTTTCTCTTCCTCTCTCTCTCCACGCTAATTTCTCTCTCTCTCTCTCTCTCACTCACTAACTCTCTCTCTTCCTCTCTCTCCTTTCTACTTTCCAATGCTCTCTTTCTCTCTCTCTTCCGCTCCATGTTCATTGCTCTCTCTCTCTCTCTCTCTCTCTGCTCTCCACGTTCATTGCTCTCTCTCTCTCTCTCTCTCTCTCTCTCTCTCTTGTCTACTCTCTTGTCTTAGAGGAGCTCATGTCGCACACAAAGCCCATCCAAACTCATTAAGAGGTATTTACAAAAGCTCTCCTCTTCGGCCCGCGGATATCAAGTCTCATTAGGTGACCGCACTTGACGGGGTTGCGAAAACAAAAGGCGCGCTCGCTTTTGAAAAGGTTTATGTCCCGCGAAGGGCCTCACGTTTTTACCTCGCCACCAGCCCCCCCTCCCCCCATCCTCCTCCCCCGCCAGGACTAATGACTGGGTCTTCGCTGCGGAACCAGTCGGAGGTGCGATCCACTGACGGGAGAGGGGACCCAGACAAAGGGCCTCCGCTCTGGGGGCCAGGTGATCGCGGCTGCCCTGGTTTCGTGGCGCACAAAAGGCCTCACAGACAGATTGTAAACAGCGATTGCACGGGTGGCTATTGTCGTGGAGGACCGTCCCATTGCGGTCTTTCCCTGTGGATCCAAGTACAGTGGAAAGAAAAAAATATAACATTCTGAAAGATTTGGCCTTGGAGTTTTTAAATTCTATATCTGGAAGCTCTACTTGAGAGGGACTGTGAAAGCTGCTGAGGTTACTTCGAACCAAGGACTGTATATATTCACAGACTTAGACACGGAAATCTCCACCGAAGAAACTACTCTGCCACCACTTTTGCCTTCTGTGGCTTTTTCAAAATGGCCACACGGAAAGAAAATTCAAAAGTCCACAGCGGCTAAACTAGACTGGTCCAAAAAAAATTATAGTGCCCTCAGCATCAACAGCATATGGAACGTAGCTTTAAACCAAGAGCTACTCTTGGACGTAGAGACACTTTTGGACCAAGAGCCACTTTTGGACCAAGAGCCACATTTGGACCAAGAGCCACATTTGGACCAAGAGCCACTTTTGGAGCAAGAGCCACTTTTGGACCATCCTGTGAAGAGGTTTTTGAGCGGAAAGAAGACACCATACAAAAACATTGGGTAATTCTCTTTCCGGGTACACCCCCACCAGCCCGCAGTGACATTGCAACATGTAAGCGCACCAGCTCATGGACCTTTCGGAGCCGAAACCCGCCCACACTGGTTCAAAACACAGGAAATGCATGAAGAACGGACAGTAATTGTTACAAGCAGAAAACATTGTGCCAGTCGGTGAATTCATATTTGTTTTGTTTTTGACACGTGAGAAGATGTGTTTGGATGTTTTGAGGGTACTCTCTCTGTCTCTGTCAATCTCTCTCTCTCATTCTCCGTCTCTCTTTCTGTTTCTATCTCTCTCTCTCTAATTCTGTCTATCTCTGACTCTCTCTCTCCCTGTCTCTCTCTTTCAATCTCTCTCTCTCTGACTCTCACTCACTCTCTCTCTTTGTGTCTCTCTCTCTAACTCTGTCTCTCTCTCTCTTTCTCTCTTTAACTCTGTCTCTCTTTCTTTCTCTCTCTCTCTCTCTTTCTCTCTCTCTTAAACTCTGTCTCTCATTCTGTCTCTCTCTAACTCTCTCTCTCTAACTCTCACTCTCTCACTCTCTCACTCCCTGTCTCTCTCTGACTCTCTCTTTCTATCTCTCTCTCTCTGACTCTCACTCACTTTCTCTCTTTATGTCTCATTCTCTCTGTCTCTCTTTCTGTCTCTCTCTCTCTCTTTCTCTCTCTCACTCACTCTGTCTATCTCATTCTGTCTCTCTCTCTCTCTCTAAAACTCTGTCTCTCTTTCCGTCTCTCTCTAACTCTCTCACTCCCTGTCTCACTCTGACTCTCTCTCTCTCACTCTGACTCTCTCTCACTCTGACTCTCTCTCTCTCTCTGACTCTCTCTCTCTCTCTCTGACTCTCTGTGTGTGTTGGGCAAGGCAAGTTTATTGTCTGGCACAGTTTAAACACGAGGCAAAGTGCTGAACAAAACAAACCATGGACTAGACAGAAACAAACACGATCTTTCACATTTCTTCTCTTCTCTTGTTTCTTTTAGATCTCTGAGTCTCCTTGTGTCTGAACTGTGCTTTATACAAATTACCTTCCTTCAGTTGATCCCAAACCTCGACCTCATTCAGACGTGTATTCGATCCAACATTCCCATCTCCAGACCTGTCACATCAACAACATCCCACAGTAGCATCGAGTTCATATCACTTTGCGTCTCTCTGTCCCTTCCGGTCCGTCTGTAAACGCACACAGTGGACTTGTCACATCGAGCGTTTATTTGGTCAATTCTGACACGTCTTCACACCGAGCCGGGCACCGCACTCACAACAATGCCAGCGCCGATGCTCCACACAAACGTACATGTGTGTTATGAGCCCTGACAACGACGAACGGGAGGGGTTGGCGGGCCCGAGGGGGAGGTTTTTTTCTTTTCTTTTTTGGGTTGCATGCCCATCACGTCCGTCTGGAAGTCGGCGTGGCCTCGGGCGAACGGGAGACGGTGCGAGGGTCTTTCGGAGCGCGAGCAGCCAACGCAAAAGTAGAATCGGTAAAAGGGCAAAAGTCATCCGTTCTGTGAAGATTTTAAGGGTGGGGGAGGGGTGTTTTTGGTTCAACGCAAATTGTTTAAAATACTGCCGGGTTCCGTGTATCATACTAATGTAGTAACGTGAATAAAATGAAGGAGAATCCATATCGAGGTCAGATTGTGCGTGACTTTGTCCAGGCATCATTTCTCCGGCCGAATATTTGCAAATATATGAATTTGAATGTCTGTAAAATGTCTGTAACTTTAACCTCTTCAAACTAGAACTTTTCGCCGATGTGCAATGATGACTAACTAACCAGGCCCTGCCCTGCTTAGCTTTAGAGGTCGGACTGGATCTGGCTTTCACCTGCAGTTGGCGTTACAAAATGGAGACCGTTGAAGCTAAGCAGGGCAGGACCTGGTAAGTACTGTGACAGGAGACCTCTAGGAACTATACATTGGGGGGCGACTGTGGCTGTAAAGCACCAAAATGTTGTTGTGTCCTTAGGCAAGACACTTCACCAGATTTAGAAAGAGTCTTGTATGTGTGATATTAGCCCAGAATGTCATGTAGAGGAGGTTTGTCTCAGAAACCAACTTTTATCAGCGACTGGTTTTGACTGTTATTGTATATGTTTCTTGTTTGAGTAATAGATTGGAGTGACATAAGAGTATTCTCAATCCATCCCTTTTCAAAACTTCCAGTGCATGGGGTATTCAACTATACGCACCTCAAAGGGTTGTAGGTTTTCGATCTGAACAAAGCAGTAGCTCACCAGACTCCACCCATTTCCTCAAGGCCTCAGGACGAGACCGGACTCACTTGAGGAAATGGGTGGGGTCTGGCGTGCTACATCTTGTTCGGAATAAAAACCTACAGCCACTTGTTAGCCCTTTGAGTTGCCGTGTGTATAAACTGCAGTACAAATAAACTTGCCATGCCTTGCCCTGTTCTCCAATAAAAAAAATAAAAAAACTGCAGCATTGTCTAGATAACTGCTTTGCAAATCATAAAATCATGTATATTTCTGCCCAAGTCGAAACATTAGACCTGATTTTTGCCGTACTGCTTTGATTATTGTTGTTTTTTCAAGAATTGTACTGTTTTTTTGGTGAGATTCTGGTGAATAATGTGTGACTCTAAGACAGATTGGCCTGACCTTTGTGCTCCGCTCTCTCTCGCTGGGAGCCGGTGAGAAATGGCCCCTGTATCTGACTTTGACAAGAGTTTATTTACTTGCTCATAAATGGCCTGTGCTGCTGTTGTAGTTTCAGAGAGAGAGAGAGAGAGAATTAGGAACAGAAAGGAGCTGGCATCTTTCACCGAGATGTGTTTCGGGTCCTGACAAACGTACGATGAATCGACTGAGATCTGGAGTCCAACTTTGAACAAGAAGAAAAAGATTTTAGAAAAAGAAGTAGTAAGCCTTGTTGCTCTCAAGGATTTTGCTCGTACGTCGTAATCGCTGGAAGCCAGATTGGAATCTTCTGCCCTGCATTCTTAAAAAGCTTTCCCATGCTTACTCATATCAGCCTTACACTCATTTATACCTATTTGTTTTCTTTCCTCCAAAGTGAGTGGGAAAGTGCTCTGAAGTCTGGTCCGTCGCCATTACCAGCAAAGCTCTGGTTGTAAACACTCTGTCAACAGGATGACTTTGGCACTTTGGAGTTAAGTGAATAGAATGGACTTTGTAGTGATGTTTTGGTGTCTTTTTACCCGTAATTCTTTGGGTTAGTCGGCTGGAATTACATTTAAGTACTAATGAAGCCCATTCCAGTGCGTGTGTGCGAGAAAAACCCAGACTCCACGTGAAGATGTAGAGACGATACAGCGCAGGTTTATATTGATGACTTTTTTGTTCTCTCCTCAGTCACAGAGATGAAGTTGGTTTTAGATCCGTCCACACTGATGTTAGAGACTTCTAGTGCAAATATGTAACTGCGCCTCAGTCCTGGGTCTACAGCCTCAGTCCTGGATCTACAGCCTCAGTCCTGGGTCTACAGCCTCAGTCCTGGATCTACAGCCTCAGTCCTGGGTCTACAGCCTCAGTCCTGGGTCTACAGCCTCAGTCCAGGATCTGGGATTTTTAAATAGTTCCTTACCAATTCTAGATGCACATTTTTAACATTTATGGGGAGCTAATATCCCACTTCTACGGACAAATGGCTCCTATCTATTTGGTATTCTTGAATTGCCTGTGGTTGAACTGTTTGATTCTCTGTTTCTAAAGTCGACGACTGCTGTTGTGATTTAGGGTAATACATAAACATAATGTTTCTCAACCTGCCTGTCTCTTCTTCCATTTTCAATGTTTATCCATGTTATGTCTGTATTTTTTTATTTCACTTTCAAAAACAAGCTAAACTACAGACTCTAGATGGTGTTTTAGACCAAAAAGCAGACACAGGATTGCATTGTCTTTCCTCTTTTACAGTTCACAAAGTGCTGTTGTGAGTCGGAACATTCTCCATTATCACAGTTACATCTTCTTTCTGCGGCTATCGAGAGGAAGTATTCGATTATGGCGTTGGCCTGAGTCCAGCCGTGTCTTACAGCCACTGATCATGTCTGAAAAGTGTTTCAAGTCTGTAAGAAAAGATGGAATGTCCCCTGGGCTTGAACACGAGCAGCGAGAGCCTACGCTAAACACATTAGGTCCATGTCCGAATCTCGATGTCGTACGCTCATAGACTGAAGCTCGGCCTTTTGTCCATGTTGGGAAGGCAAGTTTTTTTATACAGCACAGTTTATACACAAGGTTTAACAAAGCAAGATGCAAAAAAAATCACACAACGCAGAGGATATTGCGCTGAGGAGCAGGACTAAGGACTATGGGAAGACCAGAGGGAGTCCAGAGAGAGTCCAGAGAGACACCAGAAATACCAGAAGGGACTTTTGGACACTCAAAGACGCTTCACATGTCATTCTTCAGTCACTCCATTCAGGGTGGGGATGAACTTTTTCAGTAGCCACAACTGCCCTGGGCCACACTGACAGAAACGAGGCAACCAGTCTGTCCCATCTGCCTCTCCGACCACCACCAACCATTCACACACACAGAGACTCATTCTAATGTGGGTGAAGTGTCTTGCCTAAGGACACAACAATAATTTGGCACTTTACAGCCGCCCCACTGAGGTCTCCCATCACAGTTCCAACCAGGCCCTGCCCTGCTTAGCCTCAAAGGTCTGACAGGATCTTTGTACGGCCGCACAGATACATTGGATGGAAGAGAATTGAAATCTTTAACAGCCAAAATAAACACAGATCATGAATTTTCTCCTGGTGAATTAAATGCGACTCGTTCCGGTGGATTTTTTCCCCGTTCCTCAGCACCTGTAAGACATGTGTGGTCTTCTTCTCTTCTTACCTCCGTAGAGCAGACGTGTTAATACAGTCACAGCCCATTGCATACGTCGCCGGTAAATCTCCCCGCACGTCCACTTCCCTCCCCAGTCGTACATCGCTCACGAGAAGCAGGTGCTGTGGACTTGATCAGGATCTGAGTTAGGGGCCCCCAGAGACACACTTTGGCTCCTGACGCCGGGCCCCAGAGAAGATCCCGCTTCAGACTCGGTAAACTCTCTTCTTCCTGACATCTGAAGGAGGAATTAAACTGGTATAGTTGTTTGGTTTGGCACAAAATCCTTAGTTATTGCTTGTCCTCGATTAGGCCCAGTTATTATTTTCATACAGGAGCCATATGTTAAAGAGGTACGGCTCCTAAAGAGAGACTAAAGCTCAGGTACAGAACTTTCTAACCTCAAAAATTTGAAAACAATATTAGAAAACTAACTAGTCCCAGGCATCACTTGTTTTAACATGCATGGAACAGGACTGAGGGCTACAGGAAGACCAGAGGGAGACCATTAAAACTAGAGAAACCAGAGAAGCAACAGAGAGACCAGAAATACGGACCAGAGAGAGAGACTAGAGAGAGACCACGCAATGCAAGGGACCACTGTAGGACTCTTTTTTGTTGTTTTGTTCATTAGAAATAAATAAAAAAACATACACAAAATATAACATACTATACACATGGGAAAGCTGATCCAAATGAGAGAGACCAGAAAGTGCAGAGAGAGAGAGCACATTAAGCTGATTTACTAATAAAAGAATATGTTTTTGTTTTTGTTTGATCAGTGCCCTACTCCAACAAATCTGCAGCAAGAAATGTGTTTCCCCCCCCACATTGTTTCCCCCCCCCCCACTTTTTTGTGCTTTTGGGGGCCCCGGTGCTGCCCCCCTCTGCTTTAGCCTCACACCGGCCCTGCTCTGGATTCGTCCATTTGTTCTGAGATGTTTGTGCTCTCTGTCCCCACGGAGGCTACAAACAGGTGCCAGGTGAAGCCTCCGCAGCTGTCCCTCGGCTCGGATTCGGAATTCCGACTTGGAAGCGTTCGTGGGGGGAGTTTTGGAGCGGTACCTTCGGTGGGATGTTAATAGCCAACAGGTGGGGGCTTTATGTGTGGGATCAGCTGCGCACCTTCTGCACATGTGTCGAGGGAGCGCGCCTCGGTCACGCATAGCTCCTGACGCAGCCCAGAGGATATTGTAGAAGAACATATTAGAAAGATATAGAAACATATAACTTATTTTTTTGTTAATTTATGATGAGGTTGTAAAACTTTAGTCCTGTTCAGTGAATTTACTCTGCATTCAGTTTGTGTGGATTTTTTATTTTTTTTTGGATGGCACTTTGCAAAGACAGTGTTTACTAAGCACTGAAAAGTAGGTGTAAAACAAGAGAGAGAGACCAGGGAGAGAGAGACCAGGGAGAGAGACCAGAGAGAGACCAGAGAGAGACCAGGGAGAGGGACCAGAAAGAGACCAGAGAGAGACCAGAGAGAGGCCAGGGAGAGAGACCAGAGAGAGACCAGGGAGAGGGACCAGAGAGAGACCAGAGAGAGACCAGGGAGAGGGACCAGAGACCAGAGAGATACCGGTGATAAACATCAGAGAGAAACTCGAGAGAGGGGCCAGAGAGAGAGACCAGAGAGGGAGAGACTCGAGTGAGCCACCACAAAAAGAACAGAGAGAGAGAGACCAGAGATAGAGACCAGGAAGAGGGACCAGGGAGATACCGGAAAGAAAGATCAGAGAGAAACTCGAGAGAGGGGCCAGAGAGAGAGACCAGAGGAGACTTGAGAGAAAGGCCATGAGAGAGGGGAGATCAGATAAAGACCAGAGAGAAAGAGAGACTCAAGAGAGGGGCCAGAGAGAGAGCGAGACCAGAGAGGGAGAGACTTCAGAGAGACAAGAGAGAGGGGAAAGAGAAAGGGGCCAACAAGAGAGAGACCAGAAAGGGAAGAGGGAGAGAGACCAAAGAGAGAGCTTGCATAGGTTGTTGTTAAAAGCTTTGTGCCAAACTTAAAAAAAGCTTTGAAAGTGATCGGAAAAATCCTAAAAATCAGTTCCAAAACTCAAAAGGAGCCTGTTGAGGGACACTAGCAGGGGTGATGTGTTCTCCTCCGGTAAGACCGACCAACTCACCTTAAAACCACTTCTGAACCCGTTTCCAGTTGAACGCCTTTGAAATTAGAATACATCTGTTTCTCATGAGTGCGTGTGGAGTGTGTGTGTGTGTGTGTGTGCTTGTTTGTGTGTGTGTGTGGGGGCATCTTGGGGCATGAATCTCCCCTTAACACAACACAACTCAGGGGAGATTTACGGCACCTCCATAAATATCGGACGGTTCCACGGCGCGCTGCGGTCATTAGAGGCGTGTTCTCAATCAAAGAACAGTCCTATTGTTGTAATAAATAGTGTAGAAGATCATCCATCTCTTTAGTCCCGTGCTCGGGCTTCGAAAAGTCCGGATTTAGAGTGAAACCAATTGGACATGACAAATGAAGCTATAGTACAGTACAACTTGTGGCCATTGTGATCCGAACAACTTTCTCATTCAAAAATACACATTACAAGCCTTGAAATGATTTAATACCAGTTATTTCTTTGTGTTTTCTTATGGTCCAGGCGCGTTGGATCAAAAATGTAGACGGTTTACTTTGCCCATGCGCCAAAAGTAAATCCAAAATCATTTTTAGTGGCCCCTGAAATGATTTTGTAACTTGCAGGAAGTCCTCATTTATAACACTATGACATTGATGATTTTCTACTTCCCGGTGGATCATCAAGACTATTGGTCCTCCCAGCTGTCAATCATTCTGGTGATACGTGCTACAAGTTTTGATCAAAAAGTGGAGAGGGCAAACTCCCTAAAATTTGGGGAAATCCTCCTTAAAGCCTTTAAAAAACACGTAATTACAAGATGAGTTATTATGGAATATGTGTGAATCTTCAATTACATATTTTTTTTGTATTCAGACCAGTTGTGATTGAATCCAAACCCACAAGAAAATATAATAATACAAAAAAAAATTGTCAACGTAGTAAATTAGGTTTAAATCAATGATAATGACAATAAAAGTAAACAACTATTCGTCTGTAGTGATAAACATAATTTCTTAATTTTTGTCCAGTTTTGGTTCAGTCCAAATTACAGAACACATATTAAACTGTGGGACCTACATAACAGAACTGACATAAGTAAGTAAGTATTGATTATTTATATACCGCCTTTCACAGACCAGAGTCACAAAGCGGTTCACAATTGTTATTTTTTTGGGCATTTGTCTCTCACTCCGTACAGAGATGGGAGTGGGGTCGCCGAACAGGAGGCGCATGTCAGAACTATTGTACATATTTTTAGTGGTAGGGGAAACCGGAGTACCCGGAGGAAACCTACACAGACACGGGGGAGAACATGCAAATTCCACTCAGAAACCAGGACCTTGTTGCTGAGAGGCGAGAGTGCCATCCACAGAAGAAGATCGGCTCCTCCTTGGACTTTCTCTTTTAAATTCTTTACTTTGTGCTTTTTGACTTGTTTTTACTTTTACATAACTGTGTGTTTGTGTGTTTCTAACTGTGTGTATGTGTGTGTGTGTGTGTGTGTTTCTAACTGTGTGTGTGTCTCTTACCGCCCTTGAGAATGGATGCAATTCAGCTCTTGTGCTAATTCCAGCATATACAGTATAAGTTTTCAGACACATTGATTAATATGTACTGTCCTGAATTCAAATTAGTTAGTAAAATAAATAAATAATTAAATACTTTTGCCCTCAACCTGTTTTTCAACTTGGTCCCCGACTGTTTTCTACCTCCTTTTTTGAGTGTAAAATGATATATATATAATAAAAGTCCTCATTTAAAACACTGTTGCAATGAAAAAAAACATGTTTATATAGAGTTGAATTAAAACACCAGCAAAATCGTGGCTATAAAGTTACACCATGAGGCTCAAAGTCAGATGCATCAAAGCTGGAGGCATTTGTGCTCAGTATAGATCCAATATAGAAATTACTAAAGGATAAAAGAATTTAGCTAATTCCTGGTGTGGACCCGTGCAAAGAAGGGATTGATTTCAGAACTAGCAGCGCCACTTCTGAACCATCACAGAGCCATAAATCCGCCAGATATGTATCGTTTCAGCGTCTGTAATGTGTGCTGACTTTTACTATTTTTTAAAAAGTGCTGAGTGACCGTATCGCAAAAGAACAAAGTCTACTTTTTGACCTTTTTTGGTCCATGGATCCAGCTGCAGTCCGTTCTCAATCGGACGGAAAGGAAGCCACCTACATTACATAGTGTGTGTGTGTGTGTGCGTGTGTGTGTGTGTGTGTGTGTGAGAACGGTGGTAAAGGTGACGTGTCTTCCATGTCCACTGACAGCTTTATGGGCTGTGAGCTGTGAAAGGGGAAAGGATTATGGGAAAGGAAATCGCACACATACACACAGACACACACACAGACACACACAGACACACACAGAGACACACACACACACACTGCTATTGTCCGCCCCCTCAGTCAGGTAAGAGCGGAATTTGAGTTATTTTATGAACGGAAATCAAACAGGCCAAAACACTGCAAAATCACAGGCCACTTAAAGTTCAGTTACCTAACTTTAAAACCATGTTCTGCTCTCTCACAGGGATTCTCTCCATCAACTCTTTCTCTGGTCTCTCTCTGGTCTCCCTGTGGTCTCTCTCAGGTCTCTCTCAGGTCTCTCTCTGGTCTCTCTCAGGTCTCTCCCTGGTCTCTCTCAAGTCTCTCTCTGGTCTCTCTCTGGTCTCTCTCTGGTCTCTCTCTGGTCTCTCTCTGGTCTCTCTCAGGTTTCTCTCTGGTCTCTCTCTGGTCTCTCTCAGGTCTCTCTCAGCTCTCTCTCTGGACTTTCTCAGGTCTCCCTCTGGTCTCTCTCAGGTTTCTCTCAGGTCTCTCTCTGGTCTCTCTCAGGTCTCTCTCTGGTCTCTCTCAGGTCTCTCTCTGGTCTCTCTCAGGTCTCTCTCTGGTCTCTCTCAGGTTTCTCTCTGGTCTCTCTCAGGTCTTCCATGTGTCCACTTCTTCAAACTTCCCGTTGTGAGTGAAGACGACACAGGCCTGACTCTCGGTTCCCACAGCCGCTCCAGGCTTTCGTTTTTCCGGAGAATCTCACTGTGGTCTGTTGTGCGTCGCTCCAGCAGGACATTCCCTCTGTGTGTGTTTGCAGCTAGAAGTCCCGGACCAGGTGTGAGAGAGCGCGGACAAGTGGGAACCATCCAGGCCAGGGCTCCACGGAGGATTATCTGTCCGTCCAAGCGCATTCCACAGAAAACAGGTTGTGAGAAAGCCTCCTATATCCGGCTGTGTGTGTGTGTGTGTGTGTGTGTGTGCGTGTGCGTGAGTAAAATGGATCATTATGTACGTGTGAATTTGGATTATAGATATTTAAAATCTTTATTTGGACAGCACTTTGCAAAGACAATGTTTAGAAAGCACGGAAGCACAGGCGTAGAACAAGCCAATCAATACAGATCAGAGAGAAACCAGAGAGAGAGACACTATAGAGAGAGAGACTAGAGAGACCAGAGAAAGAGACTAGAGAGACCAGAGACTGGAGATACACCAGAGTGGACCAGAGAGACTAGAGAGACCAGAGAAAGAGACCTTAGAGAGACCAGAGTGAGACCATAGTGAGACCAGAAAAAGACCAGAGACTAGAGATATGCCAGAGTGGACCAGAGAAAGACCAGAAAAAGACCAGAGAGAGAGAGAGAGAAAGCCCATAGAGAGACAAAAAATGACGAGAGAGACAGACCAGAAAGACCAGAGTGAGAGAGATGATAAAAAGATCAGAGAGAGAGACCAGAGAGAGATTAGGGAAAGCTGGTGGGGGGTTAAAAGTCCAGAAATATAGCTTGGTGCCAGATCTAAACAAGATTTAAAGGGGTCAGAAAAATCGATTCTAAAACACGCAAGGACAAAGTGATGCTAGCACAGGGGCGATGTGTTCCCTTCTGTTAAGACCGAGCTACCAACTGACCTCAAAAGCTCTCTCGAACTCCTGAAGCGGTCGCACCAAACACATGGAAAGGCTCCCGAATCTGGCCGTGTGTGTGCGTCCGTGTGTGAGTCCGTTTGTGTGTGTGTGAGCGTACAATGAACCATTACGGTAACGCCGGGCGATCACTGATATCTGTCATCCACTCAGCGTAATGACTTAGGGCCTGTCTGCGAGAAATCTACATCTTCGCCGCTGTTAACCTCGCTCCAAACAAGAAAAGCATTTGACTTCACCAGTTGGAACTCCTAATTAGGTTGAAGTAGGTCTCTTTGAAGCGACGGTGTAGCAGAGAAAAGCAAAACGTGAAACATTTTCAGCCTCATTATAAGTTATCTAAAAGGCGAGGGCTGGTGATAATGAGGGGTTTCTAGTGGGAGGCGATGCAGAGGGGAGAGTGCGTCTAATTGTGTCAAATGGCTGGAAGTATTTCACTTTGAATTATGGAGAAAAAAGGGGGAAAACAACGCGGACCGGAGCGCGGCGTCGGTGTCAGGGAAATAAATGAGCAGCTATAGGAAGTGTTAGCGTGCGCGAGTTTATCCAGGACAGGAGCGCGACGTAAGAAACACCTTTTTTGGATTTTTGTGTTAAAAAGTAAACAAGAGAGTGGAGAGGAGAGACCCCGTGCTTTTCTGATTTTGTATTGTGCAATTAAACATAATGTAGGGAGAGCTAAGAAATGCACAATTTAGAAGTAACAACTTTTTTTGAATATTTATCGATGGTGAAAATAGTTAAGATTTGAGATTTCTATTGGGAGATTATGCAAAAAATATCTCGGATTTTTCTCGTTATTGACTGAGGTGTGGATTTGTCAGAATGTATTGTATTCAGAGGTCTCTCTCTCTCTGTGACGCCGTTCGACTTTCGTTAAACCCGTTACAGATTGTTGTGTGTGATTGTTCTTTTGTTTGTGTAGGACGTACATAACAGTATAACATGATAGTTAGTAGTAGTAGTAGTAATCTTTATTTATATACCGCCTTTTCACTGCACATCGAAGTCTCAAAGCGGTTTACAATTGTTATTTTTAGGGCATTTGTCTCTCGCTCCACACAGAGACGGGAGTGGGGTCGCCAGTATAGGAGGCGCATGTCAGACCTATTGTACATATTTTTAGTGGTAGGGGAAACCGGAGTACCAGAAAGGCCCTGGTCCGACCGGGATTCGAACCCAGGACCTTCTTGCTGAGAGGCGAGCGTGCTATCCACTCAGCCACCGTGCCGCCCATCTCTATAGTTATCGTTTGCTAAAGTCAGAAGAAAACTTTTGTGGCTCGTATGTACTTCAGTGTTTAGGTCAGAGGACTCTCCCTGATCTCTCTTTGGTCTCTCTCACTCTCAGATCTCTCTTGCCTTTCTGTGGTCTAAACCTCAGCTATTTCCCTCTCTCTGCTCTCTCTCTGGTCTCTCTCTGGTCACTCTCTGGTCTCTCTCTGATCTCTCTCTGGTCACTCTCTGGTCACTCTCTGGTCTCTCTCTTGTCTCTCCCTTGTCCCTCTCTCTGGTCTCTCTCTGGTCTCTCTCTGGTCACTCTCTGGTCACTCTCTGGTCTCTCTCTGGTCACTCTCTGGTCTCTCTCTTGTCTCTCTTGTCTCTCTCTCTGATCTTTCTCTGGTCACACTCTGGTCTCTACCTGGTCTCTCGCTGGTCTCTCTCTGGTCTCTCTCTTGTCCCTCTCTCTTGTCCCTCTCTCTTGTCCCTCTCTCTGATCTCTCTCTGGTCTCTCTCTTGTCTCTCTCTCTCGTCACTATCTTAACTCTCTCTCTTGTCCCTCTCTCGTCTCTCTCTTGTCCCTCTCTCTCGTCACTATCTTGTCTCTCTCTCTCCGGTCTCTCTTTGATCTCTCTTTTGTCTCTCTCTGGTCTCTCTCCCCCTCTCTCTCTCTAATCTCTTCCTCTCTTCTCGCCATCTCCTTTTATCACTTAAGAATTGCCTTGGGTATGAACTGTGCTACACATATAAACTCGCCTTGCCAACTCCAATTACTCCCCTTCAGTAACATTGGTCCCCCCAGAAAGGCCCGGGTCTCTCCTGCACAACTCCAGCCAGTGATTTGAGGCAAAAACCTAACACAATGTTTTGCAAGGTGTCTTTTTTTTTCTGTTCCAAACCTGCGTGTGCTATTTTCCCATCGATATAACTCATTGTTGGGAACCGTTTTGTTCAAAGAATATATATACTTTGGCCATAAAACCAGGCGCTAAATGTGAAATCTCGCAGCCAGGCCAAGTCAAACATATTCAGTCATGTCTTTGAAAACACTGCACTCAAATGTACAGTACCAGCGCCGTGGGGAGTACTTTGTAATCCTGGACTTAAAGGAGACGTATCGTATATCGCTGGACCACAGACCTGGAGTGGTGTTGAGGTCCATCCACGCTGCTATAAGGAAGTTCATGCCCAAACGTGTCGCTTCTGTCGAAAAGCACCTGTCTCAGTCCTGTAATGGAGTGATGTCATTGTGATGCTATGACGTCATACTCGGAGAAGAGAGAAAATAGAGAGAGATGAGAGAGAGAGACCAGAGAGGCACCAGAGAGAGAGATCGGAGAGAGACAATGAGAGAGAGATAGACGATAGAGAGAGACCAGAGAGTCAGACTACAGACAGAGACCAGAGAGAAAGAGAGAGAGACAAGAGAGAAAGAAAGAGACTACAGAGAGAGACCGGAAAGAGAGAGAGAAAGAGAGAGACTTCAGAGAGAGACCAGGAAGAGAGACTACAGACAGAGACAAGAGAGACAACAGAGAGACCGGAAAGAGACAATGAGAGAGAGAGATAGACGAGAGAGAGAGACCAGATAAATAAAGAGAGAGAGACAAAAGAAAAAGAAAGAGACTGCAGAGAGAGACCGGAAAGAGAGAGAGAGAGAGAGACTTCAGAGAGAGACCAGGAAGAGAGACTACAGAGAGAGACAAGAGAGACTACAGAGAGACCGGAAAGATAGAGAGAGAGAGACTTCAGAGAGAGACCAGAAATAGAGAGAGACTACAGAGAGAGAGAGTGAGACCGACCAGAGAAGGACCAAAGAGAGAGACCAGGGAGGCACCAGAGAGGAACCAGAAAGAGACCAAAGGGACCAAGAGACCAGAGAGAAACCAAAGAGAGACCAAAGAAAGACCATTTATGGACCAGAAAGAGACCAAAGAGAGACCAGAGAGAATTACCACTATGACATCACACTCAGAGGGGTCAGAGGTTAGGATTGAAAATAGGGTTAAGACACCTGCATCTGGTTGATAATTAATTTTACTGTTTCATTCCATGTTTTGTGAAGCACTTGTTGCCTCGTGTATGACCTGTGCTACATAAAAAAATCGTCTTGCCTTGTCATAAAATCCAAAAGACGCTGGTAATGCTCAGAGGGGAGGACTGCCCCGTTCCCTGTACTGAAAGAGCCAGGATTTAGTGCTTCATTTCACACCAGATACTGTACAAATATGTCTGTCTGGAACCTCCATGATGTATAGGGTCCCATCTCCTCAGTCGTCCCCCCCTGTGGAGCTTTCATCCTGGGTGAGGCCTCCGCTCTCTTGGCCTCTCCGCACACACACAGATACAGAGCTCGTGCCGTTGGGGTGAAATCCAAGACCGTGGAGTTGTTAGCACACCGGCTTCCCTTACACGACGGCGTCTTCACAATAGTTTTGGGACGAGACGACGGCCCGGACAAGAGGTGCAGACAGAGGTTTGTGAAACCTGAGACCGGGAGGAGAAAAATATGAAAATACATCATACATTAAAGCGTGGGTTGTGTTCAATACGGTCATATTGGGAGAACTGAAACAGATTTCTTCTACTGTGTCCGTCGTCATTATGGTTTCAGCTGTAGTCTGTTCATTGCTATTCTCCCGCTGATCTGTCTGTTTGAAGAAGGGATGTTGGGAACCCTGAATCCGGCTTCTGGGTCTACAGCCTCAGTCCTGGATCTACAGCTTCAGTACTGGATCTACAGCCACAGTCCTGGTTCTACAGTCTCAGTCCTGGGTCTACAGTCTCAGTCCTGATCTACAGTCTCAGTCCTGGATCTACAGCCTCAGTCCTGGGTCTACAGTCTCAGTCCTGGGTCTACAGCCTCAGTCCTGGGTCTACTTTCTCAGTCCTGGGTCTATAGTCTCAGTCCGAGCGAGTGGATCCCTCTCTTAATGTAGGCCTGACCGAGGTTTCTCACTTTTTACCGGATCCACAACTTTGTAAAGTCCGACAAGATAACTGCTGTCGTGATTTAGGGCAGTACACACTATTTCTGACACTAAAAATGACAGGTTTTCAAATGAGATAAACAAAGAAATTTGTAGTGTGAATATCATGATTCACAAAAGTTACGTAGCCCAGCTTTAAAATGTATCAAAAAATATATCGCAGAGAAGCAAGTTGACCAAGTTGATAAATTGCTAAATTATGAGTTTTTCAGGAACCAAAAAGAGTTCACCAAACACGGTATCCACAGAGTAAATTTTGTAAAATAACAGTTCATTCATTGGTGCCAAAATGCCCTGGGGGTTGGCTCTCAAGGCAATCTGAAGTTGGTAAATAAGAAATAAAAATGCCATTGTTTTTTGGATCTGCCTTCACGCTGTGCAGCAGAAACGTCAATAATCAAAACCACAGTCTTTAAGTGGGTGGCTGGATTACAAGTCCCAGGAAAAACCCGCTCTGAGGCCAAGTCCGTAGAACTGGGAGCCGTGGACCGGAAACGACGCCCAAACAACACATCTCTCAGCGTAGGAGCGAGCGTGTGCCAGAAATACGAAAAAGAAAAAAATAATTATAGTGAATTGGTTGTAGTCGTGGGTCCCATGTCCACCTGCGTCTGAGCTCATGGTGACCTCAGCGCGGGAACATGGGAGTGCACCGATCCTCCGAGATTTGTCCGACTTCCACAACACGTTTATGTCTCCGTATTTTTAGAATCGGGTGGGTGGTTACGAGGAAAGGATACAGCATGTGTCCAGCTATGACAGGGGTGTGCAAAAAGGAGACACTTCAGCTTTCGCAGACTTGTCCAGGGGTCGAAAAACATGGTTTGTAAAACTGTTCACTGCAAAAAATGATGAAATATGAGGTAATAATTGCATAAATCATGTGTTTTTTCTACAGTATCTTTATTTGAACACATTCTGACTGTAGTAAAACAAGATTTTTCAATGGGACAAAGTCATTTAGTATTTTTCCACAGACTGGTTGCCTTGCTTCTGTCAGTGTGCCCCAGGGCAGCTGTGGCTAAAGTAGTTTCAAACAGTAGATACAGTTTACTATTGATGTGAAGAGACCTGTCCAGAAAAGAGCCGTGTGAAACAAATGCTTTATTATTACTATTAGTAGTAGTAGTAGTAGTAGTAGTGTTTTTATTATTCCATCCATCCATCCATTTTCTTCCCCTTAATCCATTTCTGGGTCGGGGGTGGCAGTCAGAGCACCAGCCCCTCACTGATCCTCCTGCAGTTGCTGAGTCCACAGGAGCTGAGATCTTTCAGTGGGGGCTTCAGGCAAAGTGGGGTTGAGTGTCTTGCCCAAGGACACAACGACAGCAGTCATCAGTGGGAGTCGTGAAGTAGGTCTCGTGGTGGGCTCGAACCCACGACCTTCAGGCACAAAGGCCAATGCTCTACCAACTGAGCCACTGTCGCCCAATCATTATCATTATTGTTCCAAATTCTGTTTACAGGTATCATAATTGCATTCTGCTTGTTAAATAATTGCATTGTATTCTGTGTATCATTTTGTTAAAATGGGTGAGAGGGGGTTCGAGAAAATAAAGAAGAATTGAAAATTTGCGTTCTGCAGGTTTGAAATAAGATCAAACTCACGAATGCCGCTCGGCCATGGATCTAAAACAGTAAAGTTCCATCTCTAATGTCCTCATATCCCTCACACGGTGATTCCAAACCCGGGGTCGTGCGCCTTGTGTGGGCCTCACCTTTCCCGCCGCAGAAACTAAACAACACAAGAGTTACGAGTGCGTGAATACTTATCAGCCTCTGCTTTACGGACGCGCCGCCTCGCTCACCTCCGACGCGCCGGTAATTGAAAACACGAGTCGGCTACATTTACAGGAGGCTCGTAAAAAACAGCTCCCTGAACGTGACTTAAAACCAGCGTCTGTTTGGCTTTGTGCGAGTGTGTAATCGTCAGTCAGGGGTAGAGCTCGGGATAACGGGAAGATTTATTAAAACTGGCAGTGCTTTGAGTTTGTATTTGCTACTATAGTAATATGGCTGTTTTGTCCATATACAGTATATTCGGTTTACTTTGAGGCCGTCCTGTCTGCTTAGCTATTTGGTAGATCACCTTTTGAGTAAATATATCTTTAAATACACCTCTTTGGATCATCTAACTTGTATTAGGTAGGTTATTGGTCCTACATAAACAATAATACATTACTTTGTTTAAGGGATAAAGCTGAGGTTTCTAACTTTTCCCCCATGAATAATACCCTGTAAAAAACAGTGAAAATCTGAAAAGAAACATGGTCTTTCTCTTAGGAGTGGGACTTCACCACAGTGTTTGTCTAACTGTGGAAGAGGCTGATTTGAATAAGAGCGAGCTGGAGCCAATTTCCTTATAAGGGCATTTGTTTAGATGGCGTAAGCTTTGGGCCATAACAGGGGTAGACGTGTTGCTATGATGGTTGCTAAGGCAAGCTAGAGTTCCCGCCGCTATTGAAGACATCTGATTGGAGAGTTCTTAGGAGGGTGATTTTTTGACCTGAGACCGGAGAGAGACCAAAAGAGACCAAAAGAGACTAGAGAGAGACCAGGGAGAGAGACCAGAGAGACATGCATCTACATCCTCAGTCCTGGATCTACAGCCTCAGTCCTGGATCTACAGCCTCAGTCCTGGATCTACAGCCTGAGTTCTGGATCTACAGCCTCAGTCCTGGATCTACAGCCTGAGTTCTGGATCTACAGCCTCATTCCTGGATCTATACAGCCTCAGTCTTGGATCTACAGCCTGAGTTCTGGATCTACAGCCTCAGTCCTGGATCTACAGCCTCAGTCCTGGATCTACAGCCTCAGTCCTGGATCTACAGCCTCAGTCCTGGATCTACAGCCTGAGTTCTGGATCTACAGCCTCAGTCCTGGATCTACAGCCTCAGTCCTGGATCTACAGCCTGAGTTCTGGATCTACAGCCTCATTCCTGGATCTATACAGCCTCAGTCTTGGATCTACAGCCTCAGTCCTGGATCTACAGCCTCAGTCCGGGATCCACAGCCTCAGTCCTGGAACTACAGCCTCAGTCCTGGATCTACAGCCTCAAGCCTGGATCTGCAGCCTCAATCCTGGATCCACAGCCTCAGTCCTGGATCTATAGCCTCAGTCCGGGATCCACAGCCTCAGTCCTTGATCTACAGCCTCAGTCCTGGATCATGTTTTTGCAGTTATGTAGTAGTATCCTCGCCATGCTCACACTCCCCTTGGCTGTGTGGACCTGGACTGGACCTGGGCTGGACAGTGCGCACCGCCCGCCCCTGGTTCTCATGACCTCAGAGCCACTGATGCCGCGGGGAGTAGTCTCCTGACAGTCCTGGTGTTTGTCTGAGAACCGGGGCCACATCCAAAACGTCACCCCTCCAAAGCAGAAACTCGAGGCCCGGCCCGCGCCCATAACTCACGGATGTGCGGCTTGGCGGGTCGCGCTGAGTGGGGAATCCTGCCTTGTATCTTGATTTTTGGGCGGCGTTTAGGAGGACGCGGCGAGCCAAGTATCATTCATCACCCAACGAGTTCAGGCCCGGAACATTTATTTGGGATTCGGTTACGAGCCAAAGAGAGCTGCGAAAAGGAAGTCGCAGAGATTTGTTCGAAGAATGAGGGGAATGGGAGGTGGGAATGTGAATGAGTGTGTTTAAGTCGTTCATCATTAAAGCCTAACTTCTAAAGCACAAAACATGAATCCATATAATAATGGAGACTCTCTGGTGTTTCTCCTTCTGGTCTCTATCTGGTCTCTCTCTGGTCTCTCTCTGGTCTCTCTTGTCTTTCTCTCTGATCTCTCTGGTCTCACTCTGGTCTTTCTCTCTGGTCTCTCTCTGGTCTTTCTCTTTGGTCTCTTTATGGTCTCTCTCTGGTCTATCTCTGGTCTCTCTCTGGTCTCTCTCAAGTCTCTTTCTGGTCTTTCTCTCTGATCTCTCTGGTCTCTCTCTGGTCTCTCTCTGGTCTCTCTCTGGTCTCTCTCTGGTCTCTCTCTGGTCTCTCTCCGGTTTTTCTCTTTGGTCTCTATCACAAGTAATTTTATCCAAGAAAAATCCAAGATAAGGACAAAATACAAACATCCAGAACTGAAAACCAGCCAGGAACATATAACACAATGGTATAGACAATGGACAGACAAAAAGTGGGAATAGATACACACAGGGACACACAGGTAGATCTAATAATAATAAATAATTGATTATCCAAACGTCCACACCTTGGCAATTTGTTGATAGGGAGCGGGATGACCACCGTCCAGAAATGTTAATAAACGTCCTTAAATATCCTGGATCGTTACTGTCCTAAGACCCACCTGCATCGGCAAGAAACCCAATGGGACCATCAAGGACTCGAACCAATAGTCATTTTGTGGAAGATTCAAAACATTACACTTAAATCCCTGCACGAGGACTGTTGGGATGAATTTGCATCTGTTCCGCCCCCCTCCCTGACGGCCTCCTGGCTGACCCTTGCTGACCCTAACTGATCAATCAAGTGTGACCTTTGGGGTATATACAGTAGGAAGTAGGAAGCCAGCTCACTGCTAGCTCTTTCAGTCTGCATGCTAGCTACCAACCTCTGAGGCCGAATCCTAATACCCACACTGCACCATCCTCTAGCTGTATGATTTTAACTTAAATGTGGGTAACTAGGTGTTATCTGGTAAGTTTTTATACATCCTAAGTTTATTGTACTAAGTGTAAAGTTTAAATTGAATGTTATATAAAAGCTTGGATTAAAAAAGTTATTAATCTCTACATGCTGCCTTTAGGTCAGTTAATACGCAGAAACAAAGTTTCCTATCATAACTATGCAGACGACACTCAGATCTATGTCTCACTGACTGCAGGAGAACATGGACCAGTGGACTCACTCCTTCACTGTATCCAACAGATCAGTGGGTGGATGCAAAACAACTTCCTTCAGCTAAACACAGACAAAACTGAAATGATTGTCTTTGGTCCCCAGAAACAAAGAGAGAGCGTCATCTGTCACCTACAGTCTCTCTCCCTAAAACCTTCAAACAAGGTCAGAAATCTAGGGGTAATACTGGACTCAGACTTAAATTTTAATAGCCACATCAAATCAGTAACATCAGCAGCTTTTTACCATCTAAAAAACATTGCCAGGATCAAAAACATAGTGTCTAAAGCAGACTTGGAGATTCTTATCCATGCATTTGTCTCCAGTAGGTTAGACTACTGCAATGGCCTGCTCACAGGTCTGTCCAAACAGGCTGTAAAACAGCTGCAGTACATTCAAAATGCAGCAGCTCGAGTCCTGACTAGAACCAGGAAGTACGACCACATTAGTCCAGTCCTCAGGTCTCTGCACTGGCTTCCTGTGGCTCAGAGAATAGACTTTAAAACAGCTCTGCTTGTGTACAAGTCTCTCCATGGCCTCGCACCAAAATATATTAGTGACATGTTAGTCCCATATGAACCAGCCCGGACTCTGAGGAGCACAGGGACTGGACTCCTGTTAGTGCCCAGAGTCAGAACTAAACATGGGGAGGCTGCTTTTCAGATTCATGCTGCTAAAATCTGGAACAGTCTTCCTGAAGATGTGAGACAGGCCTCCTCTCTGACAATGTTTAAAACCAGGTTAAAGACAGTTCTGTTTAGCTGTGCATACAACTGAGGGATTTTATATTTTTATCTTTCTTTTTAATGTTCTGTGATTATTTATGATTTTAATGCTTTCTTGTTTTGTTCAGCACTTTGAATTGCCTTGTGTATGAATTGTGCTATACAAATAAACTTGCCTTGCCTTGCCTTGCCTTAATATGTTAGCATAGAATGTCCGTAATTCTTCGATTAGTCATTTATGCTTCTATCCAAGTAACATAGCAGCAATTATTTACACACATACAGCATATATATTTCAAAACGTACACTTCAATGCATTTACCCGACGTTTTGGTGTGTGCCGCAAAGAATTATGGACAATATCCTTCGCCAGAGTCCGCTTAGATGCAGGCTACGGCGAAGTGTGGATCAGGGGGCGCAGAGGGGGCGGGGCCAAAGACCTCCCTGGAGGATTGGGACGCCCTAAGCACTCGCACCCATCATCGGGAACGCGCAAATGAGGGTCGCGAGGGTGGAAGTGCGAACATTGGGACTGGGCCATAGTCAGGAGGCCTTCTCTGGGTCCTCTCTCTCTCCATCCATCTCTCCCCGGGTATGACTATTTTCTGTTATGCCTGTATGTACAGTACTTTGATGTGTTACTTATTCTATTTTTTTGACACATATAAAGCTGGCAAACCTGTATTTTTAAATGTGTTACTGTTATCTCTGTGCTGCACTTTAGAAACGTCTTCAGTCTCATTGTATATCCACTTGCTTCAGGCCTTGTATGTACAGCAAGAATTATGTTATTATTATGATTAAATTACTACTAAATTGTCACGATAACAAGGACCGAACCAACTGTTCTCAGCAACTATCTCAAACCACATTTTATGATTCGGTTGCTAACTCTAAGCTTGCATATGTGTGTATTCAGCAAACACCGATTCCAAACTGTGAAAGCGTGTGATCTGAAACTCTTTAAAGTGCTGAAAAAAGAAGAGAGGGGGGGTCGGGGGTCTTGACATGCCTCCTGTCGCAATCCGCCAAACCCAGCGCTAACCGTTTGACTCTCTCGCTGTCACCTCGTTACTTTATCAAAAGGTGGAGGTGTCTGAGCGAGGCTTATCACCCCCCGCCTCGCACGTCCGTACCTGACAGCCCCCGGTTTTCTCCAGGTGCTGCTAATCCTGCTGATTCAATTCTTTTTTTCTTTTTTTGCAAAAGCGGGGATCAAACCTGCTGGTCCGGCTGCGGCGCGCTGATGGAAGGCCCTGATCTGGCGCCCATGAAAGACCGGCAGGCGCAAAGGCCCCCCCGTGTGTGTGCGTGTTTGTGCGGCGCTGCTTTTTTTATAGCGCGCCACGGGGATGACTTTTTCTGTGCGGCCGTGATTTTGCCAGAGAGAGGTTTTTTTCTCTCTTTGGGCAGGTGTGCTTTTTCTCAGGATGTGTTTGTTCACAGCTGTAGCAGGAGGTTTGCCACGAAAGAAGAGAAAGAAAAACTTAAAATCTGCAGGTGTTTTTTTGTGTCGCGGTTTAACAAGTATCCAGCCGAGGTTCCACACCGGCAAGGGAATTTCAAAAGGGCAGTCAATTAGATGGTTTTTAGTTTTTGGGGCGACAGTGGCTGAGGTTTGAGTCACTGTCACCAGGTTGGTTTGAGCCTGAATGTTGTGGGTTCGAGCCCCCCACAATGTCTGCTGTCGTTGTGTCCTTGGCAAGACACTTAACCTCCACTGTGGGGCGGCTGCGGCTGTAAAGTGCCAAACTGCTGTTGTATCCTTAGGCAAGACACTTCACCCACATTGAGTCTAGAATGAGTTCCGTGTGTGGATGGAAGGGGTTGATGGCACACAGTGGTTTCCGTCAGTGTGCCCCAAGGCAGCTGTGGCTGGAGTAGTAGTTTATCATGACTGTTTATCGAGTAAAAAAAAAAGTGATATTTAAATAGAAAGTATTTGAGTGACTAAAAAAATCTCCGTATAAGATTCAGATTCAGAAAAATACATTGGAATACATTTGATAAAGTCCCCAGTGCGCACCAGACAAGAATACAAATAAACAAAGTTAAAACCTATACATTTTTATGATTATTTTTATTGTAAATTAAAACTTGTGCAAAGACTTTTTACCACTAGAGCCGGCTTTCACACACACTCTCTCTCTCGTTCCCAAACTCTCTTGAAGCATCCGTTGAATTGAAGAGGTCCCATAGATCAACAAACCCCCCGCTTTGAGTCTTTAGTCCGAGTTGTTCCGGGCCTGCCGTGACCTCTTCTCTCCGGGATAGCTGTTGTGCGCGAGCTCCGGGTTGGGGACTGTCTTGGCTCAGCTTGCCCCTCGCTGTCAGAACAAACCCATGTTTTCACCAAACGCTGTTGGAAATACTATCAGTGAGCTGTCAGAGTGTGCGCTGCATTGTCTCAGTCTGCGTTCGGCTGCGGAACAACATCCCCCTCAGGTCCCGCGCACGAGGAAACACATGGCTGGCAAAACAACGCGGCCGTACAGGCTTTTTTGTCCGAATGCGCGCCGCGGCCACTTCCACCCGGCCGCTATCGGAGGTGGGAGAGTTCCTGCCTTTTACGGCCATTTTCAGGTCGCGAGAGATAAGGGGGACGTGGGACACACTGCAGGAGTGGACATTCTTGGCAGGTTCAGAATGTGTTTGTTTTTACGTAAAGCTGGGGTACCTGACTTTCAAACTGCGGAATTACAACCATCCTATGACAATACAATTTATTCTTGTATAGCCCTAAATCACAACAGTTTCATCTCAGAGGATTTACCAAAACCATTGGAATCACCAACACAAATCAGAGAATCAACAGTTAAGACACAGAAAGAGTTTAGAACACATGTTGATAAATGTCATACATGTTGTAGAATGTTAAAGTGTCCTGGAGCCTCACGGTCCACAGACTCACAAAAACTCACAAAAACCCAGTGGGAAAAAAGTGAGAAGTGAGAAACCTCGGGGAGACCCACATTGAGAGAGTGATCCGCTCCACACGGACGGGCGGGCCATAGATCCAGGACTCAGACTGTAGAATGAGGACTGAGGCTGCAGATCCAGGACTCAGACTGTAGAACGAGGACTGAGGCTGTCAGACTGTAGAACGAGGACTGAGGATGTAGATTCAGGACCTAAGCTACAAAACATGGACCAGGGCCACGCAGCAGCCGCATAATGTGAACAGGTTTATTAAATAATAATAAATGAGTTCTTGTGTCTGAAAACAATTGCTAGTTTTTGGCCTCTGTCACAGCTTTAGATCATCTTTTTGTGGACAGAGGTGTGGCTCATTCTCAGCCAATAAGAGCTCAGTCCAAAGAGTCAAATAGTGGCTCACATGGTTCTTTGTTACAAGAGTACGAAACCAGACCTGGGCCAAGACGCAAGAGGAGACCATACGCAAGACCAAGCTAACAACTGCTGAAGTTCAGAGAGAGAGACCAGGGAAAGACCAGAGAGAGGGAGACCAGCGAGGAGAGAGACCAGAGGGAGATGCAAGAGATACCGGAGAGAAACCAGAAGAGTGACCAGAGAGAGGCCAGAGAGAGAGAGACCGGAGAGAGAAACTAGAGAGAGAGAGACCAGAGAGAGAGACCAGCAAGAGACACCAGAGAGAGAAAGACCAGCAACGGATACCAGAGAGAAAGACCACCCAAATAGACAAGAGAGAGAGACCCAGGAGAGAACGGGGGGAAAGACCAGCGAGAGATACCTGAGAGAGACACCAGACCCTGACCAAGATCTGACCAGAACCAGGCCCAAGACAAGACCCAATCCGCTCTCTTCCCAAAGAGTCAAATAGTGACTCACAGGGCTCTTTGTAAAGATGTAATTATTCCAAGTCTACATTAAACATAGTCGTGTATGTTTTTTGCTGCTTTTATATACAGTCACACACTTTCATTTCATGCAATTAAGCGGCAAATGCAGATTACTCCTAATGGTTACGAACATAGATGTAATAATAATGACCAAATCTGTATTCGTGTCCAAGGCCAGGAGCCGGTACCGTCCCGGGGAGAGGCAGAACAAAGGGGCTCCTCCAGGGGACCGGCTCAAGGTCCTGCTCAGGGACAAGTTACAATCACTCTATTTTCCTGTTCGCAGTCCAACATTTCGTCTTTTCAACCGTTTTAAAGGTGCTCTGTGTAAATGTATTCTGGTGGGACATGAGCGGTTCTGCCGGATGAGGTTCCATTTTGACAGTAAATAACCAAAATATGTAAAATTCTGGAAGTCGTTTGATGATTTTAGGCTCCTGCATCAGTTAGAGAGACCAGAGAGAGACCAGAGAGAGGCCAGAGGGAGACCAGAGAGAGACCAGGGAGAGACTAGAATAAGGGAGAAACCAGAAAGGCCAGAGCAAGTGAGACTATAGAGAAAGACCAGAGAAACGAACTAGAGGGAGAGACCAGAGAGAAACCAGAAAGAGCCAAGCGAGAGACTGTAGAGAAAGACCAGAGAGATAGACCAGAGTAAGAGCCCAGAGAGTGAGAGATAAGAGAGTGAGAGACCAGAGAGACCAGTGAGATACCAGAAAGAGCCAAGCGAGAGCTCAGAGACTTTGGAGAAAGAGCAGGGAGATGGACTGCAGAGAGACTAGAGAGAGACCATAGAGAGACCAGAGAGAGACTAGAGAGAGACTAGAGAGAGACTAGAGAGAGAACAGAGAGTGAGACTCCAGAGAGAGAGAACAGAAACTAACTTAAAAACACACATCAAAACATTACACACAAGTTAATTACAAACGTTCTTTTAAAGAATAGTTATCAAACCAATCTCTTCAAACGTGTACAAACACACACACACACACATGTAAAAAAACACACACACACACACGCACACACACACGCATGTACAAACACACCCACACACCAGTCTGCCCACTCTAACAATCCTCACAGCTACATATATCGCGGTGCCCATCACACCACTTACTCACTTCCTTCCTACTCGGCCCGGGGGTCACTCACTGGCTCTCCCAGGCCTTTCATGCTGGGTCCAGAGGGTCCTGGCGGGGGCCGGGGGGGGGGGGGGGGGTGGGCAGGGAGCAGGAAGAATCCAGAGGAGATGCGATCTTGGCAGGTTTACATGTTTGAAGGGAGAGCTCACCTCCGCCTGGCTGTGGCTTCCTGCTGCAGACATCGGGGCCAACGCCGTTATCGTTTCCTCGCCGTGATTAGGACACTTCCTGGAGACGCCAATCCAGGTTCAGTCTTTGTCGGCACTCGGGATTTTGAGACGGCTGATTCGTGGGAGGATTTTTGTCAAAGCAGAGATCCGACTGATAAAGGTTGTAATTAGGCTGGCTGTGTTAGCGAACAGGGCTGAGAGCGTGACCAAGGTTCAGAGAAAGGTACACACACGGAAACATGGAGGAGGTGGGAAACGGTGTCTTTCTGATCCTGAATCTGTACAGGTCGTAAAGTCTGCTTTGATCGGATCTTGTTTCACCTAGATTTCAAAAACATTGGTCATCTCTTCCTTTTGAACCAATGGCAATAGAAAAATACTGATTTAGAGCATTATAAAAACAAGTTGAATTGAATTTTCAACGTTGATCGCCAACTTCAGCTCTATTGACTCTTATCTAGACCAGGGGTGCCCAAACCTTTAGTAAGAGGGCCGCTTTAGTTCATCAGGCATTTTATGTGGAATGTTGTGACGTAATCATTAACAAATTACAGTAAGTGAGTATTGTTTATATATATAGCGCATTTTTACAGACCAAGGTCACCCAAAGCGCTTCACAATGTTCAGAGTTAATAACAACGACTGGATTCCAGAGGGTCTGAGATTTACAACTTTGTGTTAGCAGCAGAGGGCCACATAAAATTGCACAGAGGGCCGCAATTGGCCCGCAGGCCTGAGTTTGGACAAGACTAATCTAGTCAAAATTCACGGACATTTCTCATCTTGTCTTGGACTTTGATTCAATTTAATTCCATTTCCTTCCGCTTTATCCGTTGTCTGGTTGTGAGGCAGCCGTCTGAGCAGAGACAGAGAATCCCGCTCAACAGTCTTTCCAGGGCGACTGAGCTCATCACCCTAACTCTAAGAGAGCAGTGGGTCTACTCCAAGCTCCTCCCGTGGGACAGAGCCTCTCACCCTATCTCTAAAGGAGCAGGGGAAACTCATGTGGATCGCTTGTATCTGCGATCTCGTCCTTTCTGTCATTTCCCAAAGTGAAGGGTGTGGACTGAGCGGTAAATCCAGAGCTTTAATTGCAGACGCTGCTCCCACTTCACCAAAGCAGTCCAAGAACTTCACTTTTAAACTTTAAGAATGAAACAATACAATGAAGTTACTCCGATTCATCACCTGTTTTCACATTTTTACACCAGTTTATTCAGACATTTGTAAATCAATACTTTTTGGTTCATAACTTCCTGAAACCAAATGACTTCTCGCCGTTTGTCGATGGTTTTCAGCCCAACTTTCACGCCTCTGGAACTTTGATCAAACGCTACAACTACAAAAGGATCACTTTGAACTCTTTATTTTAAATCTGCTGCCGATGATTCACACAAAACTTGTCTTAAACTTTATTCAATAATTCAAACTCGGCGTCGGAGAAGACCTTGACCTGTCGCGACGGCCCTGCTCAGGTGTCCGTGGCCGCTCCATCTTCCCCGTGTCCTTAAACACACATGGAATAATAAATCATCCAAAACTAATAACTTGTTCCTGACTGACCTTATTTGGCTGAAGTTAATTGTCTTTGAACTTATCTTGAAATGGAATTTTTAAAACATCGCTACATGACTTTGAACACAGACAGAATGTATAAATCTCTAATGCAGAAAACTGGTTCAAAACCTCGTCTGCACGTCTTTACTTTTCAAGACATTATGACATCCAATTAAGTCTTTCGGACCCTCGATCCATGCGTGTCATCCCCCGTAGCAGCAGAAGCAAACCCTCCTCTGCCCCACCTCCACCGACGTCCCCAAAGTTACTCAGAATAGATTTCTAGCAAAGTTGTTCGCTAGAAACGGTCGTATCTCTCCGCGCAATGTTATACACTGGTTGCATCCCTCGCTGTTGAGAGAGACACGCCGGCCACTGACCCCGCTTGCGGTCTTCACTCTGAGTCTTGTGTTTGGGAGCCGCCGGGGGCCCCTTATCTGTGACCCGCAGGTTGGACCTCGCTGTCTCAACTGCCAAAACATCCCATTCAAAGAGATGTGCTGAGTTCATCAATGCAGCCATTTCCACACGGGACAGAGGGGAGTGAAGGCACGCTCTAAAAATACAACTGAATACATTACACACACACACACACACACACACACACACAAACACACATGCACACACACACAGACACACACACACACACATACAAAAAGCACAGAAATAAATATGCCAAGTATGCAAGAAGTCAATGTGACACGCATACTTTGAGTGGAGTTTAGAATTGGCCATAAGACCTGCGTTTGTCCTGTTACAGACAAGGTTTTGGCCTCCTGCTGGGACTCTGAGGAGCACAGGGACTGGCCTCCTGCTGGGACTCTGAGGAGCACAGGGACTGGCCTCCTGCTGGGACTCTGAGGAGCACAGGGACTGGCCTCCTGCTGGGACTCTGAGGGAGCACAGGGACTGACCTCCTGCTGGGACTCTGAGGAGCACAGGGACTGACCTCCTGCTGGTGCCAGAGTCAGGACTATCCATGTAGAGGATGCACTTCAGATTATGCAACTAAAACCTGAAACAGTCTTCCTGAAAATGTGAGACAGGCTTCTACTCTGACAATGTTCAAAAACCTGGTTTAACCGTGCTATACTTATAAACTTGCCTTGTCTACTTTCACAGTACCAACTTTCTTGATTAATTGAGAAGAATTCTTTATAATATGTTTCATTTGCAGATTAAATCAAAAAGTGAAAAGAGTATACGGACATAACAGACAAAAAAAACAGGAAGACATAATAATAAATAAGATAATTAGATAGATAATAAATGCATATATACATAAATAAATACATTTAAAAAACAGATTGGATTGAGTTCTAGCCCTCTCCCTCTCCTCTCCCTCTCCTCTCCCTCTCCTCTCCCTCTCCTCTCCCTCTCCTCACCCTCTCCTCTCCCTCTCCTCTCCCTCTCTTCTCCCTCTCCTCTCCTTCTCCTCTCCCTCCTCACCCAAGGAGAGACCGGTGACAAGCGTCCATCGAGGAGGCCCCTCTGATCAGCCGCACAGGTCAGGTCCTTGCCAGTACTCCACTCCAGGGCCCCAGACCCCGACCTCTCCCGTCACAACTGTCACCCAGGCCCCGTCTGAAACCTGGCTCCCTGACCCGGCCGCTGGTATATTTAGAACTGGCTGGCGGTGGCCCCATCCCGACTGTCCAGGCTGTCACACGTCCAAACCCCTCGCTCACATCAAGGGGAGGCAGCGGAGGGTCCAGACCGTGGATTGATGGAAACAATAATGATTGAATAATTCTGATTGTGTAGCGTTTGAGATTTTTGTGACTGTTTTTATTTCTATATAAAGAGTTCAAACGCAAACAACAGATGTCTCCGTTTTTAGAATTGGTTGCTTTAGATAAAATTCTCAACCTGTTTATTGTTATTTATTTTTTTGACAGAATATTTGACAGGATTTGGAGGTGATACTTTATAAGTTTGGCCCTAAAATAGCTTTTTCAAAAACTACATGGGAAAGTACAAATTGTAAGTTATTCAAATATCTGTTTTTGCAAAGAAACTATTTGTATTTTTTCTATGTTATTATTGTCATGAAATTGTCTTGTATGATTGAGATGTGTTATGTTAATGTTTACTGTAGCTAGAATTGTGTAGTTTATTGTGTAGCAAGTTGTCATTCATCCGCATGTTTAACAAGACCAAGGGCAGGTGCAATACTCGGGGTTCGTGCAGTATAGTTGAGTTTATAGTGTTTCCGTCTCTGCTTTCTACTTTCTACTTTGTTGTCCCCTAGTTGTTGTTTGTCCGTGTCTCTCTGTTTATAGTCTGTAGATAGTGATTTGTATGTTTTTTTTTCTTAAGGGGTCTGCAGATGGAAATTAGCAACAATCTAACATGAAAATGAATATGTCATGTTCCTCCGTCCTCACAAGAAAAAAAAGACCAACTGCTATAAAATGAACTGAAAAGTACAAATTTACAATCAAAATGAATATGTTTATGACTTGTTGAAGTGTTGTAAATAATGCAAATTGAATTGAACGATGTATTCATTGTGGCCCTCGGAGTAAAAAAGGTTAGTTCACCCTAAATACTAAATGCACCTTTAACTTGTTTTTAGTAAATAATAATGTATTAGTTGCCTTCACTCAGATGGACAGGTGCAGGGTGTATCATGGATTCAAATCAGATCCACTTCTGCTTCCCACAGAGCAGGAAAGCTTGTTTTCCCTCCTCCTGCCGACTTTGACAACCTACCATTTAATCTCGCTAGGCGGAGTCTGTAACTGCAGCTAATGCGTCTACACCGTGTGTTTAAAGGCTCCTTCAGCAGGTTAATGGGATTCCCTCAGCTCTCGAGTGGTGCCGACAATCGCAACCGGCTCCAAGTCGAGAGTGATTAACCTGGGCCCGCGTGAGACCGCAACGAGCCCGTGCACCTCTGCCCTATACACGTGCTTCCACGTTCACTTACGGGCGAGGGGGCAAAGTGCTGAGACAGAGAGAGCGAGAAAGTGAGGGAGTGAGGGAGCGATCACAAGCGCTTATCTGCTATTGATGAGGAGGTCGCAGGGCGGGGGGTTGGGGGGAGACCTGGAGGAGACCTGAGGTAGACCTGAGGTAGACCTGCCGGCTGGCTGAGGTCTCCCCCACTCAGAGAGGACTGTGTTCACCAAGATTTCACTGTAAAAGTCAAGACAAAATATAAAATGTGACGTCAGCAACTGCAGATGGTCAATGATTATGATCTATAGCCCTATTTCGACCAGCTCAGCTCTACTCTACTCTACTCTACTCTACTCTACTCTACTCTACTCTACTCTACTCTACTCTACTCTACTCTATTCTATGCTACTCTACTCTACTCTACTCTACTCTACTCTACTCTACTCTACTACCCCACGCTACTCTATGCTACTCAACTATACTCTAATCTGATCTACTCTCTATTCTACTCTCCTCTACTCTACTCTAATCTGCTCTACCCTCTCCTCTCCACCAACCCACCATACTCTACTCTACTCTACTCTACTCTATTCAACAGTACCATGTCCTTCGTTAGTCCCTTCTATCCTGGTACTAAAGAGTTCCAACCAACAGTGACTGGTCAGAATCACAGGAAGCCAAGGTGTAATGAAAATACAACCTGGTTCGGTAAAAATACGTTTCTGTTCCTGGAATATTTGACCGTTATCTAATGTATTCTATTCAATAATGTAATAAATGTAGATATAGATTATTTTTGAGGGTTTGCATCGATGAAACTTGAATCATGCCTACTTACAGACCCACACAGGGGGACATCCAACATTATGACTTACTACAATGTCAGCTGTCAGAGTCAATGTCAGATTTATTTGTGTAGCACATTTACAAGAACAAAAGCTGCCCAAAGTTAAAAAATGCATGTAAAGAGTAAAACTCAAGTGGTGTTAAAGGCCAAGCCGTGAAAATGTGTCTTCAGACTAGATTTAAAAACCTTCACTAATACTGCAGCTTCCAAATAGAGATAAAAAGTAAGTATGCAACAGTTGTATGTTGGTCATTACGGATTGTGTTGTGGCCAATCATTTGGGCAAAGCTTCTGCATCAAACGGTTTAAAAATGAGTGAGAAATCTTGGCCTACAAAACATTTAACAGAACAAATTACACGTCGGACGGAAGACAATCACCACATCTTCTGCTCGACTGAACCTGGTTTCGTTTGAAAACTTGTTGCGTGGTCTCCCAGTCGATTATCTAGATCAGTTGACCCTTGTTGACTGCTCACATTTCTGATCTCTTCCAACACGGCAGCCTCGCAGATACTCCGACAACTCGTTACGTTGGGCGCTTGTGCGTTTTGACCCCGATAATGGAGGAGATTGTTACGCATGGTTCGCCGCGGTGCAGTGTCGGCGGTAATCATCCGTTCTCGTGGGTCACCGTGCGGAAGCGATTGTGTCTCTCTCCGACCCCTGGCTCCTTCAGCGTTGGTCAGTGAAGCGATGGCACGAGGCAGGAGTGGACCCCGATCACCTTCGACTCAACGGCTCCCCACGAGTGAGTCACCGTCACTGAGGCGGCTGTGGCTTTGCATGTTTGAGTCACTACCTCTAGTCGTGGCTAAGGATGAACTCGTGCGACGGGTTATTGCCAAATCATTTACCGTTCTGGCTAGCTCACTGTCTTCTGAGGCAGCCATCTTATCTTCGCCCGCCACTTTGCCTCAGGAGTAGAAGTGTAAAAGAACTTTGGCAGAGTACACTGTATGTCCCTGATTTGGCAGTCTGGGGTGGAAAACGGTCGCTAGTTTATTAGTTGGTTAGCCCTGATGGTCCAACCAAGCTCCTAGTCTCCAAGATGTCTGCCTCAAGTCTCTAAGATGTCTGACCTAGGTTCCCAAAATCTCTGCCCCAGATTTCCAAGATGTCTGACCTAGGTTCCCAAAATCTCTGCCCCAGGTTTCCAAGATGTCTACGCCAGGTTTCCAAGATGTCTGCCCCAGGTCTCACCAGGGTCTCTTGCACCACGGACGTCCCAAACACTAGCAGAAGACATGTTGGAGTCAGCTCTGGTTTTCCTAGTCTTAGTAGTAGCACAAAGATTTGGATTCATAGAAAACTGATGCATTTCAAAAAGAAAACAAAAGTTGAGGATGACGAGGGGCACAAAAAACCATAGGTTGCCGGTCAACTGAGGACGAGGCGTTTTAGTGAACACTGAGGTCTATGGGGAAATGTACAGCCCATGTGGATTTAGGCTGCTGTACTGAGGGTGGCCTCTAGTCCATGTGGAGACGAGTTTAAGCAAAACTACTCTCAACATAAAATACTACATACATGGGTCCATCACTATTTTTGAACACAGTTTGGTTTGTCACAAAATACGCAAAATGCATTCAATAAATATCTCTTTTATTTTGTGAATAATTTTCCTCTATCCAATTGGCGGCACGTAGCCGAGTGGGGACCTCGGTTCAAACCCTGTTCCTGGCCGGGATTTCTGCACAGTTTCAAAATACAGTAAGCGAGAGAAATCTTGGCCTACAAAATATTTACCAAAACAAATTACATGTCAGACAACAGACAATCACCAAATCGTCTGTGTGACTGAATGTGGTTTGGTTTTAAAAGTTGTTAATTGGTCGATTATCAAGATGAGTTGACCCTTGTTTATCTCATTTCTGATCTAGTCCAACTCAGCAGACCTAATATTTCTGAACCTGTTTTTTATTGAACCCAAACTAAACATATGAGGAGTCCATTTGCAAAAACAGATATCTCTCTAAAATTCATCGAAAAGGTTTGAGTCAGGGTTATTTTGTTTGGCTTGTTTGTTTTCCCCCATTTACGAATGTCAACTTGATTCATTATTAGCAGTAAATTTGAAATGTTTGTCTCAAGAAGGGGTGAAACTCTATCTGTATGGCAATAAAATAAACCTGGTTTTTCAAAAATCTGCTTTATGATGGGTAAATTGTAGCCAAGCCTTATCTGTCCGTAAACTCTGGTCCATGATCATTTCCTTCATATACGTCTGGGTCTGATCCTAGTGGCTGCAGTTTCCTCGGTTGAATCCCCTCCGACCAATCAGAGAGCGGGGGAGGCGGGTGTTGTAGGTCGTGTCTGTGACGTCAAGAGTTTGGTAGGTATACTTTTCTTCTTTTATCTGTTTTTGCAAATAAACTGTTCATATTTTTTCATTTATTTTTTTCTTGGCCTTCTAAGATAGTTTGTACGGCCTGGTCTTGCTTACATTTCAGGCCATGTCTAAATACAATAACTGCTTCCAACAAATGCTTTCTCGCTGGTGTGTGATGTCACATAGGCTATTACATTCAAGTGGAAGCATCTGCATCTACTGTATCTCCAACTTTGCCAATAGCTTCAACGACCTGATTTATCTTATTTACGAGAATGCAGAGAAACTAGAAACACACTAGTCAAGTTAGTGTGTGTACATCATTCTTCTGAACCAACCCTTGTGTTTGCGATAACACAACAGGGAGCCTGTGTGTCTGTGCGGGTCAGGGGCAGGAGTCCTGTGACCTGTCAGAGCTGAGGTGTTTTGGTCGGACTCATGATCTCGCACATTTCCACGGCTCGAAACACGTACACTGACGTCTAGACACTCACAGGTCATGCGGCTCGTCACAAGAACACGCCTGAAACTCACACGGTTTGACAGTTATGTGATCAAATGTACATATCAAATATTAGCTTAGGTTAGATAGATAGATGGATGAATGGATGGATAGATAGAGATAGATGGATGGATAAAGATAGCTAGATAGATACACAGAAACTAACCCTAACCCTACTGTACATTTATACAGCGCATTGTTACAGATCAAGGTCCCCCAAAGCACTTTACAACGTTCAGAGTTCAGATATTGTATAATTCATTCCACACGCAGCGATGATGGAAGCGAGACCCCGAACACACTGGTCCATCAAAGCCTCCGACCAAACACCATCCATTCACTCACTCATTACATTCAGACCTACTGTGGATGTTTTTAGTGGTAGGGGAAACCGGAGCACCCGTAGGAACCCTACTCAGACATGGGGAGAACAGGCAAATTCTACCCAGAAAGGCCCTGTTCAGACCGGGATTCAAACTTAGACCTTTGTGCTGAGAAGCGAAAGTGCTAACCACTCAGCCACTGTGTTGCCCAATTAAAGTGTGTCTTCCAAAACATAGTAACTATTCCATTAAAGTGACATTCAAAAAAAGATATAAAATAGAGAATGCACGATTTGTGACTATTCATGCAGTGCTATTTATTTAACTGGAGCACCTGGAGGAAACCTGCGCAAACTACGTAAACTACACTCCAACCAGGATTCGAACTATGGGGAGAGGAGGAAAGGGGAGAGTAGAGTATAGTAGAGTAGAGTAGAGTAGAGTAGAGTAGAGTAGAGTAGAGTGGAGTGGAGTAGGGAGTAGAGTAGAGTAGAGTAGAGTAGAGTAGAGTAGAGTAGAGTAGAGTAGAGTGGAGTGGAGTAGATTAGTAGAGTAGAGTAGAGTAGAGTAGAGTAGAGTAGAGTAGAGTAGAGTAGAGTAGAGTAGAGTAGAGTAGAGTAGAGTAGAGTAGAGTAGAGGGGAGGTGAGGTAGAGTACTTACCTTAACCCTTTCATCAACATCAAACCACACATAAGAAACAAATCACTAAATTTGTATTCAATTTTTTTCTATCTGTCTTTTCTATCACCATCCTCCCAAACCGAACCTCTGACTTTTCGCTAACGGCCAAAAAAAGCGTCGCATAAACCGCCTGAACCGTGGAACCGTAGCGACTGCGGCTGGAGCTCAGGTTGACATTGACAAACAGTAAATGGATTGCCGCGGATGTAGCCCCCGGTGCAGCCAAACTGGGCCACGCCATCACTCACATGATCTCACATTGATGTTTCATTAGCCCACCACATTTCAACGCCAACAACTGTAAACTTAACACCGCGGAGACAGGGAGCAAGGCCAAACATGAGCCGTGTGCCGCGCTGCCAGAGGTAAAACACATGACGCATCCGACACACCTACAGCGCTGGGAAAGAGCCACCATTTGTTTTTAAGTGGGACTTTGGATGTAGCCTGACTTGTCGGATGGGTCTCTCTCTCTCTAGACTCTCTCTCTCTGGTCTCTCTCTAGTCTCTATCTCTCTAGTCTCTCTCTCTTGTCTCTCTCTCTCGTCTCTCTCTCTTGTCTCTCTCTCTTGTCTCTCTGTCTTATCCCTCTCTCTAGTCTCTCTCTCTAGTCCCTCTCTCTAGTCTCTCTCTCTAGTCTCTCTCTCTCTAGTCCCTCTCTGGTTTCTCTCTCTTGTCTCTCTCTCTTGACTCTCTCTCTTGTCTCTCTCTCTAGTCTCTCTCTCTGGTCTCTCTATCTTATTCCTCTCTCTAGACTCTCTCTCTAGTATCTCTCTCTAGTCCCTCTCTCTAGTCTCTCTCTCTAGTGTCTCTCTCTGGTCTCTCTCTCTGGTTTCTCTCTCTTGTCTCTCTCTCTTATCCCTCTCTCTAGTCTCTCTCTCTAGTCTCTCTCTCGTATCCCTCTCTCTAGTCTCTCTCTCTAGTCTCTCTCTCTAGTCCCTCTCTCTAGTCTCTCTCTCTAGTCCCTCTCTCTAGTCTCTCTCTCTAGTCTCTCTCTCTGGTCTCTCTCTCTGGTTTCTCTCTCTTGTCTCTCTCTCTTATCCCTCTCTCTAGTCTCTCTCTCTAGTCTCTCTCTCTTATCCCTCTCTCTAGTCTCTCTCTCTAGTCTCTCTCTAGTCCCTCTCTCTAGTCTCTCTCTCTAGTCCCTCTCTCTAGTCTCTCTCTCTCTAGTCCTCTCTCTTGTCCCTCTCTCTAGTCTCTCTCTCTAGTATCTCTCTCTAGTCCCTCTCTCTAGTCTCTCTCTCTGGTTTCTCTCTCTTTGTCTCTCTCTCTTATCCCTCTCTCTAGTCTCTCTCTCTAGTCTCTCTCTCTAGTCTCTCTCTCGTATTCCTCTCTCTAGTCTCTCTCTCTAGTCCCTCTCTCCGGTCTCTCTCTCTAGTCCCTCTCTCTAGTCTCTCTCTCTAGTCTCTCTCTCTGGTCTCTCTCTCTGGTTTCTCTCTCTTGTCTCTCTCTCTTATCCCTCTCTCTAGTCTCTCTCTCTAGTCTCTCTCTCTTATCCCTCTCTCTAGTCTCTCTCTCTAGTCTCTCTCTAGTCCCTCTCTCTAGTCTCTCTCTCTAGTCCCTCTCTCTAGTCTCTCTCTCTCTAGTCCTCTCTCTTATCCCTCTCTCTAGTCCCTCTCTCTAGTCTCTCTCTCTAGTGTCTCTCTCTGGTCTCTCTCTCTGGTTTCTCTCTCTTGTCTCTCTCTCTTATCCCTCTCTCTAGTCTCTCTCTCTAGTCTCTCTCTCGTATTCCTCTCTCTAGTCTCTCTCTCTAGTCCCTCTCTCCGGTCTCTCTCTCTAGTCCCTCTCTCTAGTCTCTCTCTCTAGTCTCTCTCTGGTCTCTCTCTCTGGTTTCTCTCTCTTGTCTCTCTCTCTTATCCCTCTCTCTAGTCTCTCTCTCTAGTCTCTCTCTCTTATCCCTCTCTCTAGTCTCTCTCTCTAGTCTCTCTCTAGTCCCTCTCTCTAGTCTCTCTCTCTAGTCTCTCTCTAGTCCCTCTCTCTAGTCTCTCTCTCTAGTCACTCTCTCTAGTCTCTCTCTCTCTAGTCCTCTCTCTTGTCCCTCTCTCTAGTCTCTCTCTCTAGTATCTCTCTCTAGTCCCTCTCTCTAGTCTCTCTCTCTAGTGTCTCTCTCTGGTCTCTCTCTCTGGTTTCTCTCTCTTGTCTCTCTCTCTTATCCCTCTCTCTAGTCTCTCTCTCTAGTCTCTCTCTCTAGTCTCTCTCTCGTATTCCTCTCTCTAGTCTCTCTTTCTAGTCTCTCTCTCTAGTCCCTCTCTCTAGTCTCTCTCTCTAGTCTCTCTCTCTGGTCTCTCTCTCTGGTTTCTCTCTCTTGTCTCTCTCTCTTATCCCTCTCTCTAGTCTCTCTCTCTAGTCTCTCTCTCTTATCCCTCTCTCTAGTCTCTCTCTCTAGTCTCTCTCTCTAGTCCCTCTCTCTAGTCTCTCTCTCTCTAGTCCTCTCTCTAGTCCCTCTCTCTAGTCTCTCTCTCTCTAGTCTCTCTCTCTAGTCTCTCTCTCTCTAGTCCCTCTCTCTAGTCTCTCTCTCTCTAGTCTCTCTCTAGTCCCTCTCTCTCTCTCTAGTCTCTCTCTCTCTAGTCCCTCTCTCTAGTCTCTCTCTCTCTCTCTAGTCTCTCTCTCTAGTCCCTATCTCTAGTCTCTCTCTCTCTAGTCTCTCTCTCTAGTCTCTCTCTCTCTAGTCCCTCTCTCTAGTCCCTCTCTCTAGTCTCTCTCTCTAGTCCCTCTCTCTAGTCTCTCTCTCTAGTCTCTCTCTCTAGTCTCCCTCTCTCTAGTCTCTCTCTCTCTAGTCTCTCTCTCTCTAGTCTCTCTCTCTAGTCTCTCTCTCTCTAGTCCCTCTCTCTAGTCTCCCTCTCTAGTCTCTCTCTCTAGTGTCTCTCTCTCTAGTCCCTCTCTCTAGTCTCTCTCTCTAGTCTCTATCTCTAGTCTCTCTCTCTTATCCCTCTCTCTAGTCCCTCTCTCTTATCCCTCTCTCTAGTGTCTCTCTCTAGTCTCTCTCTCTAGTCCCTCTCTCTAGTCTCTCTCTCTAGTCTCTCTCTCTAGTCTCCCTCGCTAGTCTCTCTCTCTGGAAGAACCTAATCTAGAGCCATGACAGAGAGCATGCAAAAACCATTGCCATCACTATGGACACTGCCAGAGGTAAGAGTTAGCGGGAAAAACATGACGCATCCGACACACCTACAGCGCTGGGAAAGAGCCATCATTTGTTCCTAAGTGGGACTTTTGATGTAGCCTGACTTGTCGGATGGGATCTCGTTCGGGAAAAGAAGTCTTCACATGTGCACTTCAAACGCCCCAGGCAAAGGATTTCGTCTCCTCCTTTTTTTTTTTTACTCAAAAGTGGCGGCTTGAACGAGGGCTGATTCAGTGACAGCTCCGGTACACTTGAGAGAGAAGTAGGTCGCGGTGTTTTAAATCCCCGCCACTACTTAAAAGGAGGTTAGTCATGGCCACCTAGAGCGGCGGGAGAGGAGAGGTGGAGCTGGAAAGGAGGATGGAAGAGTGTTCTTACATCTGGGGGCAGAGTCTAACGGGTGCTTAACATCATAAAGGCGGGATGTACGGGAGTAAAGGTACAAGGAGGTAAAGAGGAGCCTTGTCAAAGAGCTCAAAGCGAGAGGCATTCAGGAGTTTTTGATCCCATTGTATTTTACTCACGGTGTCGCCAGTTCTACACGAAAAACATGAAAATTAGGTAAAAAATTGGAAAGTTTGGAAAAAAAAAATATCTCAATTTAAGCATATTCTGATCTGGGACAAAGAGTGAAATGATCTTCCTTAAAAAATAAACAAGAAATGTCTCTCTTGGAATAAAAATAAAGCAACAATTCTTTAAATATTACTAAATAAATGGAGAATCTTGTTTAAAACAGTTGGAATGAACTCAGATAAATCCAAAAAAAAACCTAGATTCAAGCCTTTATTACCTGATATTATACCGTCTTTTTTTTTTGCAGTGTAGTCCTCTGTTCTTGCCTGGTTGCAGTAGATGGGCCAAAGAAAAAGCCATCCATCCATTTTATATTTTTATTTATTTTTATTTGACAATAAATGTATTGTTAAGACCGGACCCAGTTCCAAGCCGGTTTTAAATGTTTGTGTGCAAAGTATTGAAAAATAGAATGGGAGCCAGAGCGAGTTGACGCCAAACTATCTCTGATCTTTCTCCCATTGGTCTCTTCCTGGTCTCTCCCTCGGGTCCCTCTCTCTCTGTCTGTCTAGCCCTGGGCTCTGTCTGGTCTCTCTGGCCTCTCTCTAGTCTCTCTCTAGTCTCTCTCTAGTCTCCCTGGCCTCTCTCTAGTCCCTCTCTAGTCTCTCTCTAGTCTCCCTGGCCTCTCTCTAGTCCCTCTCTAGTCCCTCTCTAGTCTCTCTCTAGTCTCCCTGGCCTCTCTCTAGTCCCTCTCTAGTCCCTCTCTAGTCTCTCTCTAGTCTCTCTGGCCTCTCTCTAGTCCCTCTCTAGTCCCTCTCTAGTCTCTCTCTAGTCTCCCTGGCCTATCTCAAGTCCCTCTCTAGTCTTTCTCTAGTCTCCCTGGCCTCTCTCTAGTCCCTCTCTAGTCTCTCTCTAGTCCCTCTCTAGTCTCTCTCTAGTCTAGTCTCTCTGGCCTCTCTGTAGTCTCTCTCTAGTCTCTCTCTAGTCTCTCTGACCTCTCTTTAGTCCCTCTCTAGTCTCTCTGGCCTCTCTCTAGTTCCGCTCTAGTCTCTCTCTAGTCCCTCTGGCCTCTCTCTGTGGTCTTTCTCAGTCCTGCTCCGGCCCCTCAACGTTGTGTCCTCTACAGCTGTATTTTAAAGTATACGCACGGCTTTTGACAGCTGCAGCAGCGCTCAAACCTACACCCAGCAGCTCTCACATCTCTGCAATCCCACTTTAGCCGTCGTGAGACAAACATCGGCTAGAAAAGTGTACAAAATGTGTGGTTTTTACAGCTTCAAAACACACAGCTGCTACTTCAAATTTCACTTATTGGGTGGTATTTTGGGAACACACCCCGAGGGACCAGCGTATTTACAGTCTCAACACACTCCTTCATATCAGTTCGTGGAAGCTTTTGCATCTTGACTGCGTGTAAATAACTCTCTAGTACAGACCAGACAGAGTCCCAACAGGTGGTGACTGGTCTCAAGTTCCTCCACTCTTGTCGACATCTCACCTTTTCACCGACACGCTAGGAGCTTTAGCAATATTTCAGCAGTGTGTGTGCATGTGTGTGTGCATGGGGGTGGGGATAGCAAAGGGGTGGGGGGTGGGGGTGGCCTCGCTAATAACCAGCCAAGGTACACTAATCTCCGATGGCAACATTTGGTTTACCTTAAGCTGGAGGGACAGCTGTATTAAAAGCAGGAATTATCCTAATCAGCTGGGAGTGCATCCGAGCGTCCGCCCTCCTCCCGCTGCACCTCTTTGCATATAAAACTTCACATTAGGCTTAAGAGTACACCGGCTTAAGCACCACAGCGCCCTACATCTGTCTCTCTGCGCTGATGGCCAATCAGAGCGCGGGATGAGGCTGGGGGGGGGAGGGAGGAGAGGAGGGAGGGAGGGAGGGGAGGCGTGGAAGAAGATGGATGGAGGAAGAGTACATTGGGAAGTACAGTCATTGAAAACACAAGGGGCGTCGACGGTAAGGTAAGTTTATTTGACTCTGGGACCAGCAGGAGGCCGGTCCCTGTGCTCCCTCAGAGTCCCAGCAGGAGGCCAGTCCCTGTGCTCCCTCAGAGTCCCAGCAGGAGGCCAGTCCCTGTGCTCCCTCAGAGTCCCAGCAGGAGGCCAGTCCCTGTGCTTCCTCAGAGTCCCAGCAGGAGGCCAGTCCCTGTGCTCCCTCAAAGTCCCAGCAGGAAGCCAGTCCCTATGCTCCCTCAATGTCCCAGAAAGAGGCCAGTCCCTGTGCTCCCTCATAGTCCCAGAAAGAGGCCAGTCCCTGTGCTCCCTCATAGTCCCAGAAAGAGGCCAGTCCCTGTGCTCCCTCAGAGTCACAGGAGAGCCACAGGAGCCAGAGCAGAGACCTGAAAACTGAGGAAAAATAGTAAAAATCTTTGACAAATCTAAATCTGTGGTATTTCACTTTATTATGTCATTAAAAATCCACGTTATTTGTTCAACAGAAAGAGTCTTGTAAAAACAGGAGGTTGTGAACAATTCGGACCGCACAAATAAGTCTTCATTAAAATATGAAAAATGTTATCTAGACTTGCAAGAAAAAGCCCTTTGAGTCACTATTTGACTGTCTTTGTGGTGTGACAGACCAGAAATATGCATGTGAAAACTAGTGACATAACCTGGTCTCTCTCTCTGGTCTCTCTGGTCTCTCTCTCTGGTCTCTCTGGTCTCTCTGGTCTCTCTCTCTGGTCTCTCTCTCTGGTCCCTCTGGTCTCTCCCTCTGGTCTCTCTCTCTTGTCTCTCTTGTGTCTCTATATCTGGTTTCTCTCTCGAGTCTCTCTCTCTGTTCTTCCTCTTAAGTCTCTCTCCACTCTCATAAGAGCCATAAGAACAGTCTACTAACATCCCTAACTGTCGCCAAGAAAATAATACTCCAAAACTGGAAAACAAAACACACAATCAACATCAATCATTGGACCAACTCTCTTACTCAATACATAACATCCTCTGAAATAGCAGCTCGCCATGATGATGACATGACTTCCTTTACATACTCCTGGTCACCATTCATTAGTCATTTTGACATCAACCCCAATAATTTCTCAACATCAATTTAATCCCCAACACCCAACCACAAATTAATATACCAAAGAGACTAAAAGTGCCACTCACATTCTTATAAATCCTTCACATATAAACAGATGCACATACACAACTGCACACACATGCACGCATACATACACTCTCGCACACACTCTCCAAATAGATAAGTTAAAATCAGTTACTATTACTATTTATATATGAATTTAGGATCATTTATTTCCAAATATTTATTTATTTGTTTACTTACTTCCTCACGTTGCTGTTGTTGTTATTGTCATTATTGTTATTATAATTGTTATTATAATTGTTATTATAATTGTTATTATAATTGTTATTATAATTGTTATTATAATTAATATTATTTACATTTCCTCTCTCACTTAAATTGGATATCTGAACAAACTATACACATTAGATCCAAGATTACAATCAGGTACTGGAAAAGAGAGGAAAGAAGGAAAGAAAAAGAATATATATAACGTTGTGTTTATAAAATAAATGAACAAATCAAATATACATAACATAGAGAACAACAGGGCAGACAAGAAGTGGGCCCGATGTGGGGTATCTCCCACCTCATCGGCCCCACAAATTTCTTGTTTTTTTAATGCACCTCACAGGACTGACAAGAGGACAAGCAGGGCCTGTTGAGTGAGCCCGTCTCGCAGCACGCTCTGCTTTTCATTATTATTATGATTTGTTTGTTTATTTTTGTTAATATTAATTATTGATTTATTATTATTGTCATTTATTCTACTATTATTATTTTTCACCAAAGCCCAGCAAGATAAAATTAGCAATGGGTAATGATTGTGGCAATGACGATGATAATAGTGATAGCGATGATGATGTGTATATATATAAACCCCTTTTTTTTATTTTTTTATGTATTTTTTTTATTATTATTATTTTATTTATTTTTTGTAAAATATATAGATTCATTTGACCACATTCGACATAGCACCTATGCACCCCTGCATTGCATACACATTCACATACATATACAGAAACTCCGCAAACCAAGGCTGAACTGAAACAATAAAAAACGCAACCCGAATAATTTTATTTTATTTTTTTTACTCTCCCCCTCCCCCCCAACCCCTCCCACCTTAACACCTACTGTATTTGTAAACCGTATATATTAGATTTCGAATATAATTTTGTTTTATTTCTTTCTCTTATGTTTTCATTCTTGTAATTGTATTAAAATGTAATAAAGTTAATAAAAAAAAAAAAAAAAAAAACAAAAAAGTCTCTCTCCACTCTCACTCTCTATTCCCTCTCTCTGGTCTTCCTCTTTAGTCTCTCTCTCTCTACTCTTTCTCTCTAGTCCCTCTCCCTTGTCTCTCTCCCCAGTTTCTCTCCCTATAGTCTCTCTCCCTAGTCTCTCTCTCTGGTCTTTTTCTTGAATCCAAAGACATGACAGAGCACACGCAAAAACTATTAATAGCATTTTGATCGTTTTTTTTACTAAATTTCAGCAATTTTATCGGGTTAAATGTTTCGAAACCATTAAAACAGAAATCACATTTTTTTTTTTCAAGCAACCAGAAATACTGAGACTTTTCCACCGCTGCCACCGGACTGATTGTCCACACAAAACTTCCCGCCTGCCCTCCCCTTGCTACCCCCCCCACTCTTGATACCAGCCCTGTACCCTGGTCGGCGCGGTCTCCCCCTCGCCCTGGTCCGGCTGGCGCATGCGTCCTGCTTAGCGCGCTGGTCCCGGCACACACGGGCGCTGATTACCGCGCCGGGCCCTTGTGCTTGGCTGCACCTTCACAATCAGCCGCGGCCCCAACAATGCGCCCTGATGAATCAAACATCATGGCATTAGTTTCACCTTGCTGCCCCGTTCCCATGCGCGCCCTGGCCCTTTGTTGCAGCGCGCGGTGATGGGAAAGACAACTGACACCGACTTGCACCTATTCACCGACACCCCCCACCCCCCGACCCCCCGACCCCCCATCATCCTTCTCCGTTGGCCACAGACCCGTCCCTCAGGTCCCCCCTCGCCAGCACCAAAATAGGGCCCTGGACCTGATTGAGCTTTTGAACTCCTGCGGTCGCGGTTTGGAGGGTCCCCAAACCCCCCCATCACAACCCCCCCTTTTACCCTGGTGGTTGTGGGGAGCTGGGATGAAAGTTGTGCAAAACTTGGCAAAGAAGTCTTAATAGTTTTTATTTTATTGGACACAACAGTTACATTGGAAAGACCAAACGCACTAATTAAGCAATAAAGGTTCTCTCTTCTGTCTCTCTCTCTCTGTTTTGTTTCTCTCTCTCTGTGTCTCTCGCTGTGTCTCTCTGTCTCTCTCTCTCTCTCTCTCTCGCTGTCTCTCTCTCTCTCTCTCTCGCTGTCTATCTCTCTCTCTCTCTCTCTCTCTCGCTGTCTCTCTCTCTCTTTCTCTCTCACTCTCTCTCTCTGTCTCTTGCTGTGTCTCTCTCGCTCTCTTTCTCTCTCACTCTCTCTCTCGCTGTGTGTCTCTCTCTCTCTCTCTGTCTCTCTCTCTCTGTGTGTCTCTCTCTCTCTCTCTGTGTCTCTACCCTAAACCCTAAATGACTTGGCCTTAAAGCTGGGGTCATGCGGCTGGGATTTTTCTCATTCCGATAAATAACACGTGTTGTTTGCCTCAACAGAGAGAGAGTCGAAAAACAAATCGATGCAGAGTCGAGTAAAGTAGAGCAGAGTACTGTAGAGTAAAGTAGAGCAGAGTACTGTAGAGTAAAGTAGATTAGAGTACTGTAGAGTAGAGCAGAGTATTGTAGAGTAAAGTAGAGTAGAGTACTGTAGAGTAAAGTAGAGCAGAGTACTGTAGAGTAAAGTAGAGTAGAGTACTATAGAGTAAAGTAGATTAGAGTACTGTAAAGTAGAGCAGAGTACTATAGAGTAAAGTAGAGCAGAGTACTGTAGAGTAAAGTAGAGTAGAGTACTGTAGAGTAAAGTAGATTAGAGTACTGTAGAGTAGAGCAGAGTACTGTAGAGTAAAGTAGATAAAAGTAGAGTAGAAACTGTTTTTTTTCACATTCTGAGAGTTACAGTAGCTTCCTCAGCTTTAACAGTGTTGTTGAGAGTATTATGATTATGATTATTATTATTTTCATTATAACAAAGCCGTCGGTTGCCGTCGCCGTCGCCGTTGCCGTCGCCGTCGCCGTTGCCGTGGAGGTGTGGATCGCCGTGAGAGAGAGCTCGCTGACAGACAGGACGCAGACGTGTCAGCCACAATGTTTTATTCATCACAATATTTTCCTTTTGCTTTTTTTGATCTGTTCAGAATTTAATTGACGTTTGCGGAAAACTGGAGATTTACACTCGAGATGGAGACGCTTTCACCAAATTAACACCTTTTGGGAAGTGTCCTGAACATGAAATGACACGGGTGTGCTCTCGCGGCGCACGTACATATGCCAGAAACATGAAGGTAGATTTTTGAAGCAGATTTGAAAGTGATGACTTCTTAGCTGTCTCAAAAAAGTCTTGATTTGACATGAATAACTTAAAAATACACACATAAACTTTGTAGTAAAGACTTAATTCATGGGAAATGTAGTTCAAGTCTTTTACTGGTCCCAATGGGCTGAGGGGCTGCAGGTTTTCATTCCAACCAAGCAGGAGCCCACCACACTCCACCCATTTCCTCTAGAGTCCAGCCTGAACCTGAACCTGGAAACTTGGGTTGAAATGAAAACCTGCTGCCTCTGAGGACCAAGTTGAAAACCTCTGGTGTAAATTCTCAGTGTTCATTTTTAGAATTTTATGTGTAAAATGTGTGTTCACAATGATGCGTTATTGTCCGGCCGATACAACAAAGTGTCGACAGAGCAGCAGCGTAGAACATGGACTGTAAACTCAGAGAGGACTGAGTGTGACATCACCATATATGTCTCTCTCTGGTCTTTCTCTTCTCTCTCTCTTTCTCTGGTCTCTCTCTCTCTCTTCTCTCTCTCTTTCTCTGGTCTCCCTCTCTCTCTTCTCTCTCTCGTTCTCCGGTCTCTCTCTATCTCTTCTCTCTCTATTTCTCTGGTCTCTTTCTCTTTCTCTGGTGTCTTTCTTCTCTTTCTCTCTCTCTGGTCTCTCTCTCTTTTTCTGGTCTCTCTCTCTCTCTCTGGTCTCTCTCTCTTTCTCTGGTCTCTCTTATCCCACTCTTTCTCTTGTCTCTCCTTCTGATCTCTCTCTGGTCTCTCTCTGATCTCTTTTTCTGGCCTTATTCAGTTCTCTCTCTTCTCTCTCTCTCTCTCTGTTCTCTCTTTGATATACTGTATATCTCTCTCTGTTTTTTCTCCCTGATCTCTTTTTGACTCATCTTTCTCTCTGGTCTCTCTCTCTTTCTCTCGTCACTCTCTTGTCTCTCTCTGTTCTCTCTCTGATAGATATCTCTCTGTTTGGTCTCTCTCTCTCTGATTTTTCTCCCTGATCTCTCTTTGACTCGTCCTTCTCTCTGGTCTCTCTCTCTTTCTCTCGTCACTATCTGGTCTCTCTCTGATCTCTCTCTCTCTGGTATCTCTCTCTCTCTCTCCGATCTCTTTTTAAAACAACATTCCGTGGATGTCTCTCCATTGTTGTATTTTTACATATATTACCTCCGTGTCTTTCACATGTAGAGCATATCCCTTCATCAAACCGTTTCCATTTCTTTTCTCTCTCTCTGCACTGAAGCCTTGCCTCACAGGTGTCCAGCTGGTTTCTTGGCAGGTGCTCGGTGATTGATATTTGCGGAAATCTCAGCACGGCTCCATCCGCTCTCTCTTTCTCTCTCTCTGCATGTTTTTTTGGTTTTTTTCATCCCGGGTTTGTCAGGTCGGTGGATGGGACCAGGTAAATGCGCCCTGTCAGTTTGTTGTGTGGGAGCTCTCCAGGGGGCGAAGCTCGGTCTGTGATGTTTGAAATTGTGTAGGTGTTTCGACAGAGGTGAGATATCACAGGCTTTTTTTTTCAGCAATGTGCCAGACGGAAAGGCGCTGGTAAAACCCGGTGGTCACTAAACGCCTCATTTTTGGTTGTATGCGTTTGGCAAAAAGTCCTATTCATTGCGTCGGATCCATTAGTTTTTGTGTAGCCCGAAAACACAGCAGTTGTTATGTTAGAGGATTGTACAAAACTGTTGATTTTCCTGTTGGTTGTAGGTCTGAGGGACTGCTGCAGCTGTCAAAAGCCGTGCATACGCTGTAAAATGGCGATGCGGAGGTTAGAGGGACTTCGGGGAGACCAGCGTGAGACGAAAGAGAGACCAGGATGAGGCCAGGGTGAGACCAAAGAGCCAAAGAGAGACCGGAATGAGGCCAGGGTGAGACCAAAGAGAGAAAAGAGTGAGGGACCAGTGAGAGACGAGAGAGAGATTAGAGAGAGAGACCAGAAAGAGATCAGTGACAGACAGAGAGAGAGAGAGAGAGAGAGAGAGAGAGACCAGAGACCAGAGAAATAGACTAGGGAAAAAGACCAGAGAGAGACCAGTGAGAGACCGGGGACAGACCAGAGAGAGACCAGTGAGAGACAGAGAGATAGAGAGAGACCAGAGATAGAGGCCAAAAATAGACCAGGGAAAGAAACCAGAGAGAGAGACCAGAGATAAAGACCAGGGAGATACCAGTGAGAGACCAGAGAGGCACCAGAGAGAGACCAGAGAGAGACCAGAGAGAGACCAGAGAGAGACCAGTGAGAGACAGAGAGAGAGACCAGAGAAAGAGGCCAGAAAGAGACCAGGGAAAGAAACCAGAAAGAGAGACCACAGACAGAGACGAGAGAGAGACCATGGGAAAGATACCAGAGAGAGAGACCAGAGAGAGAGACCCTGACCTTTGTGTATACACCTGTATTCTTTTGACAACAGTCTGCATTTGACCCATAACTGAATGACACTGCCTCTCCTCCAGATGTCAATAGGTCCGTGGCACTAATCTGGCAACCTGGCAGCGCACTTAGGTTTCTCATTGGATTATCAACTGAAAAACAACATCTGGGATTATTTCACTGACGTTTGATTTCTCCGGACCAATCGTAAACATTGGGACAGGGATTTGGCATGTGATGTGTGTGGTGTGAGAGAGAGAGAACGATCTTAAACAGCTTCAGGAGGTACAGTATATGCCCAGAGAAGGAGGGGATCCATCAGCTATAGACGCTTTCCCACACCTGTGAAGCAGCAATATGTAAGATATTCATGTCAAGTCATCATTAAAGAGCCCTAATCTGTCAGAATAATAAACCATGCTCTTTTCAAATACAGTAATTCAGGGATATTCAAATTTCTACGTTACTTTTACAGCCCCTAAATTTTGTTAGGTTTTCATTTCGATGTCCCGCCCTCCACCGTTTCACCAATCAGAAAGTCTGATTGGCGTGGAGTTAATCTCACTGGTAAAGTAGCATGTGGCGCAGAATTAAAAAAGGTTGCGTTATGATTCTCAAATCATTAACGACAAAACAAGGAATAAAACCAGGATTTCTGTGTTGGTTATAGATTTGTTGTTGACAAAACTCTTGGTCTATGGTCCCAGCTGGAGTCGTCTGCATATCTGGCAACCTGAGTCAGGGGGAGTGGGAGAGGCTGCAGTACCACTTTTGGCCACATGTTTACACACGTCTCCTTTAATGTTGGGAGTCGACCTGGTGACATCAGAAGCCGTTCCTGCGAGGACAGAACAGCGACATGTTCATCTCAGTCACAACAGAGACAGAACCTGAGTTTATCACTCTGTGTGATTATGACAGGGTTTCTCACACTGTGATGTCACATTTTGAACTAGAGCATACTACTCTACTCTACTCTATTCTACTCTACTCTATTCTACTCTACTCTATTCTACTCTATTCTACTCTATACTCTACTCTATACTCTACTCTACTCTACTCTACTCTACTCTACCCTTTCCTACTCTTTTGTACTCTACTCTACTTTACTCTACGCTACTCTACTCTACTCTACTCTACTCTACTCTACTCTACCCTATCCTACTCTTTTTTACTCTATTCTACTTTACTCTACTCTATCCTACTCTACTCTATCCTACTCTTTTGTACTCTACTCTACTCTACTCTATCCTACTCTTTTATACTCTACTCTATCCTACTCTTTTGTACTCTACTCTACTCTACCCTATCCTACTCTTTTGTACTCTACTCTATCCTACTCTTTTGTACTCTACTCTATCCTACTCTTTTGTACTCTACTCTACTCTACTCTATCCTACTCTTTTGTACTCTACTCTACTCTACCCTATCCTACTCTTTCGTACTCTACTCTTCTCTACTCTACTCTACTCTACCTTATCCTTTTCTTTTGAACTCTACTCTACTCTACTCTATCGTACTCTTTTGTACTCTACTCTACTCTACCCTGTCCTCCTCTTTCGTACTCTACTCTACTCTACTCTACTCTACTCTACTCTACTCTACTCTACTCTACTCTACTCCTACTCCTACTCCTACTCCTACTACCAGTGCCAGGTCCTTCTTTAGTCCCTTGTCCTCATTCAGGCCGAGCTGGTACTAATGTGTTCTAGCTGACAGTGATTGCTGCTGGAAGCCACGGTTACCAAGGAATTTACACAGACACATGGTTTGTCGCGAGTATAGGCGGCGAGGATACAGTACCAGCCGCTGAAGCGTATTGGAAACACGCCCAGATGGAGTAAAATAGAGTAGAGTAGAAATAAAAATAGGTAGAAAAACTATTGTTACAACTACTTTTTACACCTCTGCATCATTCCCCATTATCCCCAGTGAGCAGGCAAACACAAATTGAAATCAAAAATACATTTGGCATCGGGGGCTGATTGTACGGAATAGTAATTACAACATTGCCGCATAACAACAATGGGATAAACACGTGTTGTTGTGGCGCTCTGAGCTTGTCAATTGGAGTCATTCCACCGAATAGAAATCCCCTTTTGTCGGGACCATGGCCTCCTTCAGCTCCAACATGTGTCGGCCCCTTTGAGGTCTAAATCTGCCCACCTGTCCACCGCTAATCCTGCCAGCATATTACAAAACTGTGCAATTAATTAAAAGCTCACTCCCCAGGATTAGTAACCTACATTCACATGATATGCAGATCAGTTTGGAATGTCCGAGGCAAGGTAAAAAACAACAATATTCGATTTTTTTGTTTATTGAGGTCTTGGACATATACACATGTTACAAGCAGATTTTTACACGGAGGGATCAAAAGGAGTAGTTTTGTTATGGACTGGACACGATTACTTTTCCTGGTTTTATTTTGATAGATTTGTACTTTTCAGTGTTACTTCATGTCTGCCCTAACGTGTTTCACTTGTGTGTCCCTGTGTGTCTCTAAACCCTGTGCTCCTCTCCCATTGTTGTTGGTCCATTGTGATTTTGTCCCTATTTTGTCCTGGTTTGAGTTTTAAGTTCTGTATCCTGGGGGTTGTATTTTGTATTTTGTGAATTAAATCTTATGTTTTGGCAGTCCTGCATTTTGGGTCCTTCATCCTTTTCAGAATGTGACAAGTATACGGCCATGTTTATACCGTACATTTATTATTTATACATTTTTTGTGTACACTGTCTTTTGTTTATTGTGTGTTTTGTCCGTCTGTTTTTTTGCATTATATGATTTATATTATTTAACTGCATTTAATTACCCTGTTTACTCACCTGTGCCATTTCCTGAAATAACATGAAGCGCTATGCTGCACGGTGGCTGAGTGGTTATCCCTCTCGCCTTTCAGCAAGAAGGTCCTGGCTTCGAATCCCACTCGGAACAGGGTCTTTCTGAGTGGAGTTTGCATGTTCTCATCGTGCCTGCTCCGGTTTCCTCCAGGTGCTCCGGGTTCCCCTATACCACTAAAAACATAAGCTCAAAAGGCAAACTCCTCCAGCTCTGGTAGTCCGGACCAAGCCGAGCACCAACATCTAGGGATGGGTTCGTTGGCGCTGTTACTACGGCGACCACGTAAGCCTTAGTGGCATCAGGATCTGGGTCAAAAGCAGAGGATGGATTTCCCTACGGGGACAATAACATTTACATTTACCAGCAATTATGTGTGTATGGGACTTCCCATTGGTAGGTTGACAGCACACTTTCATTTTTACAATTTCATCAATCATTTCATCACAACAAAAATACATGAACTGTTTTGTGTTAGATAAAAAGACACTTAATTCAAGCAGTTATTACCTCATAATTATCATTCAATTATCATTATCCTGTGCAGTGTCAATATCTAAAACTTTACATAAAACACTATCTTTTGCCAGAAGGAAGAAGCTGGAACATGGCTTTCCCAGGACGGCCAGAAGACTCATTGACAAATAGGGTTGAAAAACAGGAAAAACAACAAAAATGGCGGCAATGGAAGGTCTCCCAGTGTACAGAGGAATTACACAGATTAAGATTACGTGTGGTATGTTTACAGCATAATGAAGCAGGCCCGCTATAATGACCATCAAATCTGGATTAGATGGTGGACAGCAGCGGTGGGAGTGTGTCGGACTGAGCTGAGCCGTCCAATCCGCCGCCTCGCTCACCTACCGAGCTCCGGATTATGCTCAGATCGCATTTATGTGAGGGCAAATATGTATTCGGCATTAATACCTATAAAACATCAGGGATTTTGTGCAGCGATAAACCCCCAACCGACAATTGTGTGTGTGTTTGTTTCACCTGGACAAGTGAAAAACAACAGATACATACATGAGACGATGGATTTGGTTTTGTCTGAAATTAGATGTTTTTCCACGAGTTGCACCTTTTTCAGGATTATCTAGATGTTGATAATGTTGGGATTAGTTTGTTCATACAATGTAAACATCACCCAGACACAGCCTCAGTCCTGGATCTACAGCCTCAGTCCTGGATCTGCAGCCTCAGTCCTGGATCTACAGCCTCAGTCCTGGATCTACAGCCTCAGTCCTGGATCTGCAGCCTCAGTCCTGGGTCTACAGCCTCAGTCCTGGATCTACAGCCTCAGTCCTGGATCTACAGCCTCAGTCCTGGATCTGCAGCCTCAGTCCTGGGTCTACAGCCTCAGTCCTGGATCTGCAGCCTCAGTCCTGGATCTACAGCCTCAGTCCTGGATCTACAGCCTCAGTCCTGGATCTGCAGCCTCAGTCCTGGGTCTACAGCCTCAGTCCTGGATCTGCAGCCTCAGTCCTGGATCTACAGCCTCAGTCCTGGATCTGCAGCCTCAGTCCTGGGTCTACAGCCTCAGTCCTGGATCTGCAGCCTCAGTCCTGGATCTACAGCCTCAGTCCTGGATCTACAGCCTCAGTCCTGGATCTGCAGCCTCAGTCCTGGGTCTACAGCCTCAGTCCTGGATCTGCAGCCTCAGTCCTGGATCTACAGCCTCAGTCCTGGATCTACAGCCTCAGTCCTGGATCTGCAGCCTCAGTCCTGGATCTACAGCCTCAGTCCTGGATCTACAGCCTCAGTCCTGGATCTACAGCCTCAGTCCTGGATCTGCAGCCTCAGTCCTGGGTCTACAGCCTCAGTCCTGGATCGACAGTCTCAGTTCTGGGTCAACAGCCTCAGTCCTGGGTCTACAGCCTCAGTCCTGGGTCTACAGCCTCAGTCCTGGGTCAACAGCCTCAGTCCTGGGTCTACAGCCTCAGTCCTGGGTCTACAGCCTCAGTCCTGGATCTGCAGTCTCAGTCCTGGATCTGCAGCTTCAGTCCTGGGTCTACAGCCTCACTCCTGGATCTACAGCAGTTCAAGCCTCTCTTAAAAGTACTGGTCCTGGTCCTGGTCCGGTTCAGAGTTTTTCACCAGAGCAGAGCGAGTGCTACAGTTAGCCTTAACCTTTTTGCTCTATTTCAAGTTATACAAACTAGTTTACGCTCATTTGAATGTGTGGACTCTTTTAAAATACTTACTTTTAACAAAACTGGTGAAACACAATTACACATTTTGGGGACTTTTCCCAGAATTCCTGTGATTGGAATGGGAGTTGACCGTCTGTGGTGATGAAGGCAAACTCGTAAAATAAACATAGATCACCGGCATTTCAACCCATAAACGTTATCATTCCCGAGTCAGGTCCAGGTTTTGAGAGCTCTCTCCTGGGGCTGGGATAAAGTCCAGTCCCAATTCTCCAAATGAAAGAAGCAGCGTGGACAGTGTGGAGCTTAGGCTTAGTCACCCGGCCTGTTTCTCTTTTTCCTCATGTATTATGTCATTGCATCGTCCTGTCAGTGTGTGTGTGCGTGTGTGTGTGTGTGTGTGTGTGTGTGTGTGTGTGTGTGTGTGTGTGTGTGTGTGTTTGTGAGCCGTGTCGGTTGGAAAAGCAGGTTATCGCTGTGCAAAAATGACACGGAGCAACAGATGATGGGCATTATCCCGCGCAGACCTGCTGTCTCTGGCCCCTGCGCGCCCCGGCCGGACAGCAGGACGGCCCACCCACGGGAGAGGGATCCAGGCAGGGGGGAAGAGGGGGGTACACCGCACCTGTTAGAAACGTACGAGCCGAGACGAGCTGCAGAAACTAACGAGGGCTGATTGTAATGAAATAAAAGTGGGGAAAATCGAGTTACGTTCAAAGCAAAGCAGTTAAGTGGCAGAGTATGACTGACGCTTTTATGAAATTCCAATTGGATGTGTGAGATACCAATTACCGAGGCTTTTAAAAACAAAACTGGACAGACCGATCCTCTGTGATCTCCCTTAAATGTGATCAACAGAAGACTTTGAGCATTTATAACCAAACAATCAAAATCCTTGCAACTGTTTTCTTTTGTTTTTTGTTTCCAAGGGCATGATAAATCCATCCAATTTCCTGGATCTGTCCTGGTCCGGCCCTGGTCCTGACATGGTCCTGGCCTGGTGCTGACCTGGTCCTTACCTGGTCCTTTCCTTGTCCTGTCCTGTCCTGGTTCTGTCTTGGTCCTGTCTTGGTCTTGGTCTTGTCCTGGTCCTGTCCTGGTCCTGTCCTGGTCCTTTCCTGGTGCTGACCTGGTCCTTACCTGGTCCTTTCCTCGTTCTGTCCTGTCCTGGTCCTGTCCATGTACCCTCCTGGTCCTGTCCTGATTTTGTTCTGGTCCTGTCCTGATTCGATCCTGGTACTGTCTTGGACCTGCCTGGTCCTGTCCTGGTCCTGCCCTGGCCCTGTCCTGGTTCTTTCATGGTCCTACTCTGGTCCTTGTACCATCCTGGTCCTGTCCTTGTCCTGTCCTGGTCCTGTCTTGGTCCTGTCACCCCCACACAAAATCACAATTGTAAACCGCTTTGAGACTCCGATGTGCAGTGAAAAGGCGGTATATAAATAAAGATTACTACTACTACTACTGTCCTGGTCCTGTCCTGGTCCTGTCTTGGTCCTGTCTTGGTCCTGTCTTGGTCCTGTCCTGGTCCTGTCCTGGTCCTGTCCTGGTCCTGTCCTGGTCCTGTCCTGGTCCTGTCCTGGTCCTGTCTTGTTCCTGTCTTGGTCCTGTCCTGGTCCTGTCTTGGTCCTGTCTTGGTCCTGTCCTGGTCCTGTCTTGGTCCTGTCTTGGTCCTGTCTTGGTCCTGTCCTGGTCCTGTCTTGGTCCTGTCCTGGTCCTGTCTTGGTCCTGTCTTGGTCCTGTCCTGGTCCTGTCTTGGTCCTGTCTTGGTCCTGTCCTGGTCCTGTCCTGGTCCTGTCCTGGTCCTGTCTTGGTCCTGTCTTGGTCCTGTCCTGGTCCAGTCTTGGTCCTGTCTTGGTCCTGTCCTGGTCCTGTCCTGGTCCTGTCTTGGTCCTGTCCTGGTCCTGTCTTGGTCCTGTCTTGGTCCTGTCCTGGTCCTGTCCTGGTCCTGTCCTGGTCCTGTCTTGGTCCTGTCCTGGTCCTGTCTTGGTCCTGTCCTGCTCCTGTCCTGGTCCTGTCCTGGTCCTGTCTTGGTCCTGTCTTGGTTCTGTCCTGGTCCTGTCCTGGTCCTGTCCTGGTCCTGTCCTGGTCCTGTCCTGCTCCTGTCCTGGTCCTGTCCTGGTCCTGTCTTGGTCCTGTCTTGGTCCTGTCTTGGTCCTGTCCTGGTCCTGTCCTGGTCCTGTCCTGGTCCTGCCCTGGTCCTGTCCTGGTCCTGTCTTGGTCCTGTCTTGGTCCTGTCCTGGTCCTGTCCTGGTCCTGTCTTGGTCCTGTCCTGGTCCTGTCCTGGTCATGTCTTGGTCCTGTCCTGGTCCTGTCCTGGTCCTGTCCTGGTCCTGTCCTGGTCCTGTCCTGGTCCTGTCTTGGTCCTGTCCTGGTCCTGTCCTGCTCCTGTCCTGGTCCTGTCCTGGTCCTGTCCTGGTCCTGTCCTGGTCCTGTCTTGGTCCTGTCTTGGTCCTGTCCTGGTCCAGTCTTGGTCCTGTCTTGGTCCTGTCCTGGTCATGTCCTGGTCCTGTCTTGGTCCTGTCCTGGTCCTGTCTTGGTCCTGTCTTGGTCCTGTCCTGGTCCTGTCCTGGTCCTGTCCTGGTCCTGTCTTGGTCCTGTCCTGGTCCTGTCTTGGTCCTGTCCTGCTCCTGTCCTGGTCCTGTCCTGGTCCTGTCTTGGTCCTGTCTTGGTTCTGTCCTGGTCCTGTCCTGGTCCTGTCCTGGTCCTGTCCTGGTCCTGTCCTGCTCCTGTCCTGTCCTGGTCCTGTCCTGGTCCTGTCTTGGTCCTGTCCTGGTCCTGTCCTGCTCCTGTCCTGTCCTGCTCTTGTCCTGGTCCTGTCCTGGTCCTGTCCTGGTCCTGTCCTGCTCCTGTCCTGGTCCTGTCCTGGTCCTGTCCTGGTCCTGTCTTGGTCCTGTCTTGGTCCTGTCCTGGCCCTGTCCTGGTCCTGTCCTGGTCCTGTCCTGGTCCTGTCCTGCTCCTGTCCTGGTCCTGTCCTGGTCCTGTCTTGGTCCTGTCTTGGTCCTGTCTTGGTCCTGTCCTGGTCCTGTCTTGGTCCTGTCTTGGTCCTGTCTTGGTCCTGTCTTGGTCCTGTCCTGGTCCTGTCCTGGTCCTGTCCTGGTCCTGTCCTGGTCCTGTCTTGGTCCTGTCCTGGTCCTGTCCTGGTCCTGTCCTGCTCCTGTCCTGGTCCTGTCCTGGTCCTGTCTTGGTCCTGTCTTGGTCCTGTCCTGGTCCTGTCCTGGTCCTGTCTTGGTCCTGTCTTGGTCCTGTCCTGGTCCTGTCTTGGTCCTGTCTTGGTCCTGTCTTGGTCCTGTCCTGGTCCTGTCCTGGTCCTGTCCTGGTCCTGTCCTGGTCCTGTCTTGGTCCTGTCTTGGTCCTGTCCTGGTCCTTTCCTGGTCCTGTCCTGGTCCTGTCTTGGTCCTGTCTTGGTCCTGTCTTGGTCCTGTCCTGGTCCTGTCTTGGTCCTGTCTTGGTCCTGTCTTGGTCCTGTCCTGGTCCTGTCCTGGTCCTGTCCTGCTCCTGTCCTGGTCCTGTCTTGGTCCTGTCTTGGTCCTGTCTTGGTCCTGTCCTGGTCCTGTCTTGGTCTTGTCTTGGTCCTGTCTTGGTCCTGTCTTGGTCCTGTCCTGGTCCTGTCCTGGTCCTGTCCTGGTCCTGTCCTGGTCCTGTCTTGGTCCTGTCCTGGTCCTGTCCTGGTCCTGTCCTGCTCCTGTCCTGGTCCTGTCCTGGTCCTGTCTTGGTCCTGTCTTGGTCCTGTCTTGGTCCTGTCTTGGTCCTGTCCTGGTCCTGTCCTGCTCCTGTCCTGGTCCTGTCCTGGTCCTGTCCTGGTCCTGTCTTGGTCCTGTCTTGGTCCTGTCCTGGTCCTTTCCTGGTCCTGTCCTGGTCCTGTCTTGGTCCTGTCTTGGTCCTGTCTTGGTCCTGTCCTGGTCCTGTCTTGGTCCTGTCTTGGTCCTGTCTTGGTCCTGTCCTGGTCCTGTCCTGGTCCTGTCTTGGTCCTGTCCTGGTCCTGTCTTGGTCCTGTCCTGGTCCTGTCCTGGTCCTGTCTTGGTCCTGTCTTGGTCCTGTCCTGGTCCTGTCTTGGTCCTGTCTTGGTCTTGACAGATTAGGGCCCTTTAATGATGACTTGACATGAAATTCTCAGTATACACATATTGCTACTTTAATCAAAAAATGTGACCAAGGCCAAACACAAGAGTTTATTACACACTGGCAGATTTGTGATGAAAGTTGCGTACCACCAAAATGATCCTTTTTCTTCCTCGTTGGTGTAACCGACTTAAAACACCTCACCTGTAGGCAGCGCGCACCGTCGTGTCTGGCACAATGGCAGACGGCACAGTCCCGGCTCGCCCTCCCCTGAGCGCCGCCCGCCCGCCCGACCCAATCTGTGCTTTAGTTAACAGGACAACAGCTGTCGTCTGTATCAGCAAACACGGGAAGACGCGTGTATTCATGCTAACCTGCCTGTAATGCACCTCGGAAGCCTCACTTCTCCTGCCTGCAAATTGTACCGCCCCCCTGCCGCTGCCCCCGCTGGACAATAGGCTCAGCCGCGGCCTGCTGATTGGCCCTTTTCAAATGGAAATGCAACCTCGCCTCTCCGCTGCCAGGTTCCCCCCTAAGCACTGGACAAATTACAGTTTACAAGCCATGAAGGCATAAAAAGGACGACAGAGATACACGGGAGGTGGGAGGGTATGGGCCGGGCGCTGGTTTGAATATCTTTTCTTGGGATATTTTCCTGGTTTTAATTCAGCGGAGTGACATGTAAATTAGGCTGTAAGTGCTCCACTCAGGAGCTCTGATCGTGCCCTAATTGTCAGTCAATTGTGGGCAACAGTCTCTTCAATCGGCCCCGTCTTTTGACAACACGAGTGACGAGATCAAAAGAGAAAAATCATCGTCTCGTCTCCCGATGTGTGAAGCCATAACCGCTCTGACAGGTTCAATGGAGGTTTTCTCCCGAGCTACATCGAGGGTCTTTGAAGAGAAGTATGTTCTTGGAATGTCAACTATTTTTCCACGTACCTGTTGGCGAAAGCTTCTGCAGATCTTTGAGTTTGGTTCATGGTTGTGGAGATAGACACAAATTTAAGATTTTTGTCCCAAATTTTAATGATATAGAAGATGAGACTCAACCAACAAACAGATAAGCTATGTAGAGTGTTGCGAGATTTTAGTAGGACCTGGTACCAGTTTAACAAGACAGATGGAAACACTCCAAATCGGGGTAGAGGAGAGTAGAGTAGAGTAGAGTAAAGTAGAGTAGAGTGCATAATAATCCTGATTATTCCCATGTAAAGGCTAGTTTCCATCGGAAGTTTCTTTGCAGGTTGATTTTTTTTTCAGGGTTTAGGGCTTAAGCGAGAGTGAATTAGGGTAGGGTATAGTAGAGTGGGGTAGGGCTCAGGGTAGAGTACATTGAGGTAGAGTCGAGTAGAATAAGGGTAGGGGTTAGGCTAGAATAGGTTAGGGTAAAGTAGATTAATATGGGGTATTATAGAGTAGGGGTTTGGCTTAAGGCACAGTAGAGTAGTGTGGGGGTAGGGCTTAGGGTAGAGTAGACTAGGGTAGAGTAGGATAGAGTAGAGTAGAGTAGAGTAGGATAGGGTAGGGTAGAGTAGACCCAACTCAGTGATTCTCCTGTGACTCATTTGCCTATACTTTGAAATACCTGCAAGAAACCCTCAAACTTCACACCAAACACCCACAAACTTGCAGCTGCCTTTCGACGAGACGAGCGGGCTAACCACTCTGCCGCTGGGAAAGTTCCCAAAAGGAAAAAAGAACAACACCAATTTGCTCTTTCCACAACTTTACAACTTTTGAGAGCAGTTAAAGAAAGTGGGATGACAACCAGTGATGGACCGGAGGTACACGTCGGAGGCAACCAGCCGTGACCACTCTCTCTCTCCCGCCAGAAACTTTCGGATAAAACGGACGTGTTTGTGTCCGAGGGGGGAGAAAGAACACAATGCAAGGGTTTTATTTTTATTTTTTTCTAAGAACCAGCCGGCAAACGAGCTGGGCTGCAGACTGCCAGGCTTATGAGGGAGGCCGAGGGTTCAAACGAAGGCAAGCTTGTGGGCAAAAAGTTGTGGGTAATGGGAGAAGTGAGCGACGGTAAGAGTGAAAAGTAAAAGCTTCTATGGTGATGTTGTTACTGACAAATGGAACTGTCTTGAACTATTTAGATCAGGGCTGTATGTGTTGACTGATGTCACAGGGTTTCTAGCAATTTGCCGTTTTTCATTGGATTATGAACAAATATCAAAACAGCGAAAAGTCTTCAAAAAAGCACCAGCAATGAATCTATTAATACTTATTACTAGTTTGAGCTCCTGTGTTCACACATATGTTGTTGTGGCTGCTATAGAGAAAACTTTCCATTTGTTTTTGGAATCTATATCCCATTCAGCATGTGTTGAACAAATCCGACATGGTTGTCTCGTTAGTAATCATGTTATCTTGTCACTTTTTAACACTTTGGGAGGAGAGCTGATTGGCTGAGCGAGGGTTCTCTTTTTTTCACTTTTCTGTCTGAAAAAAAAGTTTAAAAAAATGTGCAAAATACACGGATTTCAGAGAAAGAGCAGGGAGACTTGAGAGAGTACTGGGAGAGAGAGTAGAGGGAGAGAGAGCAGAGCAACCTGAGAAAGAGAGAGTCCAGAGAGAGAGAAACAAGAGGGAGAGTAGGCAGAGAGCAAGAGACCAGAGGGAGACCAGAAAGAGAGAAAGGAGAGAGAGAGTGGAGGGAGAGAAAGCAGAGAGACCAGTGAGAGACTTGAAAGAGAGACCTGACAAAGAGAGAGAGAGAGAAACAAGCGAGAGAAGAAATAGAGAGAGCAGAGAGAGACCTGAGAGAGAGCGAAGAGAGATAAACCTCAGAGGGAGACCTGACAGAGAGAGTCCAGAGAGAGAGAAACAAGAGAGACAGTGGAGGGAGAGAGACCACAGAAAGACCAGAGAGAGAGACTAGAGAGACAGGGACCAAAGAGAGAGGGACCAGAGAGAGAGAAAGGAGAGATACCAGAGAGAGAATCCAGACAGAGAGAAACAAGAGAGAGAGTAGAGGGAGAGAGAGCAGAGAGACCAGTGAGAGAATTGAGAGAGAGACCTGACAAAGAGAGTCCAGAGAGAGAGAAACAAGCGAGAGAAGAAAGAGAGAGGGCAGAGAGAACAAAGAGAGACCTGAGAGAGAGCGAAGAGAGATAAACCTCAGAGGGAGATCTGACATAGAGAGTCCAGAGAGAGAGAGAAACAAGAGAGACAGTGGAGGGAGAGAGACCACAGAGAGACCAGAGAGAGAGACTAGAGAGAGAGACTAGAGAGACAGGGACCAAAGAGAGAGAAAGGAGAGATACCAGAGAGAGAATGCAGAGAGAGAGTGGAGGGAGAGAAAGCAGAGCGACCAGAGAGAGACCTGAGAGAGAGACCTGAATAAGAGAGTCCAGAGAGAGAGAAACAAGCGAGAGAAGAAAGAGAGAGAGCAGAGAGAACAGAGAGAGACCTGAGAGAGAGCGAAGAGAGAGAAAACTCAGAGGGAGACCTGACAGAGAGGGTCCAGAGAGAGAGAAACAAGATAGACAGTGGAGGGAGAGAGACCACAGAGAGACCAGAGAGAGAGAGAGAGACTAGAGAGAGACTAGAGAGAGAGGGACCAGAGAGAGAGACCAGAGAGAGAGAAACAAGAGAGACAGTGGAGGGAGAGAGACCACAGAGAGACTAGAGAGAGAGGGACCAGAGAGAGAGTCCAGAGAGAGAGATATCAGAGAAAGACCCAGATAAGCGCTTATTCAAAGTTGTGAGACCAAAAATATGTAAAAAAATAGTATATTTAATACATATTTTCATTCAGCTCAGTGTTCCAGCTCAAACCTTTGCTCAATAAACGAAACTCCAGATTAGATTTTACAGTCAAACTGATTCCAGCCTTTTTTGCTTTTTTGATCAGTTCTTCACAGTATTTGTCGGGGTCATTCCAAAACGACCACATCCATCTTTTCATATTTACGTGTTGCACATTGTTCCGCAGTTGGTTATTGTTACGGCTAAAAGTGAGACGAATGATGTGTACTATATTCACAACACCCGGGCTATGATACGACCATATAAGGGCATCCCAACTGGACTCAATACAGCGTTATGGACCAAAAACGGAGACTGCTGCTGTTTGCACATGACTCACATCCACTCTCTCCGTTTTGTTTTAATAATATGGCGCACGTGTATAGATTTTATGACATTTCTCAAGCTTTCACCCAAATGAATTCGCCGCAGAGAGAGAAAGCCGGACTGCCTCCTGGTACGAGCCAATCGCATCCACTCCATCTGCGCAGAGACAGGAAACACGCCCATATATGTAAATGCCTGCCCAGATTATGGCTACAACAATTATTCAAATGTTTGATTAATTATTCAACGGAGACGCCGTCAATTATTCATTTCCGCGAGCAATAAGTCATCTTTTTTTATGTCAGAGAAGTTTTCTTGGGGGATCTATCAGAATCCAAATCAAAACAAATTTACTTGTCGAGTCGGAGTAAACGTACAAGATTAGTTGTGGTGGCAGTTGTCCAAAATGTGTGTGCTGCCGTTCCACCGCTGGAGGGTCGTCGACGGCAACGGTTTGGAAAAGTCGGTAAACGATAAAAATGGTAGAAGATCAGGATTTTTTTTGGAAGTATGACACACACACATCACACACACAATTACTAGAGGCACACATACTCACACACTTACTACAGGCATACACTCATACACTCACACACACACACACACACACACACACTTACTATGGACAAACACACACTTGTACTCTTACAAAAGGTCAACACACACCCCCACACACTTACAACACTCACAAACACACACTACAGGCATACACACACACACACACACTACAGACATACATACACACACACACACACACACACACTACAGACATACATACACACGCTCACTATGGACAAACACACACCCACACTCTTACTAAGGATCAACACACACACCCACACACTTACAACACTCACGTACACACACTAAAGGCATACACACACACACACACACTTACTATGGACAAACACACACTCACACTCTTACAAAAGGGCGACACACACCCCCACACACTTACAACACACACACACACACTACAGACATACATACACACACACACACACACACACACCCACACACTCACTATGGACAAACACACACTCACACTCTTACAAAAGGGCGACACACACCCCCACACACTTACAACACACACACACACACACTACAGACATACATACACATACATACACACACACCCACACACTCACTATGGACAAACACACACACATACACACACACACACACACACACACACACACACTCTTACAAACTCACAAGACCAGTGGACTCCAGTATGTATTATTGTCTTAACCAGTAAAGTCCCACCGAGATGGCAGTAGGAGAAACCGGATCACCTGGAGAAAACCTAACCAGACACGAGGAGAACATGCAAACTCCACAGAGAAAGACCCTGGAGGTGGAATCGAAACCCAGTACGTAGAGCGGAGCCGAGTACAGAGTCAAAAAACCCACGGCCTAAGTTTGTCTACAGCGGTTCTAAGTGGTCACACCGCGGCTAACGAGAGCCTAGCATAAACACAACGCTTTTTTCCCTCTTTTTTGTCTTGCCAGGCACTGATCTCCCTCACAATCTAACATCAGAAGATCACAACAGCCTATATACCCCCCCCAACCCCCCCTCTTTCCCTCCAGCCGCCAATGTAAACTCCACTTTTGCATGCCCGTACTCCTCTTCAGTCGCCGTTATCACAGAGACCCCCAACGCGCCGCCGGTTTTGATGTGAAGGGCCTCGGCGACGCCATCTCGCCTCGTTTTCAAAGATTTCAGAGGGCCCGACAGATGCTCCCGTTACCATTTTGTGGCAGAGAATGGCTGTTGTCTTCGGCGTTTCAAGTGGGGATCGCGCCCGCCGGTGGGGGACTAATTGTGCGGTGGGTTCGGGCGATGCGGAGGGTTTTTCTCGCTGGTGATTTTCGGACCAATTAAAAGTGACGGAAGCCAGAACGTATGTCACCGGGTGTTCAGGCCGTGTTTGGTCGTGTACGTACAGAGGCCCATTGTGGATTATTTCAATATTTGTGATCAGCCTGACTCGGTCTCGGCTCATATCGGTGGTCGGATAATTAATTGGTTGATTTTCTCAGTGGTTTTACAAAGACAGTGTGCGTTTTTGTGTGTTTGGTTGCTTTGTTTTGCTAGATTTTTTTTCACAGAGACAAGTTTTTCTTATGTGCGTTTGTATGTGTTTGGTCGCAATGTTTTGCTAATTTTTTCTTCTATAAGTATGTTTTTTTTTTTATTATTCTAATGTTTTTGTATGTCTTGTAATCTTTGTATAATGAATAATTGATAATTATTTTGGTCTTTTTGTGACGCTAAAGGCAGTGTGTCTGGTCGGTCCACAGTCTGTGTCCATATTAAATAACCCCTAAAAAAAAAATTAAAAAAAAGTTAACCAATAACAAATGTGACTTTTTACAAATTTAAATAGTTCCTTCTTATTCCACTGCACTGTAAAAATACTATCATTTAGACCAACCATGTCAAACTAAGGCTCGTGGGCCAAATCCAGCCCGCAAGACCATTATTAGTGGCCCCTAACTTGCAGTTTTGATGCTACTGGGCTACCAAGGCTTCTCAGGAAAACAACCACATTGAACTTATTGTAAAACTTTGTTAACTTTTGATTCAGTTTTGGTTAAATCTAAACAATAAACACATTTTCAGAAGTTTTCAGATAAATCAACTAGTAAACAATAGTGAAACTCATGTCAAACAAAACTCATGACAAAATGCTGTCATAATGTAAAAGCAATTAAAAGGAAAAAGGAAAACCCTACTCTTCTTTCGGCCCCTGACCAGCTCCTATTTTTTTTATATTCAGCCTGGACTAAAATGTGTGTGACACCTTTGATTCAGACTGAAAAGCACATTCCCCAATGAAAACAACATGTTAATAAGTTGAATTCAGAAATATTTCGCTTTGAAGAAATTGCAACCTTGCTTCAAAACCTTTTGTCTGTTGTGTTTCCTCGTCGTACAGTCTGACAGCATATTCTGCACTATCACCTCGGTTTGTTTTTGTCCCTGCTCCCTCTCTGCGCTGACGTCTGCAGTGGTCAGACGTCACTGAATGATGCAATCGCAAAGACAGAAAGCTGCTCATAAGACCGCTCCCTCTACCCCTTCCCTGGCACCGCGAGCTGGGCCTGGACTGGGCCTGGACTGGGGCAAGACCAGGCCAGAGAGGGTGTGGACTGAGAACTGCGACTGAGGACAGAGGACTGAGACTAAGGACTGGGGCAGAGGCCGGACTAAGGACTGGGCCAGGGGACTGGGACAGGGGACTGAGACTAAGGACTGGGGCAGAGGCCGGACTAAGGACTGGGCCAGGGGACTGGGACAGGGGACTGAGACTAAGGACTGGGGCAGAGGCCGGACTAAGGACTGGGCCAGGGGACTGGGACAGGGGACTGAGACTAAGGACTGGGGCAGAGGCCGGACTAAGGACTGGGGCAGGGGACTGGGACAGAGGACTGGGGAATGGGACTGAGAACTGGGACTGAGACTTAGGACTGGGACTGAGGACTGGAGCAGCGAACCAGACTTTGAAAAAAAGACAATTCCAAAACAAATTTAAAACCAATCAAAAAACACAAATACTACACATTTGTATCCATCATTAATTACCCTAATCGTGATTAGAAAAACAGAGGTGAAAATCGTAACTTATACCTCAAAATGATCAATTTTTTGTCTAATTTTTTCTCAAACAGGGAGTATAAAATAAATAACCAGGGGCATTTCTTTTTGTTTTGTTTTTATTGAATCACCCAGTGATAGGGGAGTACATATACAGTAGTTACATCCAAGGAAAACATACAGTAGTTATATATAAAGAAAACATATACAGTAATTACATACAAAGAAAATAGATTATGCAAACTCCTGTAAGGTAGCATTGTGGGGAGGAGGGGGGGGTTCAGAGTTGCACAAGAGTGGTGTGTGTGTGTGTGTGTGTATGTGTGTGTGCGTGCGTGCGTGTGCGTGTGTGAGTGTGTGAGATATGGTTAAAAAAAAAAAAAAAAATTAACAAAAATTAAAAAGTATATGCACTGTAAATCTATAGACTGGTCCTGCCGCCGATAACATCACCCAAAAAGGTTCTAAACAATCCTGGGAGGGATCTGATACACATATTATGACGGGTGTGGTGTAGAGGTGCTAGGATGTGTCATGACTGATGCATTAAAAATCAAGCAGGGGTGGCACCAAAGAGAGTTCCCTCTGGCAACCATCCCCGCTGGTGACCCTAATCTGTGTTCGTGAGGAGTTTGCGTGTATATGTATATACATATTTGTGGTGGTTTATTTATTTATTTATTTTTTTCTCTCAATTATCATTATTGTTATGATTCATCATTATCATTATTGTTGTTATTATTTGTTGTTATTGTTATTGTTATTATTATTATGTTATTGTGATAGGTATAACCAGGGGCATTTCTGAAGACCAGCTTTGCTCTCCCTTGAACGCTGCGTTTAGGAGAGCTCTTTGGATACCAGGAGGTCTCTCTCCCGCCACATCCTCCGGACCCCGCGCTGCTGCCATCCATTGTTAAAAGTGCTTTGTCCTATATTTTTGAACATTATATAAGGCCGTGGTGTTTTCAAATTGATTCTGGCGCCCGCTGTCAAAGATTCTCCCGCTGTAGCTCTGAACAATCGATAGTTTCCCCCATGACCTCGAATCCAGAGACCAGGAAAACTAGACCACGGACTCAGCTCAAAAGTCTGTGTTTACGACTGATCTGGCCTTTGGTTGGTTCCATGCTGGTTTCTCCCTCTGCTCTCTTGCTGGTCTCTCTTTCTGTACTCTGTTTCCTGTCTCTCTATCTCTCTTTCTGGTCTCTCTCTGGTCTCTCTCTGGTCTCTCTGGTCTCTCTCTGGTCTCTCTCTCTGGTCTCTCTGGTCTCTCTCTAGTCTCTCTGGTCTCTCTCTGGTCTCTCTCTAGTCTCTCTGGTCTCTCTCTAGTCTCTCTATTCTCTCTCTAGTCTCTCTGGTCTCTCTCTAGTCTCTCTAGTCTCTCTCTAGTCTCTCTCTAGTCTCTCTGGTCTCTCTCTAATCTCTCTGGTCTCTCTCTAGTCTCTCTGTTCTCTCTGTTCTCTCTCTAGTCTCTCTGGTCTTTCTCTAGTCTCTCTGGTCTCTCTCTAGTCTCTCTGGTCTCTCGCTTGTCTCCCTGGTCTCTGTCTAGTCTCTCTGGTCTTTCTCTAGTCTCTCTGGTCTCTCTCTTGTCTCCCTGGTCTCTGTCTAGTCTCTCTGGTCTCTCTCTTGTCTCTCTGGTCTCTCTCTTGTCTCCCTGGTCTCTCTCTTGTCTCCCTGGTCTTTCTCTTGTCTCCCTGGTCTCTGTCTAGTCTCTCTGGTCTCTCTCTTGTCTCTCTGGTCTCTCTCTTGTCTCTCTGGTCTCTCTCTTGTCTCCCTGGTCTCTCTCTTGTCTCCCTGGTCTTTCTCTTGTCTCCCTGTTCTCTCTCTAGTCTCTCTGGTCTCTCTCTAGTCTCTCTGGTCTCTCTCTTGTCTCTCTGGTCTCTCTCTTGTCCTTCTGGTCTCTCTCTTGTCTCCCTGGTCTCTGTCTAGTCTCTCTGGTCTCTCTCTTGTCTCTCTGGTCTCTCTCTTGTCTCTCTGGTCTCTCTCTTGTCTCCCTGGTCTTTCTCTTGTCTCCCTGGTCTTTCTCTTGTCTCTCTGGTCTCTCTCTAGTCTTTCTGGTCTTACATTTCTTTCATGATTTCTTACTTTTCTCGACGGATCTGGCTCGTGTCTTGGGTCTTGGTTCATCCAGGTCCTGTCCACGTCCCGGGCCGACGCCCACTGTTCGGAATCTGGTTAAACTTTCCACTTTAGGTGAAGTTCCACAAATTGTAGGATTAAAAAACGACAGAAACACGACCGAACAGTTGGATATAAAGCAAATAATGGGGTCATAATATAGATTTATGTGTTTCTTTTTTGTTTTTTTGTTACAGCTGTTAAAACATCTGGGTCTACAGTCTCAGTCCTGGGTCTACAGTCTCAGTCCTGGGTCTACAGCCTCAGTCCTGGATCTACAGCCTCAGTCCTGGGTCTACAGCCTCAGTCCTGGGTCTACAGCCAGTCTACAGTGTTTGTTATTTTTGCATTTCCTGTCTTCAATTCGGATGATTTTCTGATCTGTTGTTGGCAAATCCACAACTTTGTAAAGTTCCCAGAGACGACTCCTGCTGTGATTCAGTTCGACACAAAAATACATTGAAATGAGTTGAATCCTGATGAAGAACTCCCACAGCCGTTATTTTGACTGCTCCCATTCAAACCATTGGAATTTTGACACATTTCCCAAAATAATATTTAATTTTTCACCTGATTTATCGATAGAAAGTATTTTCTAAAGTTTTAATAAGACTTTACTCACTTTTGATAAATGCTAAAACTAGGCTAGTGCTAACTTGTGACGGTAAACACTGTGTTGCTATGGTAACTATCACTTGGAAAATGCTAACTTCTGATGATAAATACAGCGTTGCTATGGTAACAAGCACTTGAAAAATGTTAACTTCCAATGGTAGACAATGTGTTGCTATGGTAACTAGCACTTGAAAAATGCTAACTTCTGATGCTAGACACTGTGTTGCTATGGTAACTAAATTTTTTAAAATGCTAACTTCTGATGTTAAACACTGTGTTGCTACAGAAACTACCACTTGAAAAATGCTAACTTCTGATAATAAGTACAGTGTTGCTATAGTAACTAGCACTTGAAAAATGTTAACTTCTGATGGTAGTCACTGTGTTGCTATGGTAACTATCCATCCATCCATCCATTTTCTACCCTTTAATCCATTTCTGGGTCAGGGGGGTGGCAGTCAGAGATGCCACCCAAGTCTCATAGCACCAGCCCCTCACTGACCCTCTGCAGGTGGTGAGTCCACAGGAGGACGGCTGCTCTCTGAGTGTGAGCATAGCCTTGATCTTTCAGCGGGGGGCTTTGGGCAAAGTGGGGTTAAGTGTCTTGCCCAAGGACACAACGACAGCAGTTATCAGTGGGAGTCGGTGGAGAAGGTGTAGAGGTGGGAAATGAACCCACGACCTTCAGGCCTTAAGGCCACTGCTCTACCAACTGAGCTATGGTAACTAGCAATTGAAAAATGCTAACTTCTGATGGTAGACACTGTGTTGCTACGGTAACTAGCTCTTGAAAAATCAGATAAAGGTAGAACTTCTCACAGTTAAAAAGAATAAATGACATGGCAAAAAAAAAAAATACAGAAAAAGTCTCAAAGTATGAAGACTAACATTAGACGTGAGATGAGTGATTATGCCAAAAGCCGTCAAATTGACTGCTCTGCTCCCCAGTGTTCAATCACCTGACTTTGCTGGTTCAGATTCCCCAGATTTCCCATTAGGAGCGTGTCAAATGCGTTCAATCAAATGTGGCCTCAGACGAGAGACGCAGAAAAACGCACACGGCATTGTGCGTTTCTGCGGCGTCTCGTTCACTGAAACATAATGTTGTTCATATTAAATGAAGTCAGAGGAAAAACAATGGAGTTACCATGACGACTGGAGGTCAAGGTCTGCCTACCCCATTGAGAAAATATGTACTGTTTATAGATTTAAACTATTGATAATATTATGCTATTATTATTATTACTATTACTGCTACCTACTATTAATACTACTACTGCTACTATTACTATTACGTCTACTGATACTTTTACTACTATTACTATTACCACTACTACTATTATTACTACTACTACTATTTCTACTGTGTGTGTTTTTTTCACAGCTGGATGGTCCAATCAAAGAAAACACAAAACCTTTTTCTTTAAATATGTAAATTTTGAACTGATCTTGCAGGTTTTAACGCAGGCTTCTTGTTTATGGGTAGAGTGTTGTTTGTGTTTAAATAATGGAATAAAATTATATAAAAAATGTTGCTCTCTGACACAACACAGAGTTAAATGAATAAAGATTTACTGATTTACCGTAATGTTTCCGAGTCCAAATGATTATAAACATGTTTTTGATTTGAAATAGAAAAGATGAAATATACATTCAGAATAATAATGAATTAACAATAATGAAATGTGTGTCTTTATCTGGCCCCTTCTCGTCAATCGACACCATGTCTAATGTCTGTTTTTATTAATTTGGAATTGTAATAAAATGTTGCTTTTTGTACTTCTTTATAACTTGTTTTTGCCGTGGGCTAAAGCTAATCGCATGTTTGGGTTTTTGTGTAACTTATAACGACAATAAATGAGAAGTCTGATTCTGACAAGACAATGTTTTCTTGTTTTAGTAAAAGCAGTGTGTGTCTGTGTGTGTGTGTGTGTGTCTCTGTGTGTGTATGTCAGTGTGTAGGTGTGTGCGCGTGCTTATATGTGTGTGTGCGTATATGTATGTGTCTGCATGTGACTGTGTGTGTGTATATGGGTGTGTGCGTCTCCGTGTCTGTGTGTGTGTGTGCGTGTGTGTGTCTGTGTGTGTGTGAGTGTGTAAGTGTGTATATGTGTGTGTGAGTGTGTAAGTGTATATATGTGTGTGTGTGTGCGTGTGCATATGAATATGTCTGTTTGTGTGTGTATATGTATATGTCTGTGTGTATTTAAGTGTGTAGGTATGTGTGTATGCGTGTGTGTATGTGTGCGTGTGTGTTGATGGATGGTTGCTGGTGGTCAGAGGGCCTCGCTTCTGTCAGCCTGCCCCGGGGCAGCTGCGGCTACAGTAGCAGTTTATCACCACCGTGTCTGGAGTGAAGGGAGAGAGCGGAGAAGCGTCTTTGAGCGTCGGGGAAAGAGAGAAATTGGTAAAAAGCGATTCGGGAACAAATGGGAAGAGTTTGAAATGAAAATGTTGTTTTTTTTAAGTTAATAATAAAAGTTAGATCCATGACAGTTCATCTACATTTAGAAAGATTGACAAAAAGTTGCTACAAATGTGTTTTATTATCGGCAGTAAGAGAGAGAGAGAGGGTACAGAGAGATAGGGGAGAGAGAGAGAGAGAGAGAGAGACAGAGATATATGGGAGAGATAGAGAGAGGGAGAGAGAGAGAGAGAGAGAGAGAGAGATATAGGGGAGAGATAGAGAGAGGGAGAGAGAGATAAAGAGATATAGGGGAGAGAGATAGAGAGATATAGGAGAGAGACAGAGAGACAGAGAGATACGAGAGAGAGACAGATAGATAGGGAAGAGATAGAGAGATAGGGGAGAGAGAGAGACAGAAACAGAGATATATGGGAGAGAGAGAGAGATAAACAGAGATAGGGGAGAGATATAGGAGAGAGAGAGATACAGAGAGATATAGGAGAGAGAGAGAGAGAGAGAGAGAGATTATGAGAGAGACAGAGAGAGAGAGAGAGAGAGAGAGAGAGACAGAGATATATGGGAGAGATAGAGAGAGGGAGAGAGAGATAAAGAGAGATAGGGGAGAGATATAGCGGAGAGAGAGAGAAACAGAGAGAGGGGGGGAGAGATAGAGAAAAACAGAGAGAGGGCTAGATAGATAGAGCGAGATAGAGAGAAACAGAGAGATAGGGGAGGGAGAGAGAGAGAGACAAGAGATATAGGGGAGAGATAGAGAGAGGGAGAGAGAGATAAAGAGAGATAGGGGAGAGATATAGCGGAGAGAGAGAGAAACAGAGAGAGGGGGGGAGAGATAGAGAAAAACAGAGAGAGGGCTAGATAGATAGAGCGAGATAGAGAGAAACAGAGAGAGAGGGAGCGATAGAGAGATATAGATAGATGGATAGATACTTGAACATTGTCTCCCACACACATCAGGATGATCAAGAAGAACCAAACAAAACACAAGACAATGACTGAAAATAAAACATATTTTTTCTTTTGTGTCTTTTCTGAGTTAAAATATAAAAATATAAAATATAAAACTGGTGAAGTGTTGAAGGTGTTGTTGTGTGTTCAGAACTAGGGAATAATCTTGAGTCAATATTTTCCTTAAAAAATGCAACAAAAAGGTCACATTTCAGACACATTTATTACAGCATAGCTCATTATACAAACAGGGTCAATACATTTCACAAAATCAGAGTCAGTTGTTGCTGTTGTGAGGGTTTCGCTTTGGCTCTCGGTGCAAACAAGAGAGAGAAAAGTTCAAAAGTAGACAAAAAAGCTACACAAAATTGTAAAAAATATACAAATAGACACACACTGGACATTTAACAGTGACAGAGCTCAAAAAGACTGAAGCCGAAGCCAAGAGGGTTCGGATAAATCAGCCTCGAGCCGAGATTCCTGCACATTTCTGGACTTGTACATCGCACAATAAAGAGCAGAAATTATTATTTTTAATCTTTTGCTCCGAGGGTGAAACCTGCTCCTGGTTACACACTTTTATCCCGGGAAAAAACTGGAGATCTGCATGGGCTCATCTCTCTGCTAAAACATGGCCGCCGAACTCTTTCCATTGGAACAACAAATGGCACTAATGCAGCTGTCGACGTGTGTGTGTGTGCGTGTACGCAATTGTGTTTTTATTGTCTTTTTTTAATTTTATTTAACTTCAAACATGACAGACCCGTGAAGTGGAGCAGTTGTGTGTTCTCCCAAATAGAAGCGATGTATTCATTTAGCAGCGGGTCCCTCTATAGGTCAGAGGGGGACGGTAATCCGCTTTCACGCTGAATGTGCCCGAGTTACCCCCCCCCCCCCCCCCCCCTCTCTCCCCCAAACACGACAAGCGGGTGCGTTCAGCTGCGAAGGGGATCTTTTGCGTCTTCACATTTTTGGGGTGCATGTAAGCAAGGCGCGCGCGTGTGTGTGTTTGTGTGTGTATGTGTGTGCGTGTGCGTGCGTGTGTGCGCGGAGCCGAGTGACGAGACGCGTGTTGGAATGAAAAGGGTGGAGACAGAATGTACACATTTATGAAAAAATAGAGTATTTATAATATATTTGTTTGTATTATTATTTATTGTGTGTGCGCAGATTAAAGTCACAGCAGCAGCAGCTTGAATAGTTTTGAGAATGTTTCCAGTCTAGGAATTTAGAAAATCAAAGCATGGCAACGAGACATTGGTCAAAAAATCACTACAAAAAAACAAAAATACAAATATCTATGATGGGAAAAAACAGGTGTCAAACCTGCACATACGTCCCATTTGCCAAGAAAGAATAATTACAAACAAATACCTATAGTTATAAATATATGAAATAATAAGAAGTAAAAACAAATGTGTTAAAACAGTTACAGAGAACTAAAGGTTTTATAGTGTTTTAAGGAAATGTTTTATTACTCGCTGTGTGTGTGTGTGTGTAATCGTTAACGGGCAAGACTTTTTGGAGGAGAATTGTTTTTGGGACTTGGAAGAGAGAAGAGAGGAAGAGGTACTGTAGAGGAGAGGAGTGATGGCTCGAGGGGTGAGGCGGGGGGGAAGGGGGGAGGGGGTGCTTGGTCAGAGCGTAAATAAAAATAAGTGTGTCAATGTGCGCGCGTGTGGATCTGTGTTTGTGTATCTGTGTCTCTGTATGTGTGTGCGTGTGTGTTTGTGTGTGTGTGTTGTGGGGGGGGGGGGCCGGGGGGGGGGGAGGGGGGGTTGTAGTGAGCCCTGATTGATGATTTTAATTTGCCATTACTATGTAGAAGGACAGGGCTCCAAATAATACCTTATTTAACTAACCATCAGAGCTGCGGCTAAGAACCGTATAAGGTGGGGCCTCCTCCACTCCCTCTCTTCTCTCATCTCTATCTCTCTCTCTCTCTCTATGCACTGTGCCGTGCGTGTGCGCGTGCGGTGAGAACGGCCACGGAGCGAGAGAAGCGTTGGGTTAAGAGGGAAAGTGGCCAAAGTATAAATAAAAATAATAATATTAATAAATAATAATATTAATAATAATTACGAAAATTATGTATGCAAAAGAAAATGTACATTATGTATATTGACCGGTGTTCCTTGAGAAAGTGACAGCCGCGTGCTTATACCACGTGTCATGGTCATCAATTCTATACAATTCCTATACGTATGCAATAGTGCATTAAAGTGTAGAATGTGTTTTTTTGTTTATATTTTTCAAATAATGCTTTTTCAATATTTTGGGTTGAAGCCAAATAGTTTTTACTAAGTGCGTGTTGGGATTTTTACGCGCGGAAATCTCACACGTCAAATAATATGAATAATAAAATAAATCGTATTTTTACAATTAATTATTTTTAAAATTAGTTAATGCATGAATATTAGAAAATTGGGAGTGTCCAAATAGTAGCAACTACCGTGCGTAAAAATTCACTCAAAAAAAAAGTAATTTCTCACTTTGTAAAAATGGAAAGAAAGTGATATGATGATTTGAATCCAAGCTGCAAACACAAATCCAACACAACGAACACACACAACGAACAAATCAAACGCAAATCATAGTTTTTCAAACAAAAAAATTTGAAAAAAATATCAAAAATCATAAAAATATCGCTTACATATTTGGAAGTCGGCGACTGTACCTCGCTCCTCTCTCGCGCACACGCACACACACAGACAAGCCCGGTGATGTCGCTCAGAGCCCGGGCATAGTTGAGTGAAACGAGGAGGGGTGTGGGGGGATGGGGGGGTTTGGGACACAGAAAGCAAAAGGGAGGGAGGGAGGGAGGGAGAAGAAGAGAGGAGAGAAAGAAAAAAAACCCATAAGATGCTCACGTTTTCTGCTCCCCTCAATTATCCCCTCCCGTGAAGATAGGTGGCGTGCGTTTCAGGGGGCGCCTCTCTGTTCTGTGTGTGTGTGTACGGCCAAAGAAAAGGAGGTGGAAAGAAAAAAAAAAAAAAAATGCCATTAGAAGAGGCGTAACACGTCAGTCCCTACCAGGTTTGTTTCCTGGAGTGGGTGTAAGGAATCAGTTGTAAACCTGCCCCAGCAGAAACAGCGGACCCTCCCTCCCTCCCAACTATTTCTGATGCGCTGTTTCTAAGGCTTTTATTATCATCACCGGTGGAACAGGACCTGCCTTCACCGTATCATCACCCCAGCTCCTCTCTTCGCGCTCAGGACCCTCTCTCTTTCACTTATCGCTGCTTAAAAAAACACAAAAATATAGCAGGTAGGTGTTTTTTTTTCTCTCCGCGCTTGGGTCTCTACTGTATACCTCCGCGCACCTGGCTCCGGCTACCTGCGCAGGTGGAAGCAGTATAGGTGCGCGGCTTGGCTTTTTCTTTTTTTTCTCCTCTCTATACTTCTCTACCTCGTGATGTCAACGCGCGGTGCCTGCATGCTGGATAACGGGCAGACATCGGCGGAGAAGGGAGCGTGTGTAGCAGCAGTTTTGTAGTTTCCCAGGCACAGACGCGAACCTGGCGAATCCCGTTATACATCCCCATATATGTATAGGTATATAATTAAATATATATGTGTGTAGTGTGTGTAGTGTGGTGTGTGTTGTGTGCTTGTCTGTGTTTGTATTCCTTCCATGGCCAAACACAAATAAGCAATTTAGAGTGAGAGATGTTGACTTTCTACAAGGGAGAAACACAAGTCTTGCTTTTCGTCGCTTATTGATTTCGTAGTGTCACGTCTGAAGCACGGACTTTTGTCGCTGTATTTCCCCGCGAGTGTGGAAGCCCCGAAAGAATTAAAGTCCTCTATCTCTTTCGTTCCCCTCCGCTCGCTAATACCTCTGTGTCCACATTACAACACTATAGCTTTGTGAGAATTACGCATAAGAAAGCACGCTCTCTCGGGTTGCACGCACCGACAACGCGTTTTAATATTAACTTTTGCTTGTGGAAACTTTTGAAATGAATACGTCGTTCCTTGTATTGAAGTTAGAACTCCAATCCGGGTGTCTCGATTCGCTGTCTCTGCTCCAAAAACCTCGCAAACCCCGTGCGTAAATGTTGTCGCTTATGGAACTATATCGTCCATGGTGCCGCGGTGCCGTTATCTATTCCAACCCCAGCTCAGCAGCGCTCTAACGCCGTGTGCCCTGTGCTTTCCCTCTCTCCCCTCCTCTTTCCCCTTATGCTTATGCAGAGCCCGGGCTGGAGGAGTCCATGCGAGCTGCCATCTGAGCACCCCCCTTCTATAGCACAGTCTCCACACGCACTTATCAATGAAGCAGGAGATGATGGCGGATGGCCCCCGGTGTAAGCGGCGAAAACAAGCCAACCCCAGACGGAAAAACGGTGAGTTGCACCCGGGACAGTCGCAGCAAGAGAAAGCTGTGATTGTGTGATTGTGTTTTCTGACGGTGCGTTGTGCTTGTCCCTGTTATCGCCGTGCGTAAAACCTAAGTTGTTTTGTTGTTGGCTTGTGTGTGCCTCTCGAGCGGCGACATGGATGTACAGAGCAAGAGAAAGTTGTTTTTTTCCCCTTGAAGTTCTGTCCATTATCTTGCCCTGTGTGTAATCTGGACACTGGACTGGAGCCTGTATAGTCCCCCGCACTGGGCACTCATTACGCACTCTGTTTATCCGCTCTGGAGAGAGGGCAGAGCGGCGACAGTTTGGTCACAGCAGCGGTGTATGATCAGGAGCTCATCCAAGATTGAATTTTTGTTTAAATAAGAAAAACTAAAAAGAATGCCAAAGACAAAAGGCCTTTTGCGTGGATTTGTCTTATTCTGTAGCGTGGTGTCTTGTGCGTAAATGTAACTGACACGTTCGATAAGCCCTGGACATTAATTGCTTTCTTTCCCGGTCCCCAGTAATAATCTCACAGTGACATTCGCGAGACCCTGCGTTCTATCTCAAGGTTTTGTTTAAAAATAATAATAATAAAGCAGAGGCTGTATTTCTGGGTTGTCGTGCGTAAAAGCGTAATACTGGTGGCTGCTGTTTTAATTTTATTTTAATTTTTGCATCACTTTTTAAAAAACCCCCTTTTTGCCCCCCTCGCATTGCTTATTTATCTAGATCAGATTTCACTTATCGATCGTTTGCAAGTCGATGGCAGACAAGCATTTTGTTCCACGCTAAAGAGCACGCAGAGAGAGCATCTGGAGATTTTCACTACGGACTTGTACATGTGTAAAAAAAACAAGAAAAAGAAAGAAAGGAGAGGAGAGACGCTTGTAAATAATAATAGCACTAGACGTGGTCCACCTGTTTGTGTGTAGAAAACAAGAATCCAATGAGAAATGATTCTACAAAACTGGGATTTTTCCTCAATTCCATGACATTCTCTATAAGCTTTTTAAACAAGGAATTATGTCCGCACCCTGAGATTCACTTGCTTCTATCTGCCTGGATGTTTATACAAAAAAATATTAAAATGCATTGCTATAAATAAGCGGTGTATCTTTTCCCGGAGACAATATTTATGGCTGGCTTCACTTTTCCACGCAAAAGCTTTGCATGATTCTTAAACCCTCCCTGGGGAGTCAAATCCTTTCAATTCACAATATTATTTTTTTATGAATTCTGCCAAATCTACATTTAAATTGTGAAAGGGGGGAAAAAACAAGAGAACGCCTGGAGAGCAGTGGCCCGGGAATTATCTTTATTTTCTTGTTTCTTTAAAAAAAATTGTGGCTGTGTTTTTTGGCGTGTCACCCCTGCTTACCCATCCCCCCCCCCCCCCTCTAAGGACCCCGTGTCTCTCCCCTCTTTTCCCTTCGCTGAGATCTTCCGCTGGGGGGGCTGAGAGGGAGCAGAGCCGACAGCTAAACGCCTCCATCCACTCTCTGGCTTTAACCAACAATTGACATTCGCTCCCGAGATCGACAATTAGAGCTTGTTTCCAGCGTTGAAAGTCGGGCGAACGCAAACAGCACGATTTACTCGGATGTACTAATTTGCTCGCCACCTGTCAGGCATTTCCCACTGAATTTCAAAACGTTGATTTATAAACCCAAGTCCCAACTTTTTTCTTTATTTTTTTTCCCCTTTTCCTCTCCCTGTCTCTGGTCGAGCTTTGCAACATGTGTGGCAATTAGCACAAACAGGAGATTAGCATTGACAATCTTTTCGATGACTTTTCGCCCTCGGGGTTACGGGGCTTGTTCTGTGCTCTGTGGTCAGAAGAGACTTGAACGGGATTCTAAAACGATTGGGATTTCGAGGCAATTATCGGCAGTTTTGGAGAAATGCATAAACACAGAGCTGGGTCGAACATGTTTGCGTGATTAGAAGTGAAAACACATCTAGTTTAAATCACTTGTTTTGTCATAAAGAAGGCTTTGTATCCAGTGTTACAGCTTATTGCAGCTTACTCCACAGTGTCAAAATGATACGGACACATTTGTATCTTGTCAGCCGTAGAGCACAAACACACACTTCTTTTGCCTTTTTCTGCGCTGCTAAAGGGAAAAAAAAGAAGAAAAAAAATACACAGGCCTTTCTCTCGCTGCGATCTTGGTTTTTGCAAGACTTTGGCCCTCTCCAGGTGTTTCTTGTCATCTCCAGCTGGGATCCCACTCACACACACACCGCACACACACACACACACACACACACACCTGTCCATGTTTTCTCAGCCGCTGCTTCGACTTAAAAAAAAAAACTCTCCTTGCGCAGTGCGAGTGTGCCAGCGCGAGCTAAAACACACACACTCATACAGATGTTATTTTCTCTGCTGCTTCCAAGCCGTGTCTTGCGTTTTCCTGATTGCGAGCTTGGCCACAGTGACATTTGGGTGTGGGATATACCCGTTGATTACATAATCCTCAGCCGACAGACAAGAGCAGGGCAATTTGAAAAGCTAGCTGTTACAAACTCCCTGACCGGTGTTTGGAACTATTGTGGAGATTAAGCACCGACTTATACCCCTTTTCTTGTCGACTTCCCTTACTTGCATTTTGCTCGAAACTTTGTGTTGTGAAAAAAAGATGTTGGAGTCAAAGAGGTTCACAGAAAAGGGAAGAGAGAAAGAGAAAAGAGAGAGAGAGAGAGAGAGAGGAGCAGGAGGAGGAGGTTTTGCAAGACGCTTCCTGGACAATTGATTGTCAGCGGTAATGCGTTTCATTTACATGTTTATGCCGTCAATAGAAGCAGGGGCTGTCCGCGTCGCCATTCACCGCTCCCATTCCCATACGGCCCGAGACACCTTCCTTTTGTAGCAGACGTTACAAAAGAAAAAGGCGTCCCAAGATTGTTGTTTATAGAGAATAAGGAATGATGTGCGTGATGGCACAGGCTGCAGGGGGCACGGCGTTCCAGATACTAACAGATTGCAGATAACCAGGATTACATTTTTTGTGTGTAATTTTGAATGCAAACAATGAGATTCCAATTATGTTAGAATGGCTAGCAGGTTTTCCTCGGCTCGAGCTAATAAGGAAGCATATTTGTCTTGTCACAGCAGAGCAGAGCTGAGAGCTGAGAGCAGAGGAAGGAGGCCGCATTCTCTCAGAGCCGGTCTCTCTCTGCCTCTGCCTCTACTGCTGCTGCTGCTGCTGCTGCTGCTTCATCCCTCTCTCCCAGTCGTCACACGCTAAATATATCCATCTGTGTGTGTGTGTGTGTGTGTGTCAAGTGTACATACAGTGCGGCGCGAAAACGAATGGACTTCCGCAACAATATCATTAGGATTTCATGTGGGAGAAGCATGTGTTGCCTGAGGGTCATAGCTGGGCTTTTTTGATGGGATCACAGCGAGTGCGTTTATGACAGCGAATATATGTGCGCTGGACGGTGGCAGACGCGGCCTCCGACAAATTCCATAATGTGGCTTTTCCCAGAGATGAAGTCGCTAATCTAGATCTGCTCCTGCACTTTGATAGCCGCAGATAACAGCAGAAACTCGGCCCCAAGACAAAATATGAAAACCAAAAAATTACACTGACGACCCCCATGTCTGGACACTACACCACGTTAGCGGCGGAAGATTTTGACGTTTTTTTGTTGTTATTGCTTTTATTGTTTGCATGATTTTTGGGCTGGACTTCCTAGGTCTTATTTTTGCTTTATTTGTTGCTTTTTTTCTGCGCCTGGCGGCCAGAGAACACACACTAGCAGAGGCACGGCGAGCGCAGACCCCTGACACTACGCTCTTTGGAATGCCTTAGGTACGATTTCACTTTCGCTCACATCAATGCTGACCTGAATGCCTTTCATATCTGATCCGCCGTGTCTCTCCTGGTAAACATCCCCCGGGGGTAGAACAAAGAAAGAGCTCCTCTTCTTCTGCTCCTTCTTCTCCCTCTTAATCACAATTCAGCCCCTTTCGCCGCCAGCAGCAGGGTCTTTGCATTTGCATTCAGCATCAGAAAAAAGGGCCTGAGATGAAAAGGGGGGCAGGGGTGGGGAGCGAGGAGCAGATACGGGTGGGTGGTTGCCGGGCCGTTGTGGTGGTGGTGGTGGGGTGAAATAACTAGGGTGTTTGTGGTTGTTTGTTGGTCGTCCCCTGGTTACAAGCCTTTTATAGCCTCCATACTCTTACAGGGACCTGGCTCTACCCCCCCACCCCTTGCACAGACAGATAGTGTTTCGACACGGGGGCAAACGCACTATTCGTGGACACTTCAAGAACCCGGAGAGAGAGAGAGAGGAAAAAAAACCTGGAAGTTCCCGAGATAACAGGTGTCAGTGGGAATGAGTCCACTCTGGGATGGCTTTGTCGTAGCCCTGCGCGTGAGTGAGAGTGCGATATCTTCATTGTGGCTTTGGATGTATGCAAATCTTAAGCAAAGATGGGGCGCGAACAGCCAGGGGAGGGCAGGGGGTACCTCAGCTTCTTAAATAGCATCATGTGATATGGATTCCTTTCTTCCATTCTTCTTTTTTTCTCTCTCCCCCTGAACTTTTTTTCTTTTTGGTTAAGAAGACGGATTACCGGTACACCTTCCCTCCCTCCTCCCTGGCCAAGCCGCGCAAGGATTTAGCCAGATTTACTTCAGCAAACACCTTTGGACACTGAGGGAAAGTAGGAGTCTGTTTGCAAAAGGGGCCTTTTGTTGGGAGAGGCCTGGATAAAGCCCGTCCAGGCAGCCCCAATATTAACCCGTGATTCTAGAAAGAACCCAATAAGAAGGCGGGAAGGGGGGGGTGGGAGGTGACAGTGCGTTCCAGTAATTGTCAACACAACTTCGAATTCCTGTGATATTTTTTATTGGTTTTCAGGGGAGAAGCTAGCAACAAAAACAGGCAACAACAGCCACCACATTCAAGTTCCAGCGTTCAGAGTGTTGGTGGCAAAAACAGAGAGAGAAGTGATGCCAAGAGAGAGTGTAGAGGGAAAGGCAGCAGGCAGCAGTTCGGCCCCGGTGACTTCCTTAAGCGTACGCGAGCCAAAATAAGATGTCGCACCCAAAACAATCCGCTGACACACACAGGCAAAGAAAGGCATCCAGGACTGGGATGAGATGTTGTCATTTGAGGCGTGGTGTAAAACAGAAGATAATTCAGAAAACTTTCCCACAGGTGTTTCCTCAGACCTCCGACAGAGACCTAACTCGTAGTGTCGTGTGGAATATTTTTCACGCTTCTATTCTTCCCCCTCTTTGCTTCCAATTTGTCTTTCGCTGCTCTTCCTGTTGTTTTTCCCCTCCGTCATTCTTTGTGATTCTGACAAAACGCAAACACACAAATTGAAACTTCACTGGTCCGGTAAATAATTGCATGCGTTTGAGGCTTTTCATTTTGCGAGCTGTGTACTCTTTACCCTAAGCTGCCATGTTTTATGCAAAAAAGGAAAAAATGCATTTTGGTGAATATCATGGCTCATTTGAGTGTTTGCGGAGTGAGAATGCGTGTCTTTATTCGGCCCCTGCGCTCGTCTGGTCCTGCTGTTTGCACTTATTCAGTTGTTGCTTGTGATTTTCGACATTTCCCGCTTTTTTTTCCTTCTTCTCCTCTCTTCTCCTCGTTTGCTTCTTTCTCGCCGAGTCTGGGCGCGACAGACGACAGGTTGCTGAGCAGGTGTAAACTAACATTTCCATTTCATAATTAAATGGCAGGGGGCAAAAACAAGTTCTGGGAGAAAAGAAAGTATTTGTCTAACAGTGTAATGTTTGTGCTTGCGAGTACTAGAAGCTGATTGTCCCTAATTTATATTCTGAATCCTCGAGAATTGTCGAGGCCTGCTACTACTTGGGAACTTGGTGTTTAGTGGACTGTCTGGCCGGCCTTTAAAAGAGAAAAAAAAAAAGTATTACACAATAGGCCTTCAAAAGATGACATGTTTCACTTTCATTCAATCTAGTTTTGTACCCATTCTGTTGTGCATGGATGACTCTGTGTAACTTTAAGTCAAGTAAGAAAGATCTTCTGCTACAATTCTCCAACATTTCCCATTAATCCCCTGTCTTTTGTGAACTACACATCTCCGCCGAAACATCAAAGCCGCTAATATTTATCGCGGCGCGGTCTGTAATGTCAAAGTCAGATGTACTGGTAAAGCGCTTTTGACAAACAGCCTGCTTTTTTAATAGAGCTCTGTAGAAGCAAATACACATTAAATCAAATGAACAAACATCGCACAGCTGGCAGAGGCTTTGTGTGAATGTGTGTGTGTGTGTGCGACTTGTCAGGGCTGTCGGGAAAAACCAGGGCACTGCTTTGTGACGAAAAGAGAGAAAAAATAAGTCATCATATGGATTGCTTATTAAAAAGGGAGGGTCTTGTCGTGTGACTTTCGCGGCAGCTGTTTCGGAGAGATGGCGCCTACCCGCTAACAAGGGCCTGGGATCGCCGCGTTGTCCGAGCTTCTTTCTGTAAGAAGCTTGATGTTTGTGTGATTGTCGGCTGGTAAAGCTCTTCTGGCAAGGTCGCACGCAGCAAATCAATAACAGATCGGCAGATTAGGCCTGGCGATGGCATCTGGGAAACTGGGTCTTTCCGACACCACTGCTACCTTTAAGACGACATAATAGAACATGCCATTTGATCTGCCAACACTTCCTTTAGATTCTTCCATTATTCACAGGCCTCTCGGGCACCTCGGCTCTCCGTGAGTTTGGTATTTTCTTAACGAGGCTTTAGCGCTGCCTTCACATCTGCGAGTAAATTCAGACCGCGGTTGTAATTGCAGGCGATTGCCGAGCGAGATTAGGACAAAATTAGGTCATTTTCAGGCTGCGTGAGAAAAAAAAAAAAAGTACCTCCACTCTCCCCCTGGCGAGCTTTCATCTCACCGTTGATCAAGCACCTTCCTAACGGGTCCACACAGGGGTAGCACAAAAAAAATGGGGAAATGGTCAGAAATGACACGGCAGCTTCTTGTTATTCAAACATACATTTAACCTTTGGCGAGAGTGAGTCAAGGAGAGCGAAAAGGAGGCGGGGTGGAGCGTGTCTTCCCCTTCTTAAATGTCATGTGTGGACGTGGGAGAGGTGAAGTGGTGTCGTAATGGCTTTTGACTGCGCTGGGGCGACACACAGACACACACATACACACACACGGAGCGGTACGCCTCGTGTCGCGTCGCTGTCAAACGTGAATGTCAAACAAACACCTCCTCAGGTAGGGGGGGTCAAATCACACCGACAGCCCTGTCCGCTGCCTTTCTGACAGCGCGGAGTGGCGGTGGATGGAGACGGTCGGTCAGAGGGAGGCAGGGAGGGGAGGACCTGCAGTATGTTCAGGCATCTCTCATACTACCCACACATCTGTTCCCTCCTTCAAATCACTGCATTCTAATCTCTCGAGATCAGCTATGACAAGACCTACTTACTGTCACTTAGTCTATTTCACAAATCTACTGACAAAACTGCTGGAAGTAAAATGTTCCAAAGCTCAAAACCCACGTGAAATAATAGAATTGTTTCTGTCTCTTGTCTCTTTTATTTTATGTCGAGCTGAAAAAGTTTGGCGTGCTGGATTGTAAAAAGTGCACAATATGAAAAATAAAATGTGCAAATCAGAATCAGAATCATTTTTATTGCCATTTAAGTAACTGGAAGTCACAGAGTAGAAAATTGCTTTGGCTCTCGGTGCAAAAGTAGAGAAATTAAACATTTCTAAAGCTCTGTTGCTCCCAAGTTGCTGAATACGTTTAAAAGCATTCACACCTGCTTCCATAACCACAAACATAGCTTGCACTACACAACACGGCGGATCAAACTCCATGTGGAATGCTCGGGATGACAAATAACTTATAAGTCTTCAAAGTTACATAACCCTGCTTTAAAACAAGTTGGAGATTAGTCGAGGTACAGATGTAACCCTGTGTTGTGTGCCTTTCTCAATACAATCCCTAGCCCCTTCCTAATTAAGAAGTATGTCTGGGTATTCCCTGACCTACAAACCCATCGGAGAGAGAGAGAAAGAGAGAGAGAGAGAGCAGTGGAGCGGCCTCTGCCTCTGCCCCGTGACTGACAACCAGACATTTGTGCTCCGAGAGGTCGCTCCCTGCTCCTGACCTCAAAAAACCTGGGTCTGTTCAAATCGGTGTCTTACTCACGGCATTGTCCGGAAGAGATGTTGCGGATAGTTCTGAGAAAGGTGTGTGACTAGACTTCCTGTAAACCGCTTCTTTCAATTCTCGAGAAGTTTTGAGATCGCTTTCATTCAGTGGAACTCTCCCAGTATTTTTTATAAGCAATGCCTTTAGCCTCTACTCCCACCTTGTATTTCCCATGACTCAAAACAAAACCATTTCTTATCTTGTCGTATAGAACTGTAACTCCCGCTGCCTTGATTTCAATAGTTCCTAAACCATCCAAACCTTTCTCTTACAATACTGAGCTTTTTGTTAAGATAGCCTTTACTTCCCATAGTCTCATACACCACGCCTGCTGCTTTTCCTCTGTACCCAGCCAGTACTGTCTAATTACTTCTCCCCCACCCAAGGGAAGCAGCTACCTTATCGCCCAACCGTCTTGCTCTGGCATTCCACAGATAAATTCTCCAGCACTTTGTTATTCTTACTACTTAGGGGTATTGGAATTAGCATGGCCATCAAAGCGGACCTTGTAGTGTCTCTCCGTTCTCACACCCCTCTCTCTCCAGACCTTATCTCTAGTCATACATTACAGCGGGGTACAGGACGGGCCCGAGGCGGAGGTGAGCAGATCAAAAGCGGGTGCAGTGGAGTCCATGCATGAGAACGCAGAGCTGGTTCACACAGGCAGGTACGGCTCCACGCGCTAAAGGATTTCCCCGCGTTGGCGCCAGGTAGCCAGAGATAGCAAATAGGGGCTTTGATATTCTCTGTTCATGTGTAATGGTGCTCTAACTAGCGTCGCGTGTTGCCAAAAAGCTGTCATTTACGATGGAGTGTGCAAGCTTTCATAACCTTTCAGCCCCCTCGGTACCTGTTAAAACCTCCACTTTGCCGTTCTCAAATAAGCGCATTCCCCTGAAGATAATCAGGGCTCCATTGAAGCCTGCACCGACGCAGACGCGAGCTTTGAGGGAGAACTCACTTCCTTCCGCGCTTCCTTCCTTCCTACTGCTCGCCGTATGTTTCCCAACACGGTTTTTACCTCAGCAGCCAGCAGACGCCGACTTATAAACTGGCAATCACACTATCACTAATGTTATTACTTTTCATAATTAGTTACAGCAACACTCATTCCACGACTGGCGGAAAGGAGTATTCCTTAGTAATTAAGGTAATGAAATATTCATTTATGCTACCTTTTCAGCACAGGCACAAATGAGGCCGCCATGCTTAATGTCCGCCTCAACTCTGATTTTATTATGATGGCAGACTGGCACATCTGCAATTAGCACAGGCTGAGACAGTAGGAGCAGAGAGACAGAGGTCCCTGCAGGGAGAGGGGGGTGGGGGGCGGGAGGTGGTGAGCCCCAAAAAGCCCTCGTCATAAAACTAAGTGTGTATTTATGTTTGGGAGCAACCGTACAACACGGAAGAATCAGGAAACAGAGAAAAAAGTGACGGCTTTGAAAGTTGTTTGATCCTCGGGGTTCTGGGCTTTGTGTGGTCGTGGTGTTTTGAGAGTTACTAGTTTTAAAGTTGAAATTCAGGTTATTATATCAGTTTGTAAAGCTGAAGCCTTACACTGCAACCACAGTGCTGATAATTTGTTCAAAAGAGAATATTTATAATGCTTTCTGTCATTGCCCAAACATCATATCATCTCATATCAATACCATTTGTTTAAAGTGATTTGTTTTTGCACACGTTTAGTTTAGCTTAGATTGTAACGTTTGTAAAATCGCTTCTAATGAAAGATACAGTATAATGGAAATCAAGACTACTGTTCCCCCCAAGTGTCAATCATTCTGGTGCTCGTCAAATAAGACCAGAGAGTCTGGTTCAAAAAGTGAGAAAGCCTAAAATGTGGGAAAATCCTTCTTTACACCTTTATACCGGACAGTTCAAAAGATATCTCTCTGTCGGTCTGAGGCTCCAAACATACTTTCCTGTAGACCAATCACCTCTATCATAAACATATGTGTTCGACAAAACCAACTAATTCTCCCAAATGTTTCTTGTCAGACAAACTGAAGTGGCTCGTAACCGCTCTCCACGCTTTGACAGCCACAGTCCTCCATCCTCTCGCTCCCCGCTGAGCTCTCCTTCCCCCCAGCTCGAGCTTACCTTTCCCCAACGGTGCCAAATCGTCTTGACATGACTGTTCATCAGTTTTCCAGCCGCCCCCCCCTCCACTGCCGCTGCCTCACCCCAGGGTAGAGAGCGTCAAAACGGGCTTCAAGTCAGCCTTCAAGTGGACACTTCCAGGCTCTAACCCGACAGCGGAGACAGGCCCGGTTCAAAAAGGCAATCAAACAAACAGATCAGCAGTAAGGCAAGGTCGAGGGATCGGGCAGAAAAGCACTTTTTGAAGTCATATTGAGACTATAGGTTATATACAATGTGTTTTTAGACTTAGACTTTGTTGATCCACGAGGGAAATTGGGTTGTCCCAGTAGTTTGCAGAGTATTCCACATTAAAGTAACAATCTGAAGATAAGAATAGGATTAAATTAATTATGATAGGATTAAGTTGAGGGGGTGCAAACAATAACCTTAAGTATGTCTGTTTAGTTTCTTCAAGTATGCAGCTTAAAAACAAATAGAATAGATTGATTTCCAATTCAATTCATTTCTGTGCGTTTGTATATCACCCTAAATGAAAACAGCAGTCGACTTTACAAAGTTGCGGCATGACCAACAACAGATTAGAGAATCAGTTTGAACACATGCAGAACAAACCAGTAATAACAAACACATAGGAGGCAATGGTCAGGACTAAAGCTCCAGGACTAAGGCTGTAGACCCAGGACTGAGGCTGTAGACCCAGGATTGAGGCTGTAGACCCAGGACTGAGGTTGTAAATCCAGGACTGAGGCTGTAGACCCAGGACTGAGGCTGTAGATCCAGGACTGAGGCTGTGCGGTGCAGAACAACGCAAGATACCACATTGGAAATCTGCCCCTGTGTACATTTCTTGGCTTACTGATCCATCCCCATTTACACAAACATTTGCAAAATCTTTCTTATCTTGTGGCTGCGTATGGCCCAAGCTGCTTGGAATGAGGAAGTTGCCAGCGACTTCTGAAGGAAGTGTTGATGTGGCTTTTATTCGGGAAATCGCTGACACTCGCAAACGGTCACACGTGTTGAACAGCCGCCTCCGAAACTACAAACCAATCTGTATAATATCTACTGTATACTGAGTTTTAGAGTTTAGACATGATTGAAAACACATGCAAGGTGTATCAGTCCAAGCAGACTTTGAAGGAGTATGATATGACTATTGTAGGGAGAGAAACCAGAGAGAGAGACCAGAGAGAGACCAGAGCGAGACCAGAGAGAGAGGCTGCAGAGAGAGACTAGAGAGAGATCAGAGAGAGAGACTGCAGAGAAAGACCAGAGAGAGAGGCTGCAGAGAGAGATTATAGAGAGAGACCAGATACAGACTAGAGAGAGATCAGAGAGAGACCAGTGAAAGACTTGAGCGAGACCAGAGAGAGAGGCTGCAGAGAGAGACCAGAGAGGGAGACTCGAGGTGAGACCAGAGAGAGACCAGATAGGTAAATATCCGTGTCGTGGCTGGCTCTATTTAACAAAAATTGCAAAAATCCAACAGTTTTGTACAATAGCTGCAAGCCTGCTGGTGTTTTCCACTTGTCTGACCTGATTCTGGTCAACTAAAGCAGTCTTACAGCTGGAATTTCTTGAATTTGTACAGTTAAATCCAAAGAAAAACAGCAGAAACCAAAACCACGGTTGTCAACTCATAGTGTTTAATGCATTTCACCTTTTCCGCACCCTCTCCTTTTTTTGAAAACCTTAGAGGGAAGCAGATAAGGATGTTGTAATCAAACTTTCAGTGGACCTGGCATGCTCTCCTTCTGTCGCCTCCACCTCCTCTTCTCCTCTTCTTCTCGGCGGAGTCTGATTATAGGAGGCTCCCATAAGTTTTTTATTCATTCGCTCTACTCAAATATGTCTGCGCAGCCTTTGAAGACCTTCTGAGGATTGCCGACAATCCAGGAGAGAGGCGAGGAATATACAGGTCTACGGGAAAATATTGAAATTGATGCGGCGGATTTGAATACTGGCTGGGTTTTCGTCGTTTAGTTTTCACATCAAGAGAATATCTGGCAGGTCTGTGGAAAGTTGAGGTGGTGTCTAATCTATTAATCATGGTTTTTTTATAGGTCTAAGTAACACAATGCTCTGATGAGGCTCTGACAGTCCCATTGGTCATAACAGTGATTCGTACAGAGAACAAATTGAACTCATTCTTTGCTATGTATTCTCTCAAACCTGTGTGACGCCATGTCATGATAGCCCCGAGATTACATACGCAAAACAGTCTTGGACCAGTTTTGCCGTGACTTCTGAACCGATCAAAACAAACGTAATTGTCGAAAACGTTTTTTTAAATGATTGCGGTATAAAAGTAATCAAGTCCGCAGTATTTTGTGATATCTTTGCGTAGTGAGAAATGGCTTCTACTCTGACAATGTTCAGATCTAGTTTCGGTTTTATTGCAACAACTGAAGGATTGACTCGTCACTCTTTTTGAATGCATTGTGATTTGACTTGCCTTGAGTCTTGAATATAAAATGTGCTAAACAAATAACCTTGCCTTATGCCATGAGACCACAGTCACCAATTAGTAGTAGTTGTATAATCGACAAACTAAAGACATGGCGTCACTTCATACACAAAACTCACTTTTACTTTTGCCTGTCGTCTCTCCTCCCTCTCCTCACCCAATCATGTTGTTTGTCTCCTTACCCCTCCCTCCACCTCCACCTCCACCTCTCCCTCACCCAAACCCCCCCTCCATTCCGCCTTTTGCATTGTGACGGGGGCTGACGACCGTTTCCACAGGGGCACAGTGAGGTAAAGCGGTGTGACGGCGGAGTTTGGTTAAGCCCAGAACAAAGCGGGGAGATGCCGGGTCGCCCCATTGTCCCGCGCCGATCGGCCTCGACACAGTTCTCAGGAATGAATGCACTGTTTACCTTCCCTTATATTCAAAAGGGAGACGAGACTGCTTCACCGTCTTGTCCAGGGCCATTGTAGACTTGGAATCTTGCGAGGTGGAGTTGAATGTTGGGGTAGTTTACCTGGGAACTTTGAAATTATTGGTGGTAAGTTAATTCGCAAGTGAGGGCAGGTGGAATGTCGATTTTTCTAAAAGTTCTAGCTTGGGTTAGATCAAACCTTGTCACAATTATAGAATTGACTGTGGAAGTGACTTTGAATGAATGGGGACTCAACTTTCTGTCTCTAGATGTGCAAATCTCGTAGAGTCACACCCCAAAATACTAAGATCCATTGCAGCAAAATGTATGTATGAAAACTTTCGCAAGACCCACTTTTTGAGTTTTGATTTTTTGATACATAACAGAATTGTGTATCATTTTGCTTTCACTTCACAGTTGTCTGTTGCTTATGTGCAAACGCTCAGTTAAAAAAATCATGAATCAAACAATCTCTTGAAGATATTTGAACTCAAGTCATAACTACTCTAGTGGTAGTTTCTCTATCTATTCTTCCCTTCATTCTTCAAAACCGCACAAGCGACTACAGTACGATAGCCATCTCATATCTCTAACAATCACAGGAAAAGATTGTCACTACTTTCCCCAACTCCGAACATCCCATCTTCGCCAACTCCGCCAGATCACGAACCCTTCCAAACAACATTGTCCTCGTCCCAGCGCTTCCTATCCGTTTAATGATTATTATCCTGAACACCCCCCCTGTGTGGAGAGGGGAGCTTCGGGGGGCTTCCGGAGAACTTCCTGCCCCAGCTCCGAGGCCACGATGCTGGGTTAGAGCGAGAGAGAGAAGCTGGCGTGGCCTGGCTGAGTGAGCCCAGTCCGTTACAGCTCTGCATGCTGTCTGCGCAAACTGAATGCAACTGCTCACTGGGATTAAGGTGGGGAGGGGGGTGGCCTGGGGTAGGAGTAGGAGAGGTGGGGGGGCTGCTCTCCCACTGTAAAGGGACACTGTATGTGGATAAAAAGCACTGCTTGATGTAATGGGAGAGATGTCAAGAAGTGGATATGCCCGTCGGAAGTGGCTTTCAATGGAAAAAAAAACAAATACTTGAGAAATGACAACCCCAGTATGTTTTCCGTCATATTTTTGCATAATAATAAGTCACACACTGGACTCTGGGAAACTATGTGGCATTTGACGGGAGTTATTGTCCGGCCGGAACACTCTGAAACCTGTTTTATTAATACTTTAAAACCCCAGGAGGGATCTGAAATGGTGCTTATGCAACATTACATTTCTGGTAAAACATAAATGGTGAAGTTGAAGGGAACAGAGCAAGAGGCAGAAGTTCTGAAATAGATTGGTTCGTGTAAATCCAAAAATAAGTAAATGTGTTGGGTGGTGATTTAAAGGTATACTTTAGGTGGGTTTAGAGGTTAATTAAGTTTTAGTGGTTCTGATCGAAGTTTGTTGGAGTTCTATGGATTGGCTTGTTTGAATTGTTGTGTCTTATTTTCTGACTTGCGTTTGTCCAGGAGAAAAGCATAACAAAATGTTTTGCTTTTGTTAACAATTTAGTTAACAGTGAGAATGTGTTAGTATTTCAGACTGATTTCAAGAACAATATTAATGATTGGATCCATTGAGTAGTTTTTTGTAAATCTTTTTTGAACTATTTTATTCACAAGAGAGAGAACAGAGAGACCAGAGAGAGACCAGAGAGACCAGAGAGACCAGAGAAACACCGGAGAGAGACCAGAGAGAGACCCAAGAGGGACCAAAGAGAGAACAAAATAGAGACCAGAGAGAGAGACTTGGGAGAGAGGAGCTTTTGCATGTGATTTTAGGGGCAGGGTAAATCGGAGTGCCCGGAGAAAACCTACTTAACACAGGGAGAACATAAAAACTCAACTCAGAAAGGCCCTGTCTAGAAGTGGAAGCCAGTGAAGTCAAAATGAGCATTTTGGACTGCATCTAGTGTATTGTCTGCTGTTTTCTGTTTTTTTTACTCCTGTGCAGCACTTTGGAAACTCTATGAGAAGTGCTAAACATATAAAGTTGTTTTGGATTCTTTTACACACTTTTTCTTGCTACTCTGATCATGACAGACAAATGTGATTGAACGAAGCAGCCACAGTTAAAAACCCAACACCGGTCAGACACGACTCAAGCCCCGTCACTTTGGCTTTTACTGCTTTACATCTGCCTCTAATAGCTCCGCGGCGTTCCCAGCTCTCGCGTTTATAGCTTGAGTCCGACGTTACGAGTCCGGTCCGAGTTTGCGCTCGCAGCAGAACCTCCCGCGCACAAAACAAACGGGTCGCGAGCGTTAAAAGCCTTTACTGCCGCCGACATTAGCGTAAAAGCGAACTTCTCGAGAGAAACAAGACGCAGTAAACACCAGGAAGCCGCAGTCATCGAAACCAATGATAATTTCACGAGGGCATAAAGATTATTAGCCCATCCCGGTCGCGCCCATCTGTGCTTTGGTGCCAGCATCGTAGTTAAAGACCGCGAGCGCACACGGGTGACTTTCATTGGGTTAAATAGTTTGTTAAGGTCGACGGCGATAAGACAGAAAACCCCCAATGCGAGAAGACTTAGCGGCGAACAAAGCACTCGCTCCAAATCCTGAGGCAGCGAAGAGGTTAAAGCTATGAAACGATTTGTCAACACACCAGCTCCATCCGGACCCAGCGCGGCTTTGCTCTATTTCTGCAAAAACAATTACAAAATTACAGTAGATAAAAAGTGAGCGGCGCCAGTATTTATGCAATCAACATAACGAAGAAACAAAACAATTTAATGTGGAAAAATCATCATTCATCTGCATTATAATTGCTTGCCTTTCACATCTACGGGGACGGTTAATTAAAATTGTGATTAAATGCGCCTGCACTGCCTAAGATGTCTTCTCCCCCAAACAGGTGCTACAGAATTTAAAAGTAAAGAGAAAAAGCTAATTAGCATTGGAAATTGAGAAATTGCCTGCAAGAATCGGTGTTAATTTCACTCACTGATGAGGTAATTTATAAAAGGGGAGCGAGAGCTGGCTGAGGAGACTGTGCGGCACTGGAGATTGCACCCCCCAGAACCCCCCCCCTCTCTCTCTCTTTCTCTCACACACACACAGTAAGTAAGTAATGTTTATTTATATACCGCCTTTCACAGAACCCAGGACCTTCTTGCTGAGAGGCGAGAGTGCTATCCACTCAGCCACCGTGCCACACACACATACCACCCATTCTCCCGGCATGCAGGTGAAGCTGTACCACTTCACTGATTAAGCGTTATTATCCAGAGCTCAGTGTTTTAACAATATTAGCATTTCTTTCTTGAATAAAAAGCTAAATCATTTCTTCAATCTTCAATCAAAAACCACATCTCTAAAGCTACATCTGTCTATTTTTATCAACTGTTTGCACCCATTCCCGCTCTCCAATAGTGTGTGCATCTACAAGCCATGTTTTCGTACGCAGTTTCATGCCGGTTGTTGTTAGCTTCAGTATACCATGACGGCAAAGCTCTCCCACAGCTGCGTAGAGTGAGTAGCTTTCATAAACTTATAATGAGGATGGGAGAAAGTCAGGACTATAGCTCTTGACTCTTGCAAAACTGTTTGAAATGAAGCTGGATTGTTTGTTGGCAGCACATTAGTAGCGTCTTCCATAATTTCATGACATTTCTCCACACACAATGTCTCAGAACTCTATCTCTTCCGCTCCTTCCCCTCAGCTCCCAGATTACAAGCCAGTCCGGTCCGGTCGCAGAGAGAGAGATGTTTGGGAAGGCTTGGCCACTATCCACGTGGTCCTCAGACTTTCCAGCAGCTCCACAGATACCGCTCTGGCTCCTGCGTAATTACCTGTCATTGTGGATCATTATGGTCGGCCTTCGAGGAGATGTCAGGTTTGGAGACGGACCAAGCCAAACTGTTCCACGGAGCTCGGAATGTCCCTCACTGGTCACGTCAAGACAGGCCTCAGCTTGTAATAAAGTTGTGGTGATATTTTTCATGCAAGCTTTCGATTGGGACGGACCAATATGGTTCTTGTTAGTCGACACAGGACTTAATATTTGGCGAAACTATTATTAAAAGGGTATTGAAAGATGACGGATCGATTTTGGTTTTGAGCTTTACCATCACAAAACACATTGGCGCTGACATCGGGCTGATTTTTCAATTCCAAAACCGGCATGCAGGCTATTCCTAGTTTTCCTTTTGGCAGTTTTTTAAAAGTCTTGGTTCTACTTATTACTACAACTACAACTCCTGCTGCTGCTGCTGACAAAATCCTTTCTCTTTCATATTCCGTTTTGTACATTGTATTAGCGGCTGAAACAATAAGTGCTGTATGGTATTTCAGTGGATTAGAAAGATTAGCAGATGTCTTGATTCGATCTATAGACGCCGGTTGGCTTCTGTTGGCGTGAAAAAGAGTTTGAGCCACCTTCTTTAAACCCGCTGTCCCTTTAAGCAGGTGAAACAGTCCGCTCGGTCTGTTAGAAATTGTTCCACCAATTTGCTGAGACGTGCTCTGTCAAGCTTTCATCACCAGCGGAGCCCTTTCTCGTGTCCAGTGAGCTTTGGCCTGTCAAACCCTTAAGCCTCTGCTCCTGCTAAGCTTTTTCAACTTAAAGCAGTAACTATTCCTCTTGGACTTTCCTTGTTTTACTGTGGCCAAAACTCGTACAAAGGCTAGACATGTACGCTGTTTGGGAATTGATTCATGGCTTCAATCATTGACCAATATTGACATGTCAGTGGATGTTTTACGTTGCAATAGAATAAAAATAAATTTGTATTATTAGAAAAAAAAACTATTTACGGCAATTTACTTCTTCCTTGCGTGGTCAGCCAAGCCCCGGGTCTCTGAAGTGTCCAAAAAATCCCTCTTTTGTGAAAGCTCTATGATCCTTGGTGTTATAGTTAGCACTGAGGTCTATGGGGAAATCTCTTGGATTTACGCTGCAGTACCGTGGGCAGCCTCTAGTCCTTGTGGAGACAGATGACACATTCAGAAGGACAGCTCTGGCTTGGTAAACCTTACACCAGGCGTCTCCAATCTTTTTCACTCAGAGAGCTACTTTCCCGGGATACGACAGAGAGCTAGTACTTTAAGCGGCCTTGGGGAAAAAATTGTGATGTCTTGGTGTGAATGAGCCTGCATTGTCACAAGAACAAATCTGAAGTTAAGAATAATAATAAAAGATAATATTGTTAGAATATGGAAGTGGGTGGTGAGCTACTGGCGGCCCTGCATTATTCACTGTCACTGTAAGTCCAGGATGTAGATTTGGCTCCTCCACTCTTGTCTTCGCTTGTCTGTGGTTTCCCCCCTTGTTCTCTGGGTTCCCTCACCCTTACGCCTCCCCCCACCTCCCAGCCTTGGCTCTCGCCCTCCTCTCGGCGAGTCACTTGGCTGCGCAGGTCAGCAGTAAGTGACAAGGTATGTGCTGCTTTTGTGAACCTGTGCCAGACTGATTGTTCGGTGCAAGTGTAGTGTAACTGAGCCGCTTGTAGCTCGCCGGAGTGTGCAAAATAAGATGGAGCAGTGATTTTTTTCTCTCTCTCCTCTCGCTTTCTCTCTCTCTCTCTCTCTCTTACTCACTTCTCTATATCCTCCCTTCTCCCCTGAAGATTTATGAAGCTTATGGACTTTTTATAAGACGAGTTATTTCCGTAGTTTGGCTTTTGACTACCTATATCTGTCTTATTACTTTGAGAAGCCATCACTTACTTCTTGTTTTCTATGTCTTCTAGCGTAAAATTTAGCCGTAGAATGGTTGGGGGTTGGACATTTCTTATCATTTTTACGTCTGATTTTGTGCCTAATATATACGTACTTTAAATGGCTTATGCTGCATAGCTCATATTCTCAACAGCAATCTTATCGTTGGGCATGATAGAACTGTCGACAGGCCAACAGGAAAGTAGAAAATCAAACCATTGGAACAGCTGATGGTCCATACAGGTCCATACATTGCGCCCTAAATTATAGAAGTATTGGGTTCGTCTATACCAGATAATAAGGTTTTGTGATGTTATTACCGTCAGACAAGACAAGATTAATCTTCCTGATCTATCTTTAGACCTGTTTCCAAGATATTTTACGAAAGGTATTGACCGCAAGCAATAGTTTTCTTTCTCACAATCCAAACTTCCAAAACGGTAATGATATAATAAACAAGTTTTTGTGTTGAGTTGAAGACTTTAAAGCTACAGTTTTGCCCTCTTCCCTTAAACAGTCAAGTGTCACGCCAACTTATTTTTCTCTCTAACCTCTATGCAGTTCCTCATTGTATCTTTTATTCCACCTTCTTGCGACAAAAACACAAGTATTTTGGCAGCGTCTATCATGCTTTTTCCGCCGTGTCAGCAGATTTAGCCGTGTCTGTTGCCTGTTAAAGGTGACTGTGTGAGGAAGTGAAAGCTGCAGTCTCTCACACTCAAACCACACCAGCACTCCATATCTCCAAACAGCGTTTCTATCAGGTGACACGGAGTTTATCAAAGCCGATCTGCGCCTCCCAACTCAGCCGTCAGATCCCCGACCGCGTTCTCTCCGCTCAAATTGAAATGTATGTTTACCAGGGCCTGGGTTTGGATCCCGCTTTATGGAGGTAAAAGGGATTTCGACAAGTTGAAAAACACGCCGTGGAGAACAGAGAAAAGCCTCCGCTAAAGCCCTCGGGGGAGAGCAGTGCGTATAGACACCAGGGGGGGAAGAGAACAATCGCTAATATTAGGCCCTGCGCAAGTGAATGGTGTGTGTGAGAGAGAGAGAGAAAGCAGCGAGAGAGAGTGAGGAGAGGGAAGGACGGGGGAGAGAGGGAGGGTGAGGGGGGACCATAAAAACAGAGAGTTTGTTTATGTGCGCATAATGTGTATGTGTGCGCCCGCAAATGGGAGAAGTTTGCGTGGGTTCCTCAGGTAACAGGATTACGTGGGCACATAATTGATCCATTTGGGGGAAAAATGACAGGGCTCTAAAGAGGGGCCCGGCTTTGGAAATGCAGTTTATGAAACAGGCATTCGTAAATTCAAAGGAATCAATATGTCAATTTTATTACATCTCGGGGCCAGATGGGCATTAGTGGCTCGGGCTCATCCCTCCTCCGTCAGCCCCGGTCCCTAGCTCGACTCCCCCTTCCCCCCTCCACCTCTTGCCTCTGCTCTCTCTCGCTCTTCCACCTATTTCTCCATCAATCCTTCTCTATATTTCCCTACCTATATCCTCTTTGGTGGGCCCCCTCCCCTCCTCCCCTCCTTCCCTCTCCATCATCATCCTCCCAAGCCCTGCCGCTCTTCACCTTTCCCCCCCCCCCCACTCATCTCAGCTTTCTCCCGCTCCTATCGCCGTGTGTATCTCTAGCGTCGCTGTCGTCGAGTCTATTAACCTTTCCCCGAGCCACTTAACCCAAATGTGACCACGGCGAGTCAGACAGGTGAATCCCCGGGGCATGTAAATCCAGCGCACGGATATGATACAATGGGTTCTATTTAAAGCTGAGGTACTTGACATTTGCTGTTTTGAAAGTATACTGTATGTATTCCCAAAAAACATACAATGCAAAAAATAAAACAAAATCAGACAGCTGCATTGAACTCATTTGGAGACATCTGTTATCTTTTGTATGTAAGAAAGAGCTTTGTGAGTTACTGATAAACGCTTAGGGCTGATTGGCTGGTGAGGGTGGTCCTCTCTTTTCCACTTTTCTGTCTGATAAAGTTGATCTCAGGATGTGACTTTCTTTGCTCTCTCTTTCTGATCTATCTCAGATTTCTCACGTTTCTAAGCTCTCTCTGATCTCTATCTAGTCTCTCTATCTGGTCTCTCATATCTCTCTCTCTTGTCTCTGGTCTCTCTCGCTGGTCTCTCATGTCTCTCTCTGGTCTCTCTCTAGTCTCTCTCTATGGTCTCTCTCTGGTCTCTCACGTTTCTCACTGTAGTCTCTCTCATCTCCCTCTCTGGTCCCTCACTAGTCTCTCTCTCTGGTCTCTCTCTCAGGTCTCTCTCACTGATCTCTCTGCCTTGAGCGCAGGACAAGACCATAAACTGAAACTTTGAGAACAAAAACCCACTGTTATAAACAGGTGAATCTAATAAAAGTAGATTCTATAATGTACTCTCCCCTTTAACCACTACCACCGCTACATCACACTTTCTGTTTACAATCACTCCTGTTTAAGCTACTGTTTATTCTGAAATCTCCTTTGTGGCCATTTTGCCTCCATGTGGATCCTGCCCTCGTGCCCACTAGCAATCCACTCCAACCCCACTCTCAAACCTACACCTCTTTGTGCTTGTCCCATCATCCTTAAGAACAATACCACCTACTATATATCATCAGGCTTGAAAAGGCCCAGAGTGGGAGGGAGGAGGGGGGAGAGGTAGGAAGGGGGAGGGTTTTGCATTGCCTGCATTCCCGGCGCTAAAATATTCACGTTTTCGTTTCAATACAACGGCATCCCAGGCAAGATTTAATTACCACCCCTTCGCTATAGTGCAAATGAATTATGCAGCTAAGAGACTGACGCAAACGGATAGAAATGTACGGAGACGGTGGCACATGGGGGAGGCAGGGGGCACATGGGGGAGACGGTGGCACTCAGGTTGAATGGCTGCTGACGGGTTGTTACACCGACGCTGTTGTGTGTCTTAGTTTTTCTGTAGTTTGAAGCGACAAATGAAGCGGCTGTAAATGACACATCTTAGAAACTGGCCTTGTTTTTGTTTTAATGGTTGTTGGGTCTCACTTTTAAAGCTGGGGTATGTAACTTTCAAACCACAACAGGTGAACGTTTTATAAAAATTGATGTCGCTAGTTCCTGGCTCTAAAAAAGTTTGTTCTTATCATTAGTTTTCACGCTGTATCTTTCTCTCTGGTTTTTTTCTGGTCTCTGGTTCATCTCTGGTCTTTCTTTTGTCTCTCTCTGGCCTCTCGGGTCTCTTTCAAGTCTCTGTCTATCTCTTGTCTCACTGGTCTCTCTGAGGTCTATCTCAGGTCTCTCTCTGGTTTCTCACTGGTCTCTCTCTAGTCTATATTTTGTCTCTCTGGTCTGTCTCCGGACTCTCCCAGGTTTCTCAAGTCTCTGGTCTCTCTCTTGTCTCACTCAGGTCTCTCTCAGGTCTCTCTCAGGCTCTCTCTGGCTCTCTCTGGTCTCTCTCTGGTCTCTCTCTTGTCTCTCTTAGGTCTCTCTCAGGTCTCTCTCAGGCTTTCTCAGGTCTCTCTCAAGCTCTCTCTGGCCTCTCTCTGGTTTCTCTCAGGCCTCTCTCTGGTCTCTCTCTAGTCTCTCTCTGGTCTGGTCTCTCTTTGGCCTCTCTCTGGTCTCTGCTCTGCGCACTTATGTGTGTCTGTTTCCTTGATGAAAGCAGTCAGAATACAACATTTATAGTAGTAGAGCGGATTCTAAGACCAAGTCAAATTCGGGCATAAATTCAAAACTTAAAAAACAGTCGTGGAAAAATAATGCAAACCGAGCCAGCCCCACACCCGAACTTTCAATTCCCAGCCGTTTTCCCGCACCCCTTTAGCATTCCTTTTTTTTTTTTTTTACACAGCACACGCAAGTCGCTCCAGCGTTTTTTCTTGCGCCGCTGCCAAGGATTCTCCCCCTCGCTCCTATTCCAGCAGTTCATTTTTTGGAGTAAGTAAATAATAAGAAGTTGGTGATGCTTGCATTTTTAATTCGGGGGCCCCCTCCTCGCGTGTACTTCTGTGTTCCGTTCACTGACTGACATCTGCTATCAATGCTAAGCAGGTGTTCCCGTGCTAGCAGACGCCGGTGTTTGTGTTTCGCCATCCCCGCCACCGAGCGCCCAAATGAGCAGCCTGATTAAGAATCCTGTAAATTTTTGAAAGGGAACGGATGGCTGCCCGGCTAGAACGTAATTACACCGCTGTAGAGCTCTCCGCGGCAGCAGCCCGGGCCAACGCAACCGCATACAATTAATAATATATAATGCCATCCTCGCTTGTAATTCATAAATGAAATAAAATGAACCAGGAGTAAATGCTGATAACTTTTTTATTTTTTTTCCCTCTTCCACTGTAGTTCTTTTTGGGAAGCAGGGCCAAGTTGGGGATTGGTGTGCAGAGGTGAGAGAGAGGGGAGTGAGAGAGGAGAGGGAGAGCGGGGAGAGAGAGAGGGGAGCGAGAGATGAGAGCGAGGGGAGAGGGAGAGCCGAGAGAGAGGAGAGAGAGAGGAAAGAGAGAAGAGATGATTCTATTTGAAGCAATTACTTTCACAATTTTGCTTCATTTCAATCATTTCTGTTCGTACAATACCAACTGTGGGCTTTTTGTGGGTTCTAATTGGGTTGGATGGGTTCGAATCCCCTGAAGTTGTAAATACACACAGAGTGAAATGCATTTTGTTATGAACTGTTTCTTGGCTTTCCAGTGATTTTTGGCGACTACTGCGATTTGGAAACAATGGTAAAGGCCAAAACATGTCAGTGTAACAAAGTAAAGTTTGCAGATGCTCCCAAAAGTAATTGTGAAGTGGCATTAATGTTTTCATTCCCAATTAACTTTATTTTAAAACTGGTTTACCTAATTGTGTTTATAAGTGGGGTTTGTCCCAACAGAGAGAGAGTCTTGGAAAAGTAAAATAGTAAGGAAGAGCCCTCTGAGTCATAATATTACATTTTGGGCAGATCTAAAAGTGACAGAGGCCAGACCAGAGAGAGAGACCAGAGAGAGAGACCAGAGAGAGGGACAAGAGAGAGAGAGACCAGAGAGAGACCAGAGAGAGAGAGACCAGAGAGAGAGACCAGAGAGAGAGACCAGAGAGAGGGATAAGAGAGAGAGAGACCAGAGAGAGACCAGAGAGAGAGAGACCAGAGAGAGAGACCAGAGGGAGAGACCAGAGAGAGAGAGACAGGAGAGAGAGAGACCAGAGAAAGAGAGACCAGAGAAAGATAGAGATCAGAGAGAGACCAGAGAGAGAGACCAGAGAAAGATCAAAGAGAGGTAGCAGAGAGAGAAACCAGAGAGAGAGACCAGAGAAAGATAAAGATCAGAGAGAGACCAGAAAGAGAGACCAAAGAGAGGTAGCAGAGAGAGAGAGACCAGAGAGAGTTATCAGAGGGAGCCAGAGGGACCAGCAAGAGACCAGAGAAAGACCTGAGAGAGACCAGAGAGAGACCAGAGAGAGACCAGAGAGAGACCAGAAAAAAACTGATCTAAAACCTCCGATACAGACTGTTTGGAGAGCGGGGAACTAGTTTTTAAACTTGAAAATAAGATACCCCGGCTTTAAAGTTGAAGCCTGTCAAAACACGTCAGGTCCTTAAAAACTCCTGTCGGACGTGGCAGGTGATCTGTCCAACCGTAATAGATATACGTGTATATATATTTTTTTCTTTCATCTTACCGTTTTGAACCGGCTTCTCCGGCGCTACCTTTGCAGCCCTCTCTAACAAGGATGTTCAATTTGCCGGAGCAGACACGGGCGATAGGGTTAACACACTGTCTGAAATGTAACATGACTGAGTGGAAGTGGGAGCAAAGGAGCAGGGGAGCGAGGAGAGAGAGGAGAGCCCGGTGCAGTCGGTAACCTCTGGGGACGAGAAATGAGGTGAGAGGAGGAAAGTGGCGTGACATACAGGCCAACTAAAAAACCTCCAGACAAGAGTGCTCCTGACAGCTACCTCCTCCTCCTCCCACCTGCCCAGCTTTTTTAATAACACCCAGTTTGATCAAATTCACGCATAGAGTTAGACCTTTTTTTAGTTTTGTGTAGAGGAATCTTTTATGCAGATATAGTCGGCAAAGTTTTTAATGCATTTTCTACAAGCTGGTCTGGTATTGTGTTTTTTTATTTTTCTAGCTAGGCTTTGACTCATGGACTGCCAGCCATTTTTGACGATTCTCAAGACCTACAGAATGATATGTGCCGCGACTATGTGAAATATGAGACCAGAATCCCGAGTCGAATAGAGGTACGTTTGACAGAAATCACCAGTCTCAGACAAATACGACAATGGCAGTCAATTAGTTAAAGACTCAAGAATAAGAAGCAAAAAGTACGGATCAAACCAGAATTTGCTGTCTTTTCTCATGCATACTTTTCACTCTTTTCTCTCTGATGTCGAGGCCAAAAACATGTGTAAAATCTGTAAAACCCATCTGCTTTGAGAGCGAGGGAAAGGCGACATGGATTTGTATCATACAGTTCAATTGCTCAGTGTTTTCAAAGTTACGCACCCCAGCTTTAATCCACTCTCTCTCCCAGCTTTTCCCCGGTCCACACCATCACCTCCGGCTCCCGTCAGGCTCCAGAAAGCCAGTTATTCCCGCGTTTTCATCCATCCAACGATTGTAATCGCTGCAAACTGCCAGGTAGCAAATAATATTAGCGCCGTATTGACAGTCTGACGGATGAGCCAAGAAGCCGCCGGTGCAAAGGGGACGTGTTCCAACCACCTCCGTGCGGGGACCTGCCGAGTTACCCAGGCCTCGTAATGCACTTTTCCCCCCAATTTAGCCGCCTGCCTCGGCCTGTGCGGCAGAGTCGACACCTTGGTGGCTATGTTTCCTCCCACGGCAGCTATTGATAGAAAGTGACAGACATTGTTTGGACAGTGAAAGGTGGCTTGTAAATGCTAGCCTAGCCGCTCTAATCATTGCATCCTCCCTCTCCCATACACAGTAATTACCTTTTTTTATTTTTTGTCTCTGAGGCGGACAGCTATGCTCGGCATCTGCAGAAGTGGCGAGCGCAGAGAGAAATTGTTCAAACAATCACATATGAATTAGATTAGCAAAGTGGAGGTAAAAATGGAGGAGATTGGGGATTACGGCTGCTGTTGGGAGTGTGGCTGTAGTTGTTAAAAGATTATGAGAGAGTTAGTTTTATGGACAGGGAGTGCAACTTTTTTCTTTTACAGGAATGATAACAATTGCACCAGCAGAAAAACTAAAAAAAGTCTTCTCGAAGTTTAATGTTGTGAAGAAACTAGACCACAACTATATTTTGCCGTGAGAGGATTGGCTGAGTGAGGGTGGTCTTCCCTTTTTCACTTTTCTGTCTGAGAAAGTTTATTTAAAGAAGCTAAAAAATAATGCATGCGAGAACACAGAGACGAGAGAGACCAGAAAGAGGCCAGAGAGACGAGCGAGATCGGAGAGACCAGAGAGAGGCCAGAGAGACCAGAAAGAGACCAAAGAGACCAGAGAGAGGCCAGAGAGAAAGCAGAGAGTGACTAGAGAGACCAGAGAGAGACCAGAGAGAGAGACCAGAGAGAGAGACAGATCAGGCGACGGCTTGGAACAGACGCCGTTTTGTTTTTTTGCAACAGTTGTGTGTATTGTTGCGCGCTGGCCGTGGCCGTGCGGTGCCGGGGTGGGCCGAAGAACAAGTCTCTGTCCTGGCCAGCGATGGGGGAGGCCCGGTCTGTTTGGGAGAACAATGCCAAACATGTGGAAGACTACTCACACCCAGTCCGCCGCAGTAAACAACAACGTAGAAGTGAGTTTAGGGAGATAAAGTTAGTATTCTGTCTAATGTAAGAGCTATAAAGTAGCTCTTTGTGGTTTGAATGAACTAGAGATAGTCAATACAGCATTCAAACTGATAAAAATGAATTAACTATCGCAAAACAAAACCAGGAATAAAACTGAATTTTACTAAAACAAGACGGCCATTTTTTCCAAGAGAGCCACAGAATTATCAATGCATTGTTTAGAATCACTGTTTTTGATTGGGCTTGATTGAGCTATCTGCTAGTCTCTCTTCTGTAACTGAAATGGACTGTCAACCAAGTGTGGCAATAACTCTCTCTCTCTCGCTCTCTCGTTTGTGAGCGTCCTGTCAAAGACCTAAATACATGTCTCTCTCTCTCTCTCTCTCTCTCTCTCTCTCTCTCTCTCTCTCTCTCTCTCTCTCTCTCTCTCTCTCTCTCTCTCTCTCTCTCTCTCTCTCTCTCTCTCTCTCTCTCTCTCTCTCTCTCTCTCTCTCTCTCTCTCTCCTCTCTCTCTCTCTCTCTCTCTCTCTCTCTCTCTCTCATCTCTCTCTCTCTCTCTCTCTCTCTCTCTCTCTCTCTCTCTGGACTCTCACAATTAGAGCTATCTTCTAGTCTCTCTTTTGTAACTGAAATGGACCTTAACAGTGTCATTCTGTGCTGAAAAAAAGTGGTACATAAAGAAACAACAAATCATTATGTCGTTGTGTCTCACTCGTACTGAACCTTCCCCATCTTCTAAAAGGAATCATTCAGTAATTGGGAATAAAGTCGTCTTTTTGCCTTATGCCTTTTGTGAGCGGGCGAAAAACCGTTTTAGCAGAACCCGATCAGACGTCCCTTTATTTTAAATGTCTCTTTGTGTGAATAGAATGTTTTTGGTGGACAGTGCCCAGAGGCTGCGTAACAGCCCGGACTGTTCTTATCTATATAAAAGCGGGTTTAGTCCCAAACATAAACCAGTCCATTTAACCCAGAGTGGATCAAACATTTCTTTCTATAATGTTTGTGTGTTTTTTTCAGTTCTGGTGAATAGGGGCCGAACTGTTGGCGTGTTGGCAGTGACATGTATGGAGAGATAGCCTTTGTAAATCTGAAGAAGCTAGCGTTTATTCTGGGAGAAGGGAGGGGGGCGGGACATAAGCATCCAGTGTGACCCGCGAACATTGGACGGCCGCTTTCGTAGCCACCGCTATTGCTTCAGCTCCAGCTGCTGCGAGAAGACACGATTCAGGTCAAGTCGTCCAGGCCAAGGTGGGGCTTTGCAGGAGGGGAGGGGGTTGGGGTGGGACAAAATCAACGGGCCGATTGTGTCTGGTGCCAGTCTGCTGTAATTAAGAGCAGGATGAGGCCGGGTATGGACAGGGACAGACGAGAGGTGGTGGTGGTAGAGGTGGGGGCTGTAGCAGAGAGACATTATGAGCCCCGGAGGAAAAAGAAAAAACGCTTCTATCATCTATACAGAGCAGCTCACCTGAAAGTAATGGCGTCCAGGGGCAGCTAGCGGATGCAAATTAGGCCGGAGGTTAGCGTGGGAAAAGTAGAGCGGCGCAGCCTGGGAGTAGGTGATCCGCGGGGCAGGGGGCCGGCCTCGGGAGGGGCTTTTGTTTCCAAAGGCTGGAGTTTTAAAAATACCCCCCCACCCCACTGCCCTCCACCTCCTCCTCCTCTTCGGCCCTGTTCGCCCCCTCTTGCGCCGCCGCCTGCCTGTCACCTCGCCACGGCTGATATATGTACGTCACCAAACAAAAAGGGGAGGAGGTGTGATCGGGGGAAACGGGTCCTGCTCTGGGCTGGTTTTCACGAGAAGCGACAAGGGGTCAAATATGGAAATATGAAGACGGATGGGTGTAGTTTTAGCTCCATGCTCGCCACGATCCATCACAATTTGGGCAATTCCAACAAGACAAGTGGACTCACCGTAGACTTCTAATACTGTCCCTGGACTTGTGTTAGTCGTAGCTGTCAAACAATTGTGGGAATACCTTTGTCTTTCTCTCTCTCTCTCTCTCTCTCTCTCTCTCTCTCTCTCTCTCTCTCTCTCTCTCTCTCTCTCTCTCTCTCTCTGATCTTTCCCTCTGTGCTCTCTCCTTCCAGTCTCTCTCTGGTGTTCCTATAGTCTCTGGTGTCCTATAGTCTCTGGTGTCCTATAGTCTCTGGTCTCTCCCTCTGTGGTCTCTCCCTCCAGTCTCTCTCTGGTGTTCCTATAGTCTCTGGTGTCAACCTCTGGTCTCTCCCTCTGTGGTCTCTCCCTCCAGTCTCTCTTTGGTCTCCCTCTAGTCACTGTCTGGTCTCAATCTCTGGACTCTCTCTCTGGTCTCCCTCTAGTCTCTGGTGTCAATCTCTGGACACTCTCTTTGGTCTCTCTCTCTGCTCTCTCTCTTGTTTCCCTCTTGTCTCTGGTCTCTCTCACTGATTTCGCTCTTTCTGCTATAGGGGAACTACTGTTACTGAAACATTGGTGTACCCCTGGGTTAAATACTTGTTTTTTTTAGACACCCAGGCATGTACAATATTCAAAAACTTCTATAAAGCACTCCACCCTCACCAAAAGAAGGTCCAAACTCCAGTATTGGAATAACCAACATATATTGGCTATTTCTGTTTAACCAAAGGACCGGTTCTTACCTGCTTCTGATTACATGACGTCCCTATTCATGGCACGTATATACTAATGTGTCTCTTCTCTTTCTCTTTCCCGGTGGCGCTGTGTCTTCCTCCTCCTTCCTCTGCCGGCTTTCAACTGCAGCAGGTAAGCACTCCTCTGATGTTCATTATGTAAACAGCACCTGTGCACACGCCACGCTCGCACACGGGCCCCATCATCGCCCGTAATCCACCGGCTTCGCTTATTCAAACCTGCATTCCTTCAGAAGATGCAAACAGGAATTACACAACACATAAATATTCAAAGAGGTGAACGCGGCTGGAGCTGTAAAACCAGGGAAGGATAAAAAAACTAAAAACGCAAACAGCTAGCCCAGCGCTATCAGCCTGCAGCTCGCCAACCTGTTCACAATGTCCCCCTCAGAGACACCACCTCTCTCTCTCTCTTAATTATTATTTATCGGCACTACCTTGCTTTCGCCCGCCGCCTTTTACCGCCGCTCTAAATAATTTCTACAAATGAGGATGCCCGTACACCACGCCGCTCAACTTTCACTCATCAAACTTTAATCCCACACCGTTTGCGTTTGGAGTTTCTTTTTTTTCGCGAATAAAGCACAGTTAAAAATTTAGATGCAAATGTAGCTGCATAATTCATGGCCTCTCCCGGTCCTTGTAGATTTAAACATTTGCGCGGCCACCTTGATTCTAGTAATTACCTAGACCCGGGCCCTGGCTTCATCATGAATAAGGTATTTCGTACAAGCAAGGAATCGGCGGACTGATGAGCTTTTAAAGTGGTTAGACACCGGGTTTGCACATTGGCGTTGCTGCATGACTGAGCCAGAACATGCAGAAGGATTGCTCTCAGGTGGATGTGGCTTGTTGGGTTGATGGTGGAGGGGGGTTGATGGTAGTGGAGGTGGGCTGGAGGAGGGGTGGGGTGGTTAGACAGCGCTCGCCCCGTCACTCAGAGCTACATCCTGGGTTCTTTTGTCCGTCGCTTGGCCCCCGCGCGCTCCCCCCTTTGCTCCTGCTGTCTGTCCTGCTGCACTCACACAATGCGCGAGTCACTATCAATCAATGCCAGGCTCTCAATCAATGGGAGCGAATGGGAGCAAAACCAACCTCCTGTCCGCAGCGCTTTCCAGAGGCGACATTGTAGCGAAAAATACACGGAGACGACGGCGCGATACGGTCTATTCGCAAACTTGTTTAAAAGCCGGAGATCGGGCAGAACTTGTTGCACGGGCAAGGGTCAAAAAGTGTTAGAGAATTATAGCGTTTTGGGGTCGTCTTCCTTCTTCTGCTGCTTTGCTGGGTTTGGTTTTTGGTGTAGGAACTACCAGAGATGTACTTTCTGATAGAAATTAGCGATTTTCACATTGGTTGTCTGGCTTGTCAGGTGTGCAAAAATATATACACACATAAATCTGTGTTTCTTTAAAAATGACCCCAAATTCCACTCTCCACATCCATAGCCTCTACTGTGCGTGTCTTAACAATACACACACAATAATAGCTTATCTTTATACTTACCCATTGACCTGACCATCGTCCCATTTACCGCCTCCTCTCTCACACACACACACACACACACACACACACACACACACACACACACACACACACACACACACACACACACACACAGACACACACACACACACACACACACACACACACACACCCACACACACACACACACACACACACACACACACACCTCCCCTTCTGTCTTCTCCTTGCCTGGGCCCCCTCCCGTTTGGCAGTTCTTTGTATCTTTATCCAGTTCAATCTCGAGTATCCTTAAAGTGTTTTGAGATCTGAGCATCCGCTAAGCCTCGGTGCTTTGGAGCCTCTTCAGCCGCAACAAAAGGCGCGTCACTTTCCCCCCTTTCCACTTTACCTGAGTGCAGCCGCCGCTAGATCCCTCCGTAATCACACCTGGCTTTGTTGGGCAAACACACACACACACACACACACACAACCTCGCGCTGGCACTGTTTGCACATGGCTCCTGAGATCTCATTGAGGAAGTGAATGACAGGTGATTTTGAAAGCGCTCCACGGGTTAATACGGCAGAATTGGAGCTAGCTGCGTGGCTAAATAATGGCTTCTTACGGAGTTGATTGGTTTGCGTTAAAACGTTAGCTTGCGTCGAGTGCCTGCTTTACGCTGTGTTGAGTTTCGAGCTCCTCACGACTGGTTTAGATTTCATTAGCTTTGTAATTCCTCGCAAATAACTCCAAATATATGTGTTTTAGCTGCTTGTCCTGGCCCCATTATGTAAGATATGACAAATATGTCCATTATACTCTACAATCATACCACATAAGTAGATTTTCTGCATTCAGTTCTACATAAACTTTTTGTATTGATATTAAAATTGGTTGATTTTATGGTTTGAGCACATCAATGTAACTACAGCTAGTCAAAACAACTTTAAAACTTGAACAGAAGGTATTTACCATCGCGAGAACTAGAAACGATACCATAAAAACTATGATTTTGAGGTCGAAAATACAGATAATTGTCCAAAAAGAGCACTTATAAATGATGTATGTTACTACTACGGGAAAAAAGTCATTCAATTTCCCATATGGATTCCGTTGTGTATATACAGGCCTTTCTCCAGTCCCATGTGTTAAACTCTCGTCGAGGGTTTGGCATTCCCGCACATAACTGCTTCCCAATTCACGTGCCAATCACAGCCACGCCGCAATCCATGGCCGATAAAAATAGGCTTAAAGAAAAGTTGTTGTGACTGATTTCAAAAATAGCCTTTACATCGAGTGTGTAGCTGGAGCTGTCGGCGCGCTGAAAGGGAAGACGAGCCATCGACCGCCTCATCAGGACTGGACGTTACGGCTTCCTGCAATATCACCGCTCCCATGCAAAATGAATGAAACGAGATGGTTTAGTTTGGGCTTAAGTTATTCAGTTATGTGACTTGACTTAATGCGTTCGCTGTGAAAGTAACAGTCCTGAATATGATCTAAAATAACAAGCCGTATGCTTCTTTTGTCTAAGTCTATTCTGGCTGGATTCTACGATATGGTTATTGGTTTGAAAAACACTAAAAGACAAAATCATACAATTCAAAAGCAAGACAACATGTTGGTTATTATGAGATTTCAGCAGACATTATAAAAGCGTTATTAAGTAAATCTTGTCCAGGCTCTTTCTGGACCCTCCTGGGCCTTGCCACTGTGTCGTGCATGGCTTTTGACAGCTGCAGCAGCGCTCAAGAGCCACAACCAACGGGTTTGCTATCCCCGACCTCAGTTCAGGTGGTTATCAAAGTGTATAAAGTGTGTGGTGAAGGGTTTTACTGCTTTTAAACACACAGCTGCTACTTCAAGGATTTAGTTTAATAAGAAAACACACACACAATCTCCGCCATAAACCAAGCACCAGTGTATAATAGCAAATAAGACTTATTTTGATTTTTTTTTTTTTATTAGTTGGAATTTTTTCTGTGTAATGCACCTGAACAGTAAACTAAAACAATTATATCAATTTGGTCTTGGGTTAGAATGAGATTAATTTTCTCAATCCCAGTCTTTCTGCTCATTTGTGCGATTTCTGCAGCGCACAGGTTTTCTGCAGACAAAAAAGAGGTGAATTTAATGCGATGGGCTCTACAGGAAGGGGGCTGGAAAAACAAAGTCGGCAACTCCATCATCTTTACTACCCGGCAGAAGAATTAATATTTAAACATTCTAATAACGTGGCTCGGCTTGCACGCACTTTTAAGCAAAGCAACAATATTTTTCACCTGGGGTAACACAATGATTTTTCTTCCTGCTGTGCACAATTTCCCTTTCTGATCGTCTCCTCGGAGCCCCGCACCCCGAACCTGTTTGGTAATGTTATTTTTTCCCCCCCAACAAAAAATATATTCATGGAGATAAATATTGAAATGAATTTGCTATATGAGCAAAGCGGGCGAGGCTCTTGGAACGCCTTCCCTAGAGGAGCAGGAGGAGATTCATAAAAGTCAACCTGTTGGAACGGCAGAGAACAGAGAGAAAACAGAGGCTGGTGTGTGGATGTGCCGGTGCCAGTTTGGGTCGGAGACTGCATTTGGAATTGTTTTTGTGATCAGGGCTTGAAGGAACAAAACATTGATTTCCTTCTCGTTTTTTTGTTGGGAGTTTCTCATACAGTTTAGCGGACAATGCACAGAACATAGAGAACAATGGCGAGCTTTGTTTGGGAATAGACTTCCTTCCCAAAACTACATTGACTTTTGAATTGGTATTTACTGCAAGCAATGGGATAATGAAATCAAGCAAAAAATGTCCTATCTGTAACAATAGTATAGTTTACCTACTGTATCTGCCCCTCCTTCCATCCAGTCATTCATAGACATCTGTCATTAAAAGTCTCCATAGTCTGCATGTGTTATTAAAGCTGGGGTACCTATCTTTCAAACTGCAAAATATCTATCAATGTCATAAAATCGACTAATACATGAACAAAACAACAATAAAAACAGTTACTAATATGCACAACCTATGCCTAATCTCTATCGCATTTTTAAATCAGCCTTTTCAGATATAAAAAGTCTGAAAGCATGGACCACCCTCTCTCGGCCAATCAGCAATCACCCCAAAGAGTCAAATAGTGACTAGGGCTTTTTCTTAGGCTTTCTATAACATGTTTTTTTTCATTAGGTGAAGACAGCTTGAGGTCTTATTTGTTCTCAACGTTGAGCAAAACTGTTTCTGTTGTGTTATTTATGGGAAAAGAAAAAGGCCAGGTACCGCAGCTGTGACTGGCAGAGGCAAACGGGATGCTCACTCGACAAACCCGCGTCTCTTGTTTTATTCCTCCAGTGCGCAATTACTTCAGTGCGCTTGTTCTTCCCCTTGTAAACACGAGCGCAGCAGACACACCGGTTTTGCATCAAAGGTGTAGGTAACTGTTGTCTCCCGGGGGACGCCAGCGAACAAACACCATAAACACAGCAAAATTAGCCCCATTCTCCGCTTCTTTCACCTCCACCGCTGACGTGAATATTTTACGGCTGGCGCTCTGGCATGCCCCTGTCAGGCCAAATGCATTACAGGAGCCGTGAGCTTCGGTAATTGATCATGAAAATGAATGGTCGGGGCTAAATTGAATGACATAAATAAGAGTTATGCGCGGCGAGCGGGAGGGCTGTTTGTTTACGTATACGTGCGTGGATGGCAGCTGAAGTGGCCGGCAATAAATGGCTTTACGTGAAAAAAAAAGGGATGTAGGTAGGAGAAACAATCATTGTACTTGAGTAGAAGTAGACAGCAGGCATACGCAGGGGGATATTGGGAGAATAATGTTTAATAATCCTTTCTTTCTCCTGGCTCGCTCGCCACATACAGGCAAATTCATTCAGACTTTGGTGTTATGCAATATTTTCACTGCTAAAATACATGATGTTTGTATAGATCATTTAAAAATCACATTCAATACAAAGACTATAGTAAGTTGTCCTTGTTTAGAATGTGCTACATGCAAAAATGTCCTTTCCTTTCAACAAGCACAACAATATCACACGTCTATTTTGTTTTAAGAGTGACAAAATTACAAGCCATTTGCTGAATTTAAATAAACCAAAAAAATGGCACCAACACAAACTATAAATTACCTCACACCATAGCAGCCTATCCCTTCACTCACAGCTCATGCCAGTGCCACAGGTGAAGCCCTAATACTCGAGTAGAAGTACAGAGCGCGCTTGGGTTGCATGTTTTCGTACCGACCGACTCGAGCTGTGATCCACTGACAACACAACACACTTTCTTCACCGCTGCACCTTGTTTGAAACCTGCACACAACAGCGCGCTCTCTCAAAAGATCATGTTGTAAGCTGATTTCGACACCTAATGCAAGGTTGCCGCTCTGAGGGAAGAATAGTTTGTCTGGCGCCGCGGGGCGAAGATTAAAGCGCGCTAAGGTGTAGAAGCACCTTTATTGTCGGTGTAGTCTGGGCGCCTTTGATACATGCTGTAACCACGTGAAATCCAACAAGCTCACTGCTAAACGGCACGGAGCGAGACTTAAAACCCTCAAAGCCTTTCCCACAGGTTTGGAGAGTTGAGATAAAAACGAAAGTGTGATCGCGCTGCGCACCTTTATGATGAACTTGTTGGACTACAAGGAGATTTGGGAGCAATGACAATAGTCTAGCAGGCTTTGAAGAGAAGTTTAAGCCATAACGACAGTATTATAATCGAAACCATTCCGTTTTAGATTGTATTTCTTAAGTCTTTTGCCGTTCCGTTTGGTAGCTTTCAGTCGGATGCTACAGACACATCATACACAGGTTTGTAATGAGAGCGGGGGGTCACCAATCACCCACTTTATATGTATCTTAGGACTATTTGTGCATCCTATACAATTCAACTTAGCTTAACCTTGGAATTTCCCCGACTGTCAAACACATAAAGCGTCTCTTTATCCTTTTATACCGACTCAACGCAATGAATCTAGTCATTTTTATTGCGCTTGAGGAGAAAAAGGTCAGGTGAATTGCCGTCTTCAGGTCATGACAAAGGCAGAGATGGAAGCTGGAGATTGCGTCGGGAGAGAACTGCGGCGTTCAACAGGTTTTTTTGAAGTCAACGGGGACCAAAACAAGCATGTAAACTCCAGATCGGGCTCGCACACTGGCAGTTATGGGGCGGCCTTACAACAATGCTTCCATTCAGCTGTGTGATTATGTGTGTGTGTGCGGTTTGTCCCGAGCCCCTCTGGGACCGACCACCCCCCCCTCCCCTTCGCTCTCCCTCCCAGGAATAAAGCCAGACACTGGGTCCGAGAATCACCTTTTTAAACCTTAATTGATTCCCTTAAAAAGAGCTGCCACCCCGCATTACGGCCCGGGAGACAGCCTTCATATCAGATTGGCCTGCCGTTCCACATTTGTCCCTGTATACCCGGCGTGGGACATTAGCGCCGGACTGTCAGGAATTTGGTCTAGACTGGAGCGCGAGAGGGGTTTAGCACGGCGCAGGTTGGAGCAGATGACTTTCACCAATTAGATTAGACCCCCGGCTAATTTTGGCTACTGCCCTGGCTGAACAAAGTAATTTATTTTGGTTTGCATGCATGTTAGCTAGATAAAAGGTGTCAAGTTGGGCTGATTGACAATAATAGGGTGAATCAACAACTGCTCTTCTTCGCCAGCTGCCGGTGCTTTGTTGTTGGTTAAATTGTATTTCGCGTTTGACCCATTATTTAGAGCTCCTGGGGTCAACCTGTCTGGATAGCACACTTGAATGCTCCGACGCACCTGGCTAGAGTATTGTGTTGAGAATATACTGTCATGTCTGCATTTCAGATTAATTTCTAAGCACAATACCATAGTAAATGCTTGAGTTTATGAGTCTTCAATGTCAGGTCTTAGCTCTGAGACAACACTCTATTTCTGTCACAGGACACTTTGGTCTAAATCCATCCGAGCTCTGCCCATGCTGAGTCTCACAAGGGTGCCCAGCTGAGAAAATATGGGACCTGTCCACAAGCAGCCCACCTCAGGCGTACCCCAAGAGCCCTCCAGAGTCTGGGCTAATCCTGTTTACACCTGGCATAGAGCTATTTTAGTTCAGAAATGCTTGAGAGTCCAATTCAGATTGTTGAAAATAGTTTGGTTGAATCGAAAGGCCTGAATACCTCCTCCTGTTTGTCTTGTGGTTGATCTATGAACTTGTATATATAGTTGGAATAGAGTTGTTCCAAGGCAGTGATACATGTCTAGACCCTTGAAGGTAACCTGAGTTCTTCTCTTGTGGATACTGTACACATGCAAACCGTGATTTGAGATTGAAACTGGAGCATAGACTGTCGACCGGTTTACCAACATGCTAAAAATAACCAGTGTCTGATGTTGAAACACGATCAATGCACGAGCTGGCCTTGCCTTTCCAACTTTTCTCAGACTTGTTCCACCAAAGTAAAGTCTAGTTGCTGTTGTTTCTTTTCTTTTTTTCCTCCTTCCCCGAGAATAAGACGACCTTTTGGCAAGCGGAATGATTATGCGGACCAAAAATATCGACTCAAACTACTACCTTTGCAGCCTTTAAAAACATCACGCCAACTTGGAAGAATTACTTCAAGTATTGTTTTGAAACTGGCTGCACCTCCATGTCCCAATTTCAACTCCTCCAGGGCACATCCAAGCCACAAAGTCACCACCGCCGCTGGGCTGGATGAGGCAGGCATACTGGGTGTAGACGGTCGGAAACTTGCAAAGAGGAGCAGGGGAGAACTCTGCATCACAATACCTGCATCTGTCCACTGGCGAGTCTTTTGTGCGGCCATGGGCTGGGTGAGGTGGGTGTGAGGTGCCAGAGGTGGGTGGCAGGGGCGGAGCTGAATGGACGAGGGGGGGGCTTGTGACTCCAACGCCCCTTTGACACGGCTTTTGTTGGGGATCCGATATTTGATCGCCTTAGCAGTTTGCCACGGACCCGCCCCTCTGCCCTCCACCGAGATAGTTACCACTGCTAATGCTGCTCCTACTACTATTACTACTGCTTGCTGCTGCTGCCCCCTCCATCCCTCATCCCCCCCACAGCACACAACACACGACGACTGCCTTTGTTTTCACTTCTTTGTTCAACATTCTTCACTTTCACCTGTTTGACTCCCAGAGCAGTCAACCAGCAAGCCCCACGTATGGCGTCTACTATTGTTTGACCTCCTGGAAGTGCCTTGTCACAGCAGATCTCTTTGGTATTGCCACTTGGGAAATTAGACTGATCTTTTCATTGTTCAAATACATGAGAACTGACAAATATGTTCTGAATTAAAAACCAAAAAGACTTCACAAACAAGTTGCCTCAGTACTTGTGAAGGGAAACTGTTGTAAAAACCCTCCCAAACACTTTTTCTTGTCTTGCCTTTTCGTACGCTGTTGTGAGAGTCCAAGTTGTGGCCGCGTCCCCTGGAGAGGACGTTCCAGGCGGTTTACAAGCGCTTATTGTTTTAAAGCTGAGGTCATTCTTGGGCCTGGGGCAGTTGAAACAAAGGCCATGGGTTGAGTGCAGTCCAGTGTGCGAAAGGAAACACTCCAATCTCTGCATGACAACTGTTCAAGACTAGTTCGTTTGACTTTTGACTGCATAATATCCTGTTGTATAACTGTGCCTCTAGGTTAACAAAAATAGTATCAAACTTTAGTCACTTTATTAATCTAGTAAATTCAATTACATGCTTTCTATTTTTGTGTTCAGATAAGATAATTAAACAGAATACAGGAAATACAATAATATCAAACACATAGGACTGAGAGATTAGATCCAGGACTGAGGCTGTAGATCCAGGACTGAGGCTGTAGATCCAGGACTGAGGCTTTAGATCCAGGACTGAGGCTGTAGATCCAGGACTGAGGCTTTAGATCCAGGACTGAGGCTGTAGATCCAGGACTGAGGCTGTAGATCCAGGACTGAGGCTTTAGATCCAGGACTGAGGCTGTAGATCCAGGACTGAGGCTGTAGACCCAGGACTGAGAGATTAGATCCCGGACTGAGGTTTTAGATCTAGTCAAGAATCTTCTATTACTTCTGTAGTTGTTTCACCGGTTGCAACACCAACATTGCTTTTGTAATTGGAAAATATATGTCCTAATGCAATCATAATCCAATTTTATAGAGTAATATGTCCATCCAGGTCCTCGAGGTCATCACCTATGCTGTATTAAAGTCTAATAATTGTGATTTGGATGTACGCGGCGTAATCAGACCAAACAATAAAGTCGGGCTGTATCCTGGTCACAAGGCCAGCTTTCCTTTCTGATGCGGCGACCTTGATATCTGTGATGGTAATTACAATAAGTGGCCATTATATCTCAAGGTGCAGCGACCTTCATTATCCAAATCAATTTGAGTCACTATCAATTTGATAATACCCTAAATGCGTGCAGGCTGCATGGGAGATGCACACTCGGCACGCCTGTCGCCCTGCCGTATAATGGAATGCTGTTATTGAGATTGAACCTCTCTCATCCACAGCCCCAATCAATATTAACAGCTTGTAAAAAAAAAAAGAAAAAACTACTACCCACAGAGCATCGGAGAGATACTTAAGGAGTAGTGGGGAGACGTGATAGCCCTGTCACAGCTGCCATGTCGGCGCAGACCTCTCTGTTCACGAGACCCGTTCATTTAAGTTGACTTTCCGAGAGCTTTTATTGGAGCGGAATTACAACCGGGTGACACGATGTTGACTTTTGAATGGAGCCGTGTAAACTAAATTATGCAAATCGTATTACTTATTACCTAATGTGGACATACGGGAGCTGGAGCCAATTCCGGCGACTGCTTACTGGACAATAGCTCTTGAATTGATGATCCGATTGTTTGCTGATTTGGGCTAATATCTGTTTCAAAAACCAGTCTTAATTATGCGATACAAGCTCTATTTTTATTCCTGACTCAAATGTACAGTAAGAAGTCCATAAATAAGCATCCATTCTCCCTTTACAATGTGAAATATTGGGATGTTAACCTCTCCGTGCCAAAGCAAACCTAAATACCTGGCTTGAAGGATAAAAGAGAACCTGCTAGGCTTGCACTTCTCCTGGCCTTGTCCGGCAGCAATATCAGAGGCTTATTAATAAAAAAATAGACAATAGTTTGGCAGTTCTTTTGATGTATGCGCCTATTGGCTGGATCCCCCCTCCTCATCTCCCGCTCCCGTCTGACAGAGCAGTGTAGAGAGATGGCTTCCCTCAAAAACCCCCGCCCTCAAACACTCAGCGCGCCCCACGGTGATTTGCGAGCTACCTGTCATAATTTACCGTCCGGCCAAGTCATATTTTACAAAATGAGGACAAACACTATTGAAGAAACCGCCAATATAATTAATGGGAATCATAATCTTACGGAAATGGCTCCCCGTTCCCTTGTTTATACGCTTTAGTAGATGTAAAAGTAGCTGCAGGGGTATGGGCCAGGTTATCAAGTATAAATGCAGATTTGAAGCATAATCGTAACATATTATTGAGTACAAGGATGTACAAGGAAAGTGTCCTCAAACGCTGTGTAAATATTACTGAAAATCCAGGATCCAGGATTTGACTGGTTGGATTTGGGTCTATGGAGAGGGCCTAAGTTTCTCACTTTTTTTTCCCGACTGGGTTTCTGATACAGGGTCTAAGGACTTTTTTGCGCTTCCGGACAGTTTTTCTTATGAACCTACTGTATGGGAGTCTCTCTCTCTCTCTCTCTCTCTTTCTCTCTCTCTCTCTCTCTCTCTCTCTCTCTCTCTCTCTCTCTCTCTCTCTTTCTCTCTCTCTCTCTCTCTCTCTCTCTTCTGGTCTTGTCTCTGATCTGTTGTTGACTAAACTTTGTAATGACCTCCGAGAAGCGACTGCTGGTGTTATTCAGGGCTGTACACAAATACATTGATATGAACTGAAGAAAACTGAAACTTATAACAAGCTGGCCACATGTAAAGAAAAAGAGAAAAAAGTTGTTAGCGAGTCCATAAACTCCTGGAGCACCACTGTAAAAACATCAACATTTAGGATAAAGTTGGGATACAAAGCGGTCGAAGCGGCGAAGACTTCCTAATTGCTTCAGGAAGACTTCACCGCCACAAGTCTTCCATTGTCGCGCGAAAAGAGCGACAACAATTATCTCAGTGACCTCATTGTCATCCCGCAAGAAAAAAAAAGTGTAATTAGTGTGTGTGTGTGTGTGTTTACAAGTCTGGCACACCTGCAGCTCATCTCGTCTTTTGAACAGAGAACAGAATATGGGAGCAGGCAGCCAGCCACTGATACAGACTGTGACGGAGCACACCCAGAGAAAAGAAAGAAGTGATGGGGGGGGGTTTGTGTGACTGTCTGTATGCCATTCTTCCGCAAATCTCTCCCCTGGCTTATTGCCTCGCCGCTGCGTATCTGAAGAAGCGGGCATTTACATGGCTTTACAATACAGAGTACATTACTTTCACAGTAGCCTCATTATATCCGTACGCCTACCTTCTGCCCCGCGCCGGTTTACTCACCGCCAGAGCGCATTGTTGGGCGATAATGGTGCTGGGGCATTTCTGAAATTCCCTCATTATTCGGCTTATTAAGACGGCACCAAGTCTATAATCGTGCCGGGTTTGGTGTCAAAGCGAGCGGCGGTGCTGAGTTGGGATATTTGAAGGAGAGGAGTGGTCCTGGGATCCTGGGCTCGGCTGCATCGTGGTGGAGGAGAGAGAGTCCGGTGAGCCCTTTTGGGTCGTTCTAGAAGATGCAGTTTGTACCAGTGTTGTAGGGCCTGTGGTAATCTACTGAAGTTTTTCTATCTCTGAAAACTTGTGGATTGATTTGAGGGACATACGTTGGTGGCAGTAACAGACATCTCCAAATAGTTAGGCTAATCTCAAGCCAGATCTTCTGAAAATACACTAAGTAGAACATATTTGTTGGTAATTCTCAAGCTGATGACCTAAAAGTGAAAGTGAAGATACTCACTGTTAATAATATGCTTTTGAAAGAACCCTGGTCCAAGAGGAATAAGGTTTGTTTGAAGGGAAATATATATATTCCCTAGAATTGATATTTTAGTGGGAATGATTGTCTATAAGCTCCTGGGTTTGAATCCAAGTCAGCACAGACCTTTTGCGTGGAGTTTGCATGTTCTCCCTGTGTCTGTGTAAGTTTCCCATGTACAAAAGCTCTGCTCTCTCTAGGGCCAGGACTCCCCTCTCCCTTGACAAAAGCAATTCTGAAATCTCAGGGGGGCTTATCCTGTTTTAATAAAGGTCAACAAATAACAAACAAATAGATGTTTACCCTAAAAACACGCCTGTCCCTTTTGAAACGTTTTTAGAAGTTAGTTTGCAGCGATGTTTGTAGAGTGTAACTTGTTTTGCTCCAATGCCGTGGCCTTGCCTCGTCCGACAGCACACGCTCTGACCTGGGGCCGGCTGACGGAGACAATTGTCCTACATTCACGTTGAGTTAAAATAGGTGTGTCACTTCTGCTAATGGCACTGACAGTGACTGAGGGCAGCACGCGGCCGCCACATCCAGTCAGCCTGTGCATTAGAGGCGGCATATGCTCCCCAAACTGCCCCGAACGGGTCACAAAGGCGCTTTCCCCCGATCACTTCTGCACGACCATGTTTAATTACTGTGCGGCGATAAGCTCTTTCTGCGCTGAAGCATCCTGTCGCTTCTTGAGGAATATTTTTGCCAGGAAAGTGTGTGTCCGCCGTAGGGCCGGTGGAGGCTGCTATTTGCAATGTGACATGCTGTCATATACAGGGGGAAAAAAATCAATTGGCAATTAAATGATACACCTTGTGAGGATGACAAGAGGCATTCGGTTGCACAGGAAGAAGTGGGTAGTGAGGGGTTTTGTAATGACGGCCTAATGACTATTCATAAGCGATTCTCAGTCTGCTGATCCACTCGGCTGGGAAGCTGTGCCCTGGAGACTTGGGGCTGTCACTTCCCCTCACCTCAAAAAGGCGCCGCAATCGACGGTGGAGGATGCGAGCGAGAAATTACCCAGAATTCCGCCCTGGGCCCGTCTCAGGTCACATCCAGGAGAAGGGGATCGGGGGGGAATGCACATCTGGCACACTATAGGTGCCACCAGGGGACAGCTCAGCCAATGAGGAGGCAGCGCTGAGGGACTGACAGCGGCGGATACCTCTCACCCATTTGGGGGGGCTTTGTTCTCGTCCTGTGCCTGTATCCTGTTCATATTATCGACCTGACATGGCTTTGACGTGGCCAGCTGCGGGCTCGGCTGCTCCGATTTATGACCTTGCCCTGAACTATGGTCAATAGGTGATAAATTTGAGAGGCCCTGCTTGCCATAGAGCGCCGTTTAAACGCGCACTCTCTGGGGACGGATGCAGACGGGCAAGTAAAAGGACTTATTGATGACCTCTTAACCCTCTTCATGCTCTCTGGTCACTTCCTGCCAATGTCCCTAATGGTCGCAGCCCCTCCCCCCAACTGCTTCCCAACAATCTAAGCTAGTAATTAGCCCAGTGTGGTGCCCACGTTGTTTTTTTAAAGATAGTTATCGCAATTTCTCTTCACATTCCAGCCCGTTCCCCTGGTATTATCCCCTGCCATGTTTGGCTACAGTTGACAAGTACCAAAGCTCCAGTGTATGTGTACATGAATGTTCAAACATGACTTATCAGGCCTTATCAGCTCTGCAGCTCACCTTATCTGAAGGTAAATACAATAATGTTCTCATTAGGCTCTGCTTCATGGCTACTTGGCAGGCGTGTTTGCTCTGTAATAGGAGAGCCAGGTCAGCGGAGAAAGGGGGGTGAAAATGGAAGACCCAGAAACGCAGCTCTGTGCCGGAGTAATTGAATCTGAGCTTGTACCTGCGAGTCGGTGGCTTTCCTCTCCGCAGCACCATGTGGCGGCGGGCCAAAACGACTATTACATAATTAATCTGCATTGATCATCTGGTTAGCACATGAATCAAATGGCAGAATAATTGAGTCATGAAGTTTTGAGGTCCTGGCACCGCGCACTGGTCCCTGTGCACTCTCTATGCTGCTTTGCCCCAGTTCAGGATTTGAAAGTTTCTCATATCAAAAAGCCAGAACATGGGCGTCAGATGTGTGTGACGGCTGAGTATTTATGGAGCAAAAAGTTAGGTGAAAAGTTGAGCTGGTAAATTGAAGGAAGCCTGCTCCACCTCAGACTCCCTGCAGAACCATTCAATCCACGTTCTTATAAAATACTCTCAAGACCAATTGGCAAAGCAGAGCAGGTTTCCTCTCTTTATTTAGACTGAGTGTCTGTCACCAGCCTCATAAAAACTTCTGATTTGAGTTAAATTTGGGTTTATATATTGTCCTCTATAAGAATCCTGTGCAGTGATAGTCTGGGTCAGAGTGTGTGAGTGGATGTTACTGACTGAATCACAGCTCCAATAGTGCTTGGCAAAGCAAGTCGGGGTCACCAGCAGACCTCATCAGCACAAACTGGACAGAGGAGTGTTCACCGCTGCAAAAATTCACAGGAAATGTACAAATGGTAGAATAATGCTTGTCATTGCATGCGGCGGAGAAGGTGGTGCAGGCAGGGGATGCGTAAATCAATGGCTGTTCTATCTGGCACTGATAAAAGCCGAGTGTGGAGCGCACAAAGAGTTAGCTCCAGCCTTATCACTCCTGACATGGGCTTTCATTTGTGAACATAACGTCCGCCTGTCCACCGCTGCACTGGGGCAACGCTCACAGAACAAGTCTGTTCCACACAACACTGAGGCAGTCATGTGCTCCATCAGACAGATAGGGCTCAGAGGAGGCCCTGAGGAGCTCACTACACGATTCACAAGAGACACAAGACACAGCCTGTGTTCTCCATTGTAGTCCTGATAAGGAGAGATTTATTACATGTTGCGGAGAGTAGAGAAAAGTTTTATTATTTGTGACATTACTTTGAAAACAATATATTTCTGTTTTCATGGAGGGGCTTAAAGGTGCATGTAACTTTTCTCGCTTGGGAAATATGCAGTACATGTAAAACTCTGAGTCCTGACTAGAACCAGGGAGGACCATCACATTAGTCCTTGTCTCAGGTCTGTCCTTCTTGTGGCTCAGAGACTTTAAAGCTGCTCCGTTTGTTACAAGTCTCTCCATGACGAGTCTCCAACAGACTCTGAGGAGCACAGGGTCAACTGAAATATGGAATGGTCTTCATGCAATTAGTCAGTGCTTTTGTTTCTAACTTGTCACACTGTAACTTTCCCACGAAACTCACCTCTCGCCGACAGCTGTAGCCGTTAAAGTCCTTCTAATTGAAGTAGCGACGGCGTCATTAACGGTGCTATCATTATTACAAAGCGAGCAGTTCGGATGATACCCCTGTCCCCTGCCACCGCCACCTCCGCTGCCCCCCGCGCCTCCTTCTCACCCTTCCACCACCCCAGACACCCACACATCATTATGCACTGGCATCTATCAGATACCGCCTTAATTAGGGCCTGTACAGCACATTAAGCACGGGGACCAGCCGAGCTCAAATATTTATAAGGTTGAGTATATTTATGATCTGTGTCATAAGCCCTTATTGGAAGATTTCTGTTTTTAAATGGCAACCTCCTTTCTTCCATCCTATGACCTGTTTCTGAGCGCGCTACTCCACTCGTCCCAAAGCGCCACACGCCTCTTGTATCATTGTGGCTTTCATTTTGTGGCTGCATTTCTATAACAAAGACGTTTTAAAAATAGGACTTGGAAAATACAACAACACAGTTAATGTAGATTCCCATTAATTGTGGTAATTGTCGGGAGCAGCATCAAAAAGATGGCGTGGCCTCGAACAGCGCGGCGTTTGGGGCCTTGCCGGTTGGTTTGTGGGAACTGTTAAAGCAAAACTAAGTGTATTTTGGGTTTTTATGTGCAGCTCTTTGGGGCAAATATTGTACGTTTGTCAATAACGTGAAAAATACTGTGGAGTTTGAGTCAAAAGTGGTTGGACAAATGTGTTTCTTTCCTAAGCGGGCCTTTTCCCTTCCCCTCAAAAGCCTTCTCTTGAGCGATTTGAGAAGTAAAAGTAGCTTTGTAGCAGATGTGACCGGTGTATGAGGTGATTTCTATTTTTACTGCTTAAGAGGGTCTGAGTGGCTTTGGATGGCACTTCTCTCCTCTTTTGTCAAGGGTCCTTTCCTTTATATCCCAATTACAATCTCCACAAGGCTTCAGGAGCGGACAGAGACCCGGTTTTTAACTAAGTTTTTCTAGGGGAATTTAAGGGGAGGAGGGGTGAGAGTTTATAGGAACGTGCAGACGGTCGTGACGGGTCGAGGGATGAGTTCGCTGCATGGGCAGAAACAGCGATTCTTTCAATTCTGCAGCGGATAATCCTCAGCCAAAACCAATGAGGAAAAAGGGAAAAGCCACAGCCTCCTAAAGACTCACTAAAGCTCCTCCGTTAAGGCGCTCTAAGACAGATTGCCGAGTGAAGTGGGGCAAGAGTTTGTGCTGACCGGTCATGTGGTATTTATTTACTAGTAATTATTTATTTTACACATTTGTGGTCAGGGGACATTGGGAAACGAGCAGCAGTTCAGAGAATGAAACACAGGAAATGCAATCACAACAAACACATAGGCAGTATTGATCCATAGAGCAGGATCGTCACTGTCCTTAGACCTTCCTGCATTGGCACAGAACCAGTCAGAAACCAGTGGGAAAATAAGTTCGGAACTCAGGCAGATATAGGACTGAGGCTGTAGATCCATGGACTGAGGCTGTAGACCCAGACCTGAGGCTGTAGATCCAGAACTGAGGCTGTAGACCCAGAACTCTGAGGCTGCAGACCCAGGGCTGAGGCTGTAGACCCAGACCTGAGGCTGTAGATCCAGACCTGAGGCTGTAGATCCATGGACTGAGGCTATAGACCCAGAACAGAGGCTATAGATCCAGAACTGTGGCTGTAGACCCAGACCTGAGGCTGTAGACCCAGACCTGAGGCTGTAGATCCAGAACTGAGGCTGTAGACCCAGACCTGAGGCTGTAGACCCAGACCTGAGGCTGTAGATCCAGGACTGAGGTGTATTTTCATTCCTTCGGATGCAGCCCGAGTCCAAGCCAAGACCTTGCAATGACAGCATTACTATTGGTGCATTAATGTGGTTGCAGTGGCGGTGGTTGTGGTCAGGCGGGCCGGTGAACTCGTCCATATGTCATGTCCAGTGCTTCCAGTCCGTCGTCCAGGGAAACACTTGACTCATATTTCCAGCCGAGAGCATCGAGAATGATGTCACGTGTCAGATGTGTTTCTTTTAGAATGAGTCATCTTGTATTCTCAGACGACCTGCCCTTGTCCTTTTTGTTTGTGAACCGCTGCAGATAGAAGACGTTTTGCATATTTTTGACCAGGATTTGCTTATGTGATAGACAAAACACTTCAGCTTGAGTTACAGCTGTTGTATCTAACTTTCGGACCATACAATACTAATACTACTGAACTATGTAGTAAGAATCTGTCTAATGGCTTTTAAACAGTGTGTATCGCTCGTTTTTCTATCTCCCTGGTCTCTCTCTGGTTCCTCTCTCTTTTCTCTCTTGACTTTCTCTAGTCTCTGTCTGGTCTCTTTCTTGTCCCTCTATGGTCTCTCTCTAGTCTCTCTCTGGTCTTTTTCTCTGGTCTCCCTCTGGTCTCACTCTAGTCTCTCTCTCGTCTCTCTCTTGTCTCTCTCTGGTCTTTCTCTTGTCTCTCTCTGGTCTCTCTCTAGTCTCTCTCTGGTCTTTTTCTCTGGTCTCCCTCTGGTCTCTCTCTAGTCTCTCTCTCGTCTCTCTCTGGTCTTTCTCTTGTCTCTCTCTGGTCTCTCTCTAGTCTCTCTCTGGTCTTTTTCTCTGGTCTCCCTCTGGTCTCTCTCTAGTCTCTCTCTCGTCTCTCTCTGGTCTTTCTCTTGTCTCTCTCTGGTCTCTCTCTAGTCTCTCTCTAGTCTCTCTCTGGTCGCTCTCTGGTCTTTCTCTGGTCTCTCTCTGGTCTTTCCCTCTGGTCTTTCTCTCTTGTCTGTCACATGCATGTATTTTTTGCCTCTGTCACATCTTTTTATGTCAGAAAAGTGACAAAGAGAGGACCCCCCCCTCACCTTCACCCTATTATTTCACATTGTGGGTATCTGTGGGTAATCTGGGTACTCAAAGACAATGAATTAGGCTATGTTTTTCTCATACAATTGGCAATACTTTCAGATAAGAAAATAGTTGATACTTTTACTATACAATAACAATAACTGTACATATCCCTGGAAACTTGCTCACTGTTCTAGTGTCTTAATATTACAGCAGAGGTGTCAAAGCGTTTTCCGTCCAATACTCATCCATCTCTGTACCTGACCTAACCTTACATTAGCTAAGCAGCCTCCCACTGGTTGGTGCTGAAATCAAAGCAGGAGGCGAAAGCACACACGGGTGGGAGAGTGGGAGACGGGAGTGGAGGTACAGCAGAGGTGGGAACCGAGGACCGCTTGCCCTCGTGCCCCTGAGCCTGACACCGGAGCAGCCTGCCCACGAGCAGAGGCCTGGGGGCTAGTTGAGGTTCAGAGTCATCCGGCAGGAAACGGCAAAAGTAGGAGTTTGTAACCCGGTGCAAATGCAAAGAAATGGTAAAAAAATAGCAGCTGTGCATGAGCTGGATTGTATTGGGTGTTTTAGAGTGTAGTTTAGAAGTGTTTTGACCATTTTAGTGGCAATAAATGCAGGAAAAGTTGTCTGAGTGTTATTGATCATCATTCAAATTAAAGCTTGGGTATGTAACTTTTAAGCCACAACACTGTAACTGTATGTATTCAAGTCCAAGTCTCAGTTTTAGTCTATCACATGTTTTAAAATGTATTTCTGGCCTCTATCACATCTTTAGATCTTTCAATACCAAGATATTCAGGTAAAGGGTAAAGTAATTAATAACATTTAAACTTCTCTAAGCAACCATACTTGCATGCGAAAGCCAGATTCAGTCAGACCTCTGAGACCAAGCAGGGCAGGGCCTGGTTAGTACTATGATGGGAGACCTCTGGGAACACCAGGTGGGGCGGTTGCAGCTGTAAAATGCATTTTTGTGTCCTTAGGCAAGACACTTCACCCACATTAGAATGAGTCTGGTGGTGGTGGGAGGGGCCAATGGCACATACTGGTTGCCTCGCTCCTGTCCCTAGCCTCAGGACAGCTGTGGCTACAATAGTTCATCACCACCGTGTATGGAGTGAAAGAATAAGTACGAAACCATTGCATTCTTTCACTTTAGTATCCATCCATCCATCCATTTTCTTCCGCTTTATCCGTTGCCGGGTCGCGGGGGCAGCAGTCTAAGCAGAGACGCCCAGACTTCCCTATCCACACACACTTCCTCCAGCTCGTCCGGGGGGACCCCAAGGCGTTCCCAGGCCAGCTGAGAGACATAGTCCCTCCAGCGTGTCCTAGGTCTTCCGCGGGGCCTCCTCCCTCATTCACTTTAGTATGATTGATATTTTTTGCAGTGCGTCCAACAACTTTTTGCAACTTCCGTACATACAAACCAGAGCAGATAACGGCTCTATCAGACAAGTCAATGCAAAAAAACACCACTGAGTTAAAAGAACTGCGTTTAGGGCCCCGGCTCCACTCCCCCCTTCTTCCTCACCTCCGCGTAGGAAGCTGCAAACCTGCGATGGAGACGGCAGCCTTTGGCCAGGCAGGTGCAGCGGGTCTGGCTCCCATCGATTTCTCCGACTTTTTCTGATGAGCACTGATGTCTGTTGGGCCACCGAGGGCGTCGAGAGGAGCGAGCGGCGGCGGTGCATACGGAGAAAGAAAGAAAGAAAAAAAACGTTGCCAGTTTTTTTTTCATCCTCCTCCCTGCGTTTGCAAAGCTCCCACCAGAGATCTCAGACATTATTATGCATTTTACGGTCTTTTCCAACTCTATCGATTTAAGTAATGCGAAAGTTCTACGGGGAGTTGCACCTGAGAGTGGTTTGGTTTTTCCGTTCGGCCTCGGGAAAGAAAACATGAGTGAGAGGAGGGAGAGGAAAGGGGAGGGAGGGAGATCGAGGTGAGGTTTAACCAACGCAACGAGGCAATCATTTAGAAGCAGATTCGTGCCAGATTTTTTGGACAAGAGCCTTTTTATCGCTGGGGTTTGGAGTTTTCTTAGCATATGTTGCAGGTTTGGCCTCGGTATCCAAATACACTCATCTCTAAAGCACTATGTTACTCGTCAAAAACACAGAGAAAATGTGTGGAAGGTACACAACTCTACTTTAGAGATATTTCAGCCATGTTTAAATACAAAATTGTTGATACCACTGCTACAAGCTTCTCTTTAGCCCTGTTTCCACCTTCCCAATTTGGTCCTACTCTACTCTACTCTACTTCAACGTCTACTTCTACTCTACTCTACTCTCCCTTGATTGGGAACCTTTCCATCGGCCCTGATTAACCAGTACCAAGTCCTTCTTTAGTCCCTCTCGACCCTAGTTCTATCCAGTTACCAAAGCTCTCTAACCTCCAGTTATTTGTCAGTGTGTTGCTGTAAGGCACGGTTACCAAGGAATTTCCCCTGGATGCCGGTAACGGAAACGCAACTGGTGGAAACAGGGCTTTGTTACTGTTTGTACACACTCCAGCATGTATTTTAGATCCAAAGTAGGTTGAATCGTGCACAAAATATTATCATTACAGCCACGACTTTAGACTTGTTTGATCTGACAAAGCTACGTTTAGCATTCTCTGTGTCCCCATTTCTCTGCCATTTCCACCCGGGTTAGTCTTCAGTCCTCCCAGTCCTGGAGAACAGAGGTGGAGGCATCAAGGCGGGGGGTAAATCTCCTTTTTTTTTGCCTGTATAACCTGAAACAACCCTATAAACGCACACAGAGGCTTCTTCCACTCGCCTCTTCCCTTTCCCCAGGAGCCAAACCAAGGTGTCCTCTCGCTCGCGGTTCAGCCCTTCAACCTGTCACACACACTTTGCCAACGCCAAATCCCCCCATTCATCGCGGCCCTCCTGGATGACACAAATATATTTTTCCCCCGTTTTCGCCCTCTTTCATCAAGGGCGAACCTGAGCGGCGTGAACAGTCATCCGGGGCGCCCGCCACTCCAGGGGCTGTCAGCACGCATTTGCATTTGAGACGTTTAGCCGCCGCCCGAATCCGAAGTGACGCGAACCGAGAGCGCAGACCTGACTGTTCACATGGTAGAGGTGCAGGAGTTGATGTGTGCCGGGGTTTTTGGAGGAGATTCAGCCGTTTTACTTTGCAAAAGAGAGAGACCAGAGAGAGACCAGAGAGAGACCAGAGAGAGACCAGACATAGATCAGAGAGAGACCAGAGAGAAACCAGAGAGGAACCAGAGAGAGAGAGAGAGAGACTAGAAAGAGACCGGAGAGAGACCAGAGATAGACCAGAGATAGACCAGAGAGAGAAGAGAGAGACCAGAGATAGACCAGAGAGAAAGACTAGAGAGAGACCAGAGATAGACCAGAGATAGACCAGAGAGAGAAGAGAGAGACCAGAGAGACCAGAGAGAAACCAGAGAGAGAGAGAGAGACTAGAAAGAGACCGGATGGAGACCAGAGATAGACCAGAGATAGACCAGAGAGAGACTAGAAAGAGACCAGAGAGAGACCAGACATAGAGATCAAAAAGTGATAGAAATTTACATGTGAAAACTATTGATTGATCTAAAATGTTTTGATAGTGAGGTCTGATGAAAGTTACAAACCCCAGCTTTAAACATATGCTTTGTTTCAGGAGATCCAATCCCATAAAACGTCTAAAAATCCTGCCTTTTCCCGTCGTATCTTGCCTTAATCTTTCACACAAAAACGTTATGAAAGTGAAAATCCATATCGTGTCTCTGCACCTGGCTGTGAATTATTCATGTCTGTAGGAAGTGAACTCGCAGGTTCTAGAAGACCAAACTTGCCTCATTACGTCAAGAGAACATACATTATTTAGTTTAACAAGAGTAAAATTATCCACGGAGCTTGATCACCGTTTCTGCAGCTCATTCCAGTTTTATGAAGCCAGACCTTTAGCCCACTTCCTTTTATAATGAACGACGGGCTGTGGACGGCGTTTAGCACCGGGACGTTACCATCAGAAACATGTTACTTCTCCACTGTTGTTTTAAAATGAGTATTTGTGAGTTTTAATCTGTAAAAAAAAAGCTTGAAAGGCTAATGCTAGCTGCTGTCAAGTAAGCTGTGTGTTGCTATGGTAACTTGCATATGTACCAGGACCAGTCCAGACCCAGTGCAAGACCAGTGTAGCCCCAGTCCAAGACCAGTACAGACCCAGTTCAAAACTATTCCAGACCAAGTCCATGAACAGTCCACGACCAGTCCACTCCAGACCCAGTCCATGACCAGTCCAGACCTAGTCCATGACCCGTCCAGACCCAGTTCATGACCAGTCCAGACCCAGTGCAAGATCAGTCCAGACCCAGTTCATGACCAGTCCAGACCCAGTCCATGACCAGTCCAGACCCAGTGCAAGATCAGTCCAGACCCAGTTCATGACCAGTCCAGACCCAGTTCATGACCAGTCCAGACCCAGTCCAGTACCAGCACCTTAGAGAATGGGGGCTTTAACTACCACATACAGTTGTTTGTCAAGCGACTGCAAAAAACAATAAAAATACTCATTACTCACTGATAATATTCATATATAATCATAAATATGAATTACGTATAGAAACAGAGACAAGTCACTGCGTTTTGAAGGCGACACGTGTACACGAGCAATAAGCAGACTTCCAAAACTAAAAGCTGTCAATTTGACTCTTCATCCGAGGTCTAGTTGTAAAGGAGCCGTCCAGCCTTATATACACACGTGCATTTCTTACAGCTTTTTGCTCATTTAATCAAACCATTCTCCGCTCCCTGCTGCCTCTAACCTGTAGCGTCTCTGCGATCTCGTCCTGTCGTAAATGTCACATAGCGTTTGCCTCAGCCCCGCTCGGCCATGACAGCGCTAAGTTAGCTCACGGTGTCACGGACCACCTTTTCTGGCTTGTCTTTCACGCTAACTTGCACTTGTACATGCGTGCGAAACAATCACCTCACGCCAACCTCACCCCCCCCCCCCCCCCTCCTCCTCCTCCTCTGGGTGACACATAAAAAGCAGCTCCAGGCCAATACCGTAGTGTACGACTCCCCCCTTTCTCCCTTTATCTGCCTCTCACAGACATAGCTCTATGCCATCGCCGAACGTTCCACTCCTCCCAGGTTGAACTCGGCCTCCTTTTTAGTCAAATTGTCGCTAATTTGGCATTGCTAATCTAATGGGACGCTAGGTTTAAGAGAAACTAAATGAGTGAATTCATTTGATGTCAGAGGTCCTTTTCCGCACCGGCAATACTGCGTCTTTTTAGCCTTTTTAATTCCTCGCTCATGTTTTCTATGAATATCCCCGCTCCGTGCCTAATGTAGTTAAGTATGGCCAATGCAGAATGGGCAGGAGTCCCAGAGAGAGAGAACTTCAAATCAGAGACCTGTGAGCTGCTGCTGCTGCTCTGAAAATGACTTAGTAACAGTACTCTTGGTTGAGTTAATTACTACTCAATACTTGATAATGCATTTCCCAGATTACTGTCTTTAGACCCTTCTGCATCGGCAAGAAACCACTCAAAAACCCAGTGTGAAAAAGAGTGGGAAACAAGAGGTAGGCCCACATTTAGATAGGGATCTGCTTTCACAAACGGACCGGTTTTAGATCCAGGACTGAGGCTGTAGACCCAGGACTGAGGCTGTACCACAATTCAAGATCCCTGTTTTGTACTTTTTCATCTCTGGTGCTGTCGCCGTCTTGTCTGTGATCGGTTTCTTTGGTTCTTGTGGGGAAACTAAGCGGGTGGTGTTTTGTGGAACCAAGGCAGAAGTGGCGTGTGGCGGCGTCAGCAGAAACGCTGGCGGAGGTGCCGTTTTGGCGAATCAAATGACTTGTTATTGCACAAGGAGGACGAGGTGTTGGGAAAGTGTTTCAAAATAGGTGGCGGCTTCATCCGCTTAGAACTGGACTCCACTCATTCTCAGAACTCCCACAGCAGTCAAATTGACAGGTTGGTCATTGTGGAAGTGAATGAATGCTTATGGACATTTGTAATATTCATAACTTTGACTTTTTTCTGTCATTATTTTTAGATTTTGACAATTTTTCCCATTAATGGTCACCTGGCAACCGACATAGCCTGTTTTGCCAAAGTGCTGGTCCTGGACTGGTTCTTGAACTTGGATTATCACCGGATAAGAGAAAGTGCTAATTACCATAGCAACACACAGTTTATAGTTTAGGGGATATAGTTTCGTTTATTAGGGAAAATTTGCAGTAGCATTAAAATAAAACTGCACCATGCTAAAGCGCTAAATAAATAAATTGTACTTACTAGCTCATCATTAATTATACATATTTAAATACAGCAAAACAAGCGAAGTGCATGTCACCAACATACGTTTTAAAATACAGTTTAAAAAGTGAAGTTTACGATCAACAATTAGCATTAGCATTAGCCAAACTGTTTTTTAGCTGTGTTTTAGTTATATTCACCGATTTTAGAAAAGATAAAAACAAACAAAAAATACTTACTTTTAATAAAACTAGTGAAAGATCTAAATAACTTATTTTTCCATTCCGTGTCGGCTTCTCCGGGAGTCGTAGCAGTTTCACAATTCTGGGGTGTCTTCGTGTTAATACAGAAACACACACAGTGAAGTCGATAAAGAGCGAAAACACAATAGCAACGACAGGCAATGAATCTGAAAACGGCTTATCAAAATATGTACAAAACACTTTTTCACACCAATCGGACAGTTGTGTGCAAACTCCGTCCAAAAGGCCACAGCGCTGAAGCCTTGTTGAACTCGGTGAGAATGTCGGTGTGCTTTTGCAACAACATTGTAACCACTTGAGGAATGTATATCTCGGGACAGCTGCTGGCGTTGGTGGTAAAGGGCCTCTTCTGTGTGAATCTGTCAGAGTCCGGGAGAGACCAAATAAAATGACGGATACCTTCTCCTTTGTAACTAACACTGGTGCAGAGACCCCTGCGTTTGCCCCAGTTATTATTGAACATTTTCATTTTTCAGTTCTCTCTTGTCTTTCTCCTAGTTTTATGCCAGTCCTCTACTGTCTTTCTCCTAGTGTTATGCCGGTCTTCTCTTGTCTCTCTCCTAGTGTTGTGCCGGCCCTCTCTTGTCTTTCTCCTAGTGTTATGCCGGTCCTCTCTCATCCCTTTCTCCTAGTGTTATGCTGGTCCTCTCTCATCTCTTTCTCCTAGTGTTATGCTGGTTCTCTCTCTTGTCTCTCTCCTAATGTTATGTGGTCCTCTCTCATCCCTTTCTCCTAGTGTTATGCTGGTCCTCTCTCATCTCTTTCTCCTAGTGTTGTGCCGGTCCTCTCTTGTTTTTCTCATACTATTACCACCTCTTCACATCAAATCCCACTACACAAACACGGCCTGTTCTTTGCCGCAAAAGTCTCCAACGCCGTTATTGAGAAGCCAGAGCAGACAGTTGTTTCCTGGCCGTCAGCTGTTGCTCAGGGCTCAGCAGGCGGGGGTGAGGGAGGGTGAGGGGGGTGGGGGGTGGGGGAGACGCCAGGGTTAAGGGGGTACTCTGAGGCCCAATGTCATTTCTCCACTCCCTGACAGGGCGGTCGCTCTCTCTCTGGCCGCGACGATCGGAGGGGATTGCTTCTCTCGGTTGACAAATGATTGGCCGTTATCTGGGAGTGGGATTTGATTTGGGTGTTGTGTCAGCGGCCATTGCCACTGCCCCCACCCCTCTCACCCCTTCTCCCACGTCTCTCCCACCCGAGCTGACTCAGGTGCCTCATGGGATGCAAGGGCAAGCAACACCCCCCACCCGATATCACCTCTTCTAGAAGGGGTCACCACCTTATAATCCTTCATCCAGGCTTCAATATACCTGTGTATTAGACATGGGTTTTGAGTTTGGACTGTTTATGGCAGCAGTTTTCACTTTTCTTGAGAGAATCTGTGTGTGCGTAACTTATGACATAATGGTAGCAGTTTGCAGTGACTAATACATGCTTGACTCTGTGTAGATTTAAGATTCAAATTGTGGATTCACCAAGAACATATCAGAGAATTAAAGGACATTGAAGGACTGAGGCTGTAAAATCAAGACTCAGGCTGTAGATCCAGGACTGAGGCTGTTTTACAGGTCTGAGGTTGTAGATCCAGGACTGAGGCTGTTTATATAGGTCTGAGGCTGTAAACCCATAACATCTACATCTACATCATATCCTCAAACACAATTGGGAATACTCTCCCACTTTTCTTTCATTTAACAGTTTGGAAAGACGCGCTATGTACAAAATCCTGACATCTACCTTCACTGCAGCCTCTAATGAAGAGGGCTGACAGGCTTTAAGATCGCGACCCATTAATTCCCCTGCACACTTCAATGCCTTGTCCATCTAATGGCTCTTTGGCACCTTTGGGTTCCTGTTGGAAGCCAATTTAGCCGTGACACCGAGGCGGGTGCAGCGTCGCCCACATTCGGGGAGAGGAGTCAAGGTGTTAACGCCTGATTGGCCGCTCTCTTTCTCCAACACCGCTTTCCAGTCCACGGCTCATGTAGACACAGGCCCCCCGCCGGACCTCGCCATGCATCGTAGAGATAAGAGAATGTGAGGTATAGTCGTTTTAAAGGATGGGGCAGCAATATCCCTATGTCGCAAGAGTAAATAAGTTCTCCCCATGCCAGCGGCGCCCCGTGGGATCAATTAGCTGCCCATTACCATAGATACAGACATCCTTATGCAACATCCTGCTACGAAATGTGAGAGAAAAGGAGAGAAAAAGAGATGGTGCGAGGCCCTGTCAGACTTCACCCCCGGCTTGAAAAGCATTGCGGGAGGCTATGGCGAGTCACGCAGGTCATGAAAACAACATGAAAACGTCGCTGTCAGCCGCTCTGTTTTCATTAGCCAGAACAACAAACAGCGCGCAGACTGGGAGAGACGAGAGCAGAGCAGGAAGGAAAGAGTGAGGGCTCCCCGGGGACACATACACTTCCCCAGCTCATGAGAAGATCCTAACCCCGGCCCTCTGAGGTGGCCTAATATGTCTCTTATTTCTCGCTAAGACGTTAGTCGCAGGTGATCCATGTAACAGTTCAAACATGCAGTGTTCTTTGGTTACAGTCTATTCCCCAGGAGCAAACTTGTTCCAGCGCAGACCCCACTCCCAGAGGAACCACCGGGGCTAAAAATGCATGCAGCAAAGTCAGTGTGGATAAAAATGTCCCATGCCCTGTCTATTGCTATGTTAACTACACATCAGGGATTTGTCCCACTGTAAGCACCACCTAGCAGAGGTTCTGTATGGATATGTCCCCGGCTCTCCTCAGGGACCAGGCATTGTTCGACACTCCATCCCCGCTTGGCTTGCGGTCGCTGATATTTTAACTACGGCGATGATAGCCTCGCTTGTTTGGTTCTCAGGGGCGTACCCGGCACTCCCGCCATGTCTGCTACCTCCGAAGAAACTCTACTTTTCAACATCTTCCGTGTGATTTATGACCTCTCCATCAGATTCCCTCGGGTCCTCCCCTGGCGTGCACACAGCAACTCCTGACTATAATAGATTAGGCGCAGTTATCCGCAAATGGATCCCCCGTACCTCGGCTAACTGCGACGACAGCTCTGGTGTGATTGCAAAAGGTGGAATGGGCCTGGCTGTGATCTAGCTGTTTACTTTGCATAATTACCTGTTTAGAATGACTTAATAGCCGTATGAAACCCCTACGGCAGGGATAAAAGGGCAGAATCTGCGTTCAAAGCGACCAGAGGTTTTGAGTGTGTCTGGTTTGTGTGCTTGGGAGGGGTGTGTGCCTTTGTGTTGCCTCGAAAGAAGAAAAAAAAAAGTTTCCTTATCAGGTATGTACTTAATAGAATCCCACTTCTCTGAGCGCACCGTCTTGGGGGGGAAAGTGGTGGCAAAGATGAAAGACTTTTGTTAACAGTGACGCTGGCCCGAGGTTTCCTGCCTGTGTGGAGAACCCCCTGTCCCTCCCCTCCTTTACTTCTCTGTACCAATGCCTGTCTTTGAGGTGGGGGCAAAGTAAACCCACTTGCCGCCTGCCGGTGTTAGATTAAATACCGAGATGGCGACAGGAAAAAGGCAGGGAGGAAAAACAAAACAAAAGTGGCCGGTGCCAGCCTCCACTCTGGAACCAAGACGGTGAGGAAGAGTTATCAGGTTGGCGACGGAAATGGCCGGATAGTTTGCATAGGCTCCTGCGTGTAGTCCAAACATGCAGTTTTCAGCGCGGCTATCAAACCAAGGGGTAGATCAGAGAGAGAGAGAGAGAGAGAGAGAGAGAGTGAGTGAGGTCACTGTTTGTCCCGCTAATCTGCCTCAAAAAGTCAAGGTGTCTGAGCCAAGGCACAACAATTTAATCATCTGTGGGTTTATCGCTTCTAACTTGGCTGGAGTCAAACACATGCTTTTAGCTCCTATAGGGATATATGAGTGGGAATGGAATCGAACACATACACACACAAACACACTCCTGCAGAAGTAGAAATGAATGCAGTAGGCAATCTTACACACACGTTTCATGATGAGAAATGAGTGCAATGGATACGTACTGAATTTGGCGACAGCAAAGGGGCATATCTGTGTTATGATTGGCTTATCTGCTGGAGACTTCAACTTTTAACTTGTTTGCTTTCTGCACATTTTTTAACATTTCTGGGCCGTGGTCGTTCTACTCCCTATGGACCGATGGCTCCTATGTTGTTATTGTTGAAATGTTTGATTCTCTGATCTGTTCTGAATTTGAATCTACTGTAAAGTCCTTTGATATGACTGCTGTTGTGATCTAGTGACACACACAAATACATTCCATTGAAAAGTACAATTGTTAAAAAATTGCTTGCAAAAACATTAATTGCAACCTTCTTTCCACTGATGTGATGAGGGATAGATAATTGGGCTTATCAGAAATGATGACGCACTTGTGATTTCACCTCCAGACCGCTCTTAGTGGAGTTACCGTAGGTTTCCTCCGAGTGCTCCGGTTTCCCCTACCACTAAAAACATCAAATGCAACAGTCCCCTGTAACACCCTTTGGGCCACAACTTCCATTAAAAAAATAGATTGTGAAATATGAGTGGGACTTTCCCGGTTTGAATAAGTACAATATCGATTTTCAATCTTGGAACATAAAGGTAATGCTTCTGATTTATTTGTATCCCCTTTCAACTGTAGGAACAAACACACACAAGCCAAAGCCTGGTTTTGTCCTTGCTCTGTGGATGTTTTCTAATCAGCGAAGATGGAAGGAATAGAAATGGCCCCTACTTGCCCAGCGTGCCCTGGCCGGTTTGTAAAAAGCAGCAGTGCTATGCATCGTAATAATGAGGCTCAATAAACTCCCTAATGTGTTTAACTGGTACACTGGTGTGGGTGACCGATTACGGTGGGTTCGCGACGTGGCAGCCGGCCCACGTCTCCGCCGTTCACCTTTTCGCCTCGGCATCTGTCCCGCTAATAGGTTCCCTTCCACTCGTGCCGCGGCTCAGACAAGTAGCCCCCGAAAAAAAAAAAAGAAGTCCTCCCGGCGAAAGCTGTGATTCTCTCCCTCATTCCATTTCCCAATTAGACGCGAGGGCATGATTAGTTTATTAGCAGTTGCAAAAGCTATGCAGGGATGTGTTTGCGGATTCTTAGCTGCTAATGAGCAAATGCAAACCCCATTGAACGGACGGAGGGAGGGCGCGTTTGTCTAATAATAGCCTCCCAAAGACAAAAGATGCGGGAAAATGGCATTATAGAATTGACTAGAACAATAGGAGTCTACCGGAGCTCTTAATGACATGCTCTTTCATTGCAAAAATTGTTTCTCTTTTGGAATTATGTATGCTCACCGACAACTCCTTCAGGGTTTGGCAGAGCGCTGCGGTACAGGGCGCGCACTGGCAGGCTCGGCGGCGCGGGGGGAATTGGGCAGGTCTTGAAGCTTTGAGACAGTTACACCTGTGGGGAATGAACTCGCCGCAACCCGGTCTTTGTTTTGCCCGCGCGTTGGCAGGCTCCACCACCTCCTTTACAAGCCAGGTAAATTGTTCATTAGGGTTGAGTTAAAAAGGGGGCGGGCGGGGGAGCCGTAGGAGCTTGTCTTACTCTGACAGGGCTGCTGAGGAGTGCGAAGAACAAACAAGTCGGAGCATTTGTTGAACGGCGTAATCTACACATCAATTATCCCAGCGAGCTAATTAGCACCTCGGCAGACCCCAGGTACCTGCGCGGCGCACACACTCGCTGGTGCAACGGCGCTTTCAAGCCCTGATCAAAAACAGGAGAGCTGACAGGAAGACGGAGGCAGGACCCAGGGGTAGGGCAGGCTTAGATCAAAATTTCCTTTTTACTTACCGTATACAGAGGATGGGGAGTTCGCATCTGTTGCAGCAATTCTCATCATGGCATTTTAGAAGCTTAAGTACGATTTTCATATGCTTTTCATTTTGAGGCATGACTTATTTATGCTCTTTTACATATTGTAGAGCAGCCGCCGTTTCTGAGTAGTCATCATTACTGCTGTGAGATGGAGTGACGGAAGACTTGGTCAATTCTGCGTATTTGTGTACAGCTCTATATCACAGCACAAATCGTATTGGAGGACTTTACAAAGTTTTGGATTGACTATGAACAGAGAATTGAACGATTCAAACACAAGAAATGGAATATTAACAAACGCATAGGAGCCAACGGTTCATAGGGAGCAGGATGTTAAAAAATGTTGCATACAAGTCCCAGATTATCCCTGTTCTTTGACCCTGCATTGGCACAGAACCGCTCGGAAACCCAGTGGGGATAATGTGAAAAACTTTAGGAAGGTCCACATTGAGAGAGAGATCTGCTCGCACGGACAGACAGGGCGTATAGGCTCACAAAAACTATTTCATTGTGTTGACTTTTTGCTATAAGTCTGTTAGCATGTGTGTTACAGCCTGTACAGTTCTCATTGGACTGGAAGCCAAGAACATCACACACCTTAATTTCGTCTTCTCTATGTTCCATATTTATTTATACTAATCACAATTGAACCCTATGCTGCCTGCACATATTGCTTCTTCCCGGGTGTATTCCTCCGCTCTAAAAGGTTAACACACTCTTCTCCAAAGCCCACTATATTTCCTGATATAAATCATTTAAATCTGCTTTACTGTGCCATTTACCGCGCTGTTTTGACTCCTGTTGACATATACGACCGTAGGCGCTTACAAGAGGGCGATAAACGCATCCGCCAGCCAGCCGCTATGAACTGATCCGAAACCGTTTTGATAGAGAGCGCGGGGTCGTGTCCATGGCAATGTAAACATATGTGAATCAAAGGTCAGCGTAACATGGCGTCTGTCTCAAAGCTTGTTAAGGTAGACAACCCCTCCCCGGCCGCTCCATTACTCCCACTATGTAATTATACGTGTAGCTTTCACCCCCCTGCAGCTATAACCGAAGACAGGTAGCAAAACATATTTAAAAGGCAGAAGGCATACTTAGCCCCAGTCGGCCTGGTCTCTCCGCCGTCTCTCCCACCCACATGGCTCAGTCATGGGCTGCGGGGCGAGTGTTTGTTGTCCGTTCACCGCGATGGAGGGAAAGGTTAAGTCGTGTCATCTCATGCTGGCTTACACCTGCCCGAGCTGCCGCGAGCGCTCGGCAAGGCGCGCGCACGTGGACAGGCGGTGTAACAAGGTGCACGCGGTATCGCCCCAGTTGTGATGACAGCGATTGATTCAGATATGTGGTAGAATGTGTTTCCGGCAGTTTGATTGTGAGGTATTGAGTGTGTGTGTGTGTTTGTGTAGGGTTTGTGAATAGGCATTTTAATTCAATGGAAGTAACATGCATTTTTAGCTTTGATTCTCAAGACTAAAAATCCTAAGGCTGTAATAATCCAAGGCTGCTAACATTCTCGTTGTTGTATCTTGGAAACGACTTGGATCAGAGCTCATTTAGGTCACATTTATTGCTGAGTATTTGCAAACAGACAAACCGAAAACCTCCTCTGAAGTTTGCATACTTTCTTTTCTTACAAGCCCTGGACCCCACAACCAAATTAACAATACAATTCATCCCATTAAAGAGCTGAGTGACATTTGTCCCGTCATAACCCTCACTCACCCAAGGTAGACACCTCCCCAGCTGGCCCACCCCCTCCCCTGCTGTCTTCTGGGGTTAATTGGGAAGTTGGTAACAGTTTCAGAGAGCTTTGCCTTTCTCTGGAGGCCCTTGCTCACAGCCAGGGCCCGGGTCCGCCTCCCACAACCTGCTAATGTGTGTGTGTGTGTGTGTGTGTGGTTAAGGGGGGATCACCGATTGGACAGCCCGGTGTGCCATTTGCCTGCTGGGCCTCCCATCCTCCCGCTGCCTATTTCCCCGCGGTTTGTCGATACCTGGCACTAGCTTACTCAGGTGCCGTGGCCCGGTTTGCAGTGGGGGGAACAGATGCCATTTTAACACACTCATTAGCATGTGAATGAGAGCGGGCCCCCACACTGTCAGTGGACAAGAGAGGCAAGAAGAAAGATCACCCCCCACTACCACCCCACCTCACCCCTAGTCCCCATCACCTGGACCCCTTAAGCCCTCCTTGCCCCCTCCTTTCACTTCCTCCTCCCTTTTGGCTGCATCTCGTCTGATCTCTTTGGTCCATCTGAGCTCCCAGGCCCCTCCCCGATTCCCCCCCTCGACCTTTTGACAGCTGCTGACTGCGGGGAGAGTCCTTGGTTCTGGTTTTTTGGCAGGTACAGAGCATGTTGTCTGGTCTTAACTCCGCGGCGCTGTTTGGCACAGATACGGGCGTCCCGGCGACCCTGAAGCGGCGGACAGGAATGTCAAACAACCTTGGCCCGATCAAACCACTTGTTATTTTTTCGAGCGCTATCTGTGGACCTGAGAGGAGTGTCCTGACTTCTGAGGCAAAGGTGTTGTTGACGTCTTTCATGAAAGGAGGCTGCAGTGCGCTCCTGTGGTATTAATCATTTCTCCAGTTTACAGAATCAATCCCTTTAGCAGAATGTCTTGCGTTTTCCCAATGAGATGAACTTAAAACCCTCCGAAAATAGAAGCATTCGTCTCTGAAGGAGCTCCGTTTGTTCCCCTTGCAGCTGGCTCTCTCTGCATCAAAAGCTTGTGTTAGCCCATAATTACAGCTCAGGTTCTGCTTAACCATTATTAAAAAAAAGTACAGTAATCTTCCATGGCACTGCAATATGTTACCGGCGCTTACTAATTAATCTTACAGGGAGTGTAATAAATTCACAATATCAGATTGCTGCAATACTGTATATAGATTTATTAAAGCTTTTAATCAGTTCTAGCAAAATTAATTTTGCAATGATTGCTTACATTGGAATTTGCATATACTTAGTGCGAGTAATTTATTTTTATAGATTCTTTATTATTAAGGGGAGGCACGTGGGGTACGTCAGGCTGAAGAATAGCAGGATTGTGTGCAGCGGGGGGATTGTGTGGAGGTGTAACTCTAACAAGCTGCATCAGGGAATGTGTGTTTTTACTGGCTGTCTCTCTCTGCTGACCTCAGAGCTCATCAAAATGCTTCTCATGGAAAAGTGGTGAAGTGGACATCTGTCTGTCAATATGTTTTGTATTTTTAATGCAACCTAAAACATGCAGAGAAGCAGAGAATCCGGCAAAACTCACAATCTGGAAAAGGCTTTGGCAGCTACAGCTAAAAGTCTTATATCTTCACTTGTTTCTAACTCAATAGTGGGACAAAGTTGCAGATCTGACAGTAAAGGTGTCAACTATCTCTTTGTGCAAGGCCTGTCTGCCGCCTTATCGTGGGCCTGAGTCTCCTGTGAGCGCTCACACAAAAACTCTGATAACAAGCGCCATAAACAAACCTGATGTCGCCGTGCAAGGCCGCCGTCGTGTCGTGCCGCCGCGGAGAACGTGCACGTCACACCGATATGGTTGTATTCTGAACTCTGCAGAGAGATGAGGTGTGTGTGAGGGGAAGCCTGCGGGGTTAGCTCATCCTGGTTTTTTCAGGACATTAATTTCTAAAAGAGATAAAGCCGAGACACAAGTGGACAACCTTGTCTCGCACCACGTGTTCGAACGCTCAGGAGGAAGAGAGACGGTTTGGGCTGTCCTCAAGGTAAAAAAGTTGTAAGAGTAGCTGTAGTTTATTTTCTTCTTCATGCACATTTAGATCTTAGACATGTTATACACAATAAGTCAAATAAAAACTAGAATGTATAGATTAAAAATTTTAGTGCTAAATAATGCCTGAACAAAAGATGTTTGAGCTGAAGACTTATCCTGCGTAACCCAAAAAAAGTCATCTTCTATTGACAATAGCTAGAGGCTGATAGCCCTGAGTTATCATGCTAATGGATGAAGTTAGCCTTGAAATCCAAACACGGCTCAAATATGTCAAAAATGACCGTTTTTCAGATGCTCCTATTATTTACATTTGTAGTTAATCTTTTTCATGTGTCTTGTTTCTATCTCTCGCATGTGTCTATTGCTTTTTAACGGCCTGACCTGGGGTTTGACAACAAATCTGGCTCTTGACATATTCATTACATTTCAGCAGTGAATTTAATGTGTATTTATTATTATGGATGGGGGAACGAGAAAGAGAGAAATCTGAATAAGTGCAGATCTCTCTCTGATGAAGGAACTCCATTTTTATGCTAATGCGCCCGGCTGCTCACGCGCACATTCCTGGTCCTACTGTTGTATTATGTGTGTGACGGTAATATCAGCTGCAAACAGGCGTAAACACGAGTCGCGCGCCCCAAACGCAGGTGCCGCGGTCACAATGCGGCCCGCGCGCTGCCTTCACACTCCTCAGTTTTGTGTACAAAGCGCCGCAAATTTCAAATACTTTAAAGTACGCGCGGCATTCACTGGCCCGCGGCGTAAAAGGGCTCTTTATAGAGAGGGGGAATTAGCGATGGTCCGCCTTTATGTGTGTGAGAAGACTCTGAATCTGGGAGCTGCTGTGAACGCATTTTGTCTTCCTGTGTGTGTTTGGTTAGTTACAGTAATTACGGCCCAATAACTGACAGCCAAAACCAGGCAGGAGAAAGTAGAAGCTGTTTTTTTTTTTTTTTTTCTTTCCTTCCCTGCCACAGCCGTGCTTAGCCGCGCTACCGAACATCTGCTCAGAGATTTGCATATTAATTAACCCATATTAACTCTAATTATTCTGGGAAATTATCAAATAAATTAAATTTTCTAATTTTAACCGTTTCTTTCCACCACTCCTGCGGCGTGACGTTGGCCAAGGTAACGCCGCATGGCACCTGGAATGCAAAAAGAGAAAAAAAGCAACTTCTCTATAGTGCCTTAACCCAAAATCCAAAATCCAGTCAGCCCCCCCCCCCCCCCCCCTGTCTTCTCCACAACCTATCCCACCTCCCACTCTCCTGGCCTGGGAGTCCTGAGGGCAGCCAGGGGAAGGCTTTTGTGCATCTTTTTTGTTTTGTTTTTTTGGCTTGTGAGATGGGAGAGGCATGGAGGCGAGAACATGTGTGCAGGGTGGATGGGGTGGGGTGGGGGCACACAGATGGTGGATCCAGGCGAGGGCCTGTGATCCAGGCAAAGGTGGGCCCGGTCTGAGCTGTTGAGTAAACTATCCCCCACCTCCCCCTCTCTCTTAAGAACCCACCACCAACCCTTATATATCACTTTCTCACTCATAGCCTGCACCCGGAGCCTGTTGCTCCTCCTGGGCCTCTTCAGCAAATAAATGAGATTTTAATTGAATTAGTGTCTCTCTCCTCAGATTGAGACCACGCAGCGGTGATTGCCGGGACACTGGACAAACTGTCTCAGTGCAAATCACTAATATGTACAGTTTTTTACCAGAAAATTCAAAAATCGGTTTAAAACTGGATGAACATTTTTACACATTTGTTTCACAGCACAGAAAGCAAATAGTAGTAATTATGATTAATTTAATTAATTTAATTTTTTCCCAGGGCAAGGTGTAAAGATGCCACTTTTTATTAGTAAACAAAACCAAGAAAACACATTACAGCTCAAAAGAAAACGAGATTTTGGATTAAAAAGCGCCATCGGACAGAAAGAATACTTGTTCAATCAGCCATCTTATTTTGAGAGATCCCAGATAGCAATAACAACTGCCTAATTCAATTTTTTCATTAATTTTGAAGAGATTTTTCCACAGTGAAGAACGACACACATATAAACATATGACTTTACCTGCTGTTGTTAATATTATTCTGGTCATATGCTGCTAATCTACAATATTATCCAGTGAAACATGCTAACATCAGTGAGTATATATACTTAGTTCTTTTTGTGTGTTTGGGCAGTATATGGAAATGGTCTAGGCAGTAAAAAGTTAAAATACTGCCTGACCATAGGCTTAGCTCTTATTGTGAAAGATTTTAAGTTTATATTGAGAGACGAGAATATGAGATCTTAATAATATAATAATATACTATCATTTTGTATCTGGTTTGATTATCTGGTAATTTACAATTAAAGGTTCTCTGATCTTAAAGGTCTATAGAAGGATTTTTTACTTCCAGGCGGATCACCAAGACTATTGGTCCTCCCAGTTGTCAATCATTCTGGTGTAACATGCTCGTCAAATAAGAGTGTTTTGTAACTTCTTTGGCCCTGGTATAAGTCAGGTCGCTGTGGCCCCTCCTCCTCGGGCGCTGCTGACCAGAGCGGTGCACTGTCCCAGGTCGAGTTTACACTTGACTGAGTTTTCACTATTCATCTTCCCCACGCCAGCCCCCACCTCACCCGCTCCCCCCTCCCTCACCCCGTCGCCTCACTCTTTCTCTCTTGTCTCCTTTCAGGGCTTTTGTTTGCCCTCTGCCACCGTCCTTTCACCGACTTGGCCCCGATGTGGCCCTTGTGCCCGATCTCACCATTATCCAGGGACAAGATAGGGAAAAATATCCAAAACATGGCTTTATGGTTACTGCAGCAAAACTATTGTAGCTTAAGAAGGCCTTTTTGCAATCATCTGGCAAAACTTTATCTGCCGGGACAAAGGTTAGCAAGATATGGTGTATTTTGGATGAAGAAAAGCGTGTTTTGGACTAGTTTGAACATGAGATTGAATCAAAATCTTTGCAGAGATCATGCGTTCTTGTGACAGTTGCGAGTGCTGGTTTACCGGTTGCTATAGCTGCACTAAATGTTCTCATTTTGGGTAAACACACCAATACACTGCTGTAATTTACTACAAGGAGAAAAAGAGAGAGAGAGAGAGTCCATTTAAGTTGGCTGTAACCTTGCCAAAGTCTTTCTGGAGTGTTGTAAAGTCTGTTCCTAGGTGAGAGCTTGCCAAGAGATAGAAAAATGAATTGCTTAAACTCTCGCAGACAGGAACAATGGCAGGCAAAAGGTCGGCCCGCGGACCGGCTAGCTCTGGCTGCACCCAGGAGGCTTTGGCGCCCCGGCTCGCACCTTTCATGCCCACTCAAACCCCTCGCCGGAAAAAACCAAGCAACCTCCTCGCGGCCATCCAGGTGATGGGCTTCATCCGGGAGATGGGCAGCACTTACTGTCCAATAGGGAGGCTGTCCTGGCTCATTATCCGCGTAGGAGGCCGAGCGTGTCACCTAGGGCTAAGCCTCGACACTCCGCTAAAAAAGTCAGCCAGGGTTAGCGTGAGAGCAGCTTCCGTGGGTGTTAGCCAGTCCCTCCCTGCAGCCATCACCTCTCCGAGCGCCGAAACCGCTTCCTGCGCGCTCCTCTGGCTCTGGCAACCCGGCTGCCCCCTCCACCGCTCCTCCTCCGCGGCTTTGGGATTGTTAAATAAATATGATTATACCTGTTACAGCTCGCAAAGTGCTCCTCCAAGTGCAGAGAGCAGGTGCACACTTTCAGACGAGGGTTCCGCACTCAGAGAGATTTCTGAAAAGGCTGCGAGCGGAGGTGCTTTGATTTTTGCTGTTTCTTTTCTTCCAACGGGTGTAATTTTTTTCACAAGCACCGTAAATATGAAATCCCACTTTATTTACAGTCACACTCTTGCATGCCATCGCCGCCACGTCATCCAAAAGTTTCTGCAAGCAGATGTAGGGGTCAACATCAAAGTCGTTTCTCGGCGCGACTTTGAATGCAGCATGTGGCCAGACAGCAGTTGTCAAAACCCAAATCATAGAGAGTTTTAATGGGAGCCGATTATGGCTGCGACATTAAAGGCATTCTTGATCACGGCTGCTATTCATACAGTGTCAAACCTGCCACTTTGTAAACTCGATGGGCTTCAGATTTGGAGTTGGGAACACTACACTAATTCCCCTCGTATCTGCAGATTCCAGCTGTCGACGCTGAAGTATTGCCTCCAACATTGTTTTTCACTTTATTTATCTTCATCAAAAGGAATGAGCGGGTCTTTAGTGAGTCTGCATCGCTCCAAGGCTGCCGCTGCTTCCAGCCTGCTCTAATCAATATACAATATCCCTCCACTGTGTACTTTCGCCGAGTGACAGGATAATGCCAGGTCTTTGAAAGGGTTATGTCAGATAGTTAAAAACCCAATATTAAACCCGAATTGTGCAGTTACATGTGTCATTTTCATTATCTTCACTGCGGCAGTCAAAGCTCTTTTATTTACCTTTTAATGGATGGAAACAATGGCGGCTTCTCAAACAGGTAGCGTGTTAAACTGTAATTGCTATTGTCAGAGATGACACTCAAGGTAAGAAAAATAGACTGGAGCCGAGGCATTTGTGAAGTAAACAATATCTTTTGTCTTCCTCAATCCTCCACAGCACAAAAGGCTGATTAGGAGCGGGCTTTGGGGGACAAAATAACTGCCTGCGAAATATTAGTAGGTTAGAAGTACTTTGTTGCGTGGCACAATACCGAAAGATGCTTGACGTTGGGAGAGGGAGAGGCAGTTGTCAGCCCTGGCACCTAAACAATGGCCTCCTCTTGACGTTAATGCTACGACTTGACAAGCACCCCACTGTCATTTCGCCTTCTTGGAGGTATACGTCGGAGTGCGGAGGATGACGGTTGACGTTTGTGGAAGAGAACATTCAGGAGACAGCTCCAACTCCCCCGCACTACAGATTGTTCACAAAGTTGTGGACGGGAAAACCAAACCAGATCGTGGAGTGGCAATAGGAGGTTTTAAAGTTTGTAGACGGAGAAGAACTTGCCACATGTTGCACGTTCTGACCAATTTTAGATTTTATATGTTGTGATATGTGTTTGATTTCTGTATTTTATGGTATAGCAGGTCTTGGTACAAGTCTACTTCCTTAAATAAGTAGTTAAAGAAGCTCTGAGTTAGCCTGGGTCACAGTTACTGACAGCGTATTTCATCTTTTGGTGATATTTGGTGTTCTGTGGAGTGTAAAAACTGCTTGTGGGTATAAGAGCAATACTGCAACATACAAAGATTTGACTGGGCGTTGGATTCGAACACAAGCAAAGGCCCAGGCTGCAAAAGTGACTATGTTGTGTTTTTGTGTTACTTAATTGCACAAGGTTCAGGGTTCAAAACTGCAAATAAACAGCTGTTGAAATCGTGGGTGTGTCACTGTCCATTCTGAGTGGATGTGTCACTGTCCAAACACTGTTTTTGAGAAGTGAGACAGGCTCAGAAACTCATCAGAGACTCCTCCACTCTCAGTATGACCCGATGTAGTGCAGTATGACCTGAGGAGGTACAGGACTCCTCTGCGTAACAGCAACGTTATAAGAATTTGTTCATCCTTAAAACTATTAAACAACCTTCACTGAATATACAGATGTGTGATGATTGTTTTGCCTTCTGTTAGTGGTACTACTAAACCACTGCTCCAAGATAAATTCCTCCGTCAGAAGAGAAATTAATCCGAATCTTCAACGTTATTGTCCTTGGAAGGACTTTTGTCTTATGCCCTTTAGTCCTGACACCTTTGCAGTCTTCTTGGAGAACCTCTTATGCTTTAAACTTCATGTTTAGGTTCTGCAATCTTTCGCACAAAGACAAAAACAGTCCTTATCGAATGGTGCATATGCGTTCAAAAGTTGTTGGGGAATTCGAGGCAGGCTCTGTCTTTGCACCTGCCTCAACATGGTGACTATTCTGACAAGTTATCTGCATCAAAAGGAAGCTCCCCCTGTCCTGCACTGCCAGAAGAATGGCTCTATAGAACCTGTCCAGCCTGAGATAATTTTATTCAGTGTCCCCTGCTCCGCCATCATTGAGTCTGCGTCCCCGAGATCAGGTTCACAGGGAAAAGGCCGATTGCTTCCCAAGCCTCCGGCCCTTTGTTCCTGTCGCCCCCTCCCTGAAAAGTTAGGGGGTAGAGACATGACTGAGCGTAGCTATGAGGGATTCAGGACCTTGGGGGCGATAGGGCACAAAGGGGAATTCCTAAATCACGATGTGCTTATTACTTATAAGGGGAATTAATCTCGCAGGGCTGTTGAAAGTCCAGGCCATTGTGAGGTGTTAGACAGGTGCTAATATAGTCGGATATGTATGAGCTCAGATAACGGGCGAACACGATGGAGGTGTGACTGCGGCGGACCACCCAGGAATCTTTAACGTCTCATTCCGCCCGTGGTCTCCAGCCCGCGCTGCCTTTTTGTCGTCTCTAAGGAGCATTACTGAGTCTGAACTTGCCTAAACCCTTGTGATCACACCTCTTGAAAAGGTTTTGTTTCCTCCGTCGATTGGTATTCGAGGCAGGTCAGCGCGCTCACGCACTCCCCCTCTTGTCTACACGACCCCCTGCCCCCCCCCTAGCCCCCACTCTCCCCCCCTTCTCTCTACCTCTCCTCCCATGTCTGAAAGCCCTGTTTTCATTTTAATTTGCACCTGTTGTGCAGTTGTTCGCTGAAGACAAGTGCCGACCGGTCACTCGCTCCAGACATGTTGAGAGGAGATGGATCATGCTTATTTCTCAAATGCACAAAACGCCAGCGCAAATGTCATGCACGGACTTTATCTGCCTCTTGATTCTGAGGAGGTTCAAGTGCCGAGGCCTTCCCTGGTGAAATATGCGTCTCTAGAATGGTCTCGGTAGTAGGCATTCTGCATATTCTGTTTGTATTTATGTTCAAATATAAAGGGGACACACCATCGCAGAGCTATCAGATATAAATCTGTTGATTTTACTAAAGACGGCTGACTTATGAGCTAGCTGTAGCCTTTTTTATGGCTGTGTGACATAAATCCACATAAAACAGCCTCCACCTCTTCACTACCAGCCTTCTCAGCGATTGGCTCCACCACAGAACATTCTTGGACGTGCTGCCAATGAGGTGTGTCCCAGAGCGATGCCATGTTCCTGGCTCGCCCGCCGCTCCATCTGCGCTCCACCAATAAGTCTTGTGACGTCCTTTTATGCCGCGATTTACGCCGAGTCCACGCCGACAACCGACAACCTGCCCGCGGTGGACTCGCTCGCACACCTTTGATTGAGTTCACAGCCGTATTTACAGCCGTCTATTTTAGGCAGAGAGTGGCATATGTGCTGGACCTGAGTGTTGTGGGGCCTGCCGGTGTTGGGTGTGTGTGTGTTTGTGGGTGTCCGCATGTGTTTGTGTGTGTGTGTGTGTGTGTGCTTTAGGTTTCTGTCATGTCTCTAATGTTCAGAAAAAAATATATAGTAAGAATTGAATGAGACAAATACATCAAAAATACAAATACTGATTCAGGGAAAAGATTCTGATAAAAAAGTTAAAAAAAATAGTAAAGTAATAACAATATTAATAATAGCAAATATATATAAATACATAACATACATCTTTACATGGATAGAGAGACATTAAATCTCTACGTTTTGTTATGTGGGAAGGCAAATGGGTGTGTATATGTGTAAGTATGTAAGTGTGTGCATGTGTTTAAGTGTGTGTCTGTGTCTGTGTGTGCTTCAGGTTTCCCTCATGTCTCTATATATGTTCAGAAAAATACATTTACGTTCACGGTTCACGCAACACGACGGTGCATGCAATGAATAAACCAAAAGGAGTGTAGGTTAAGCCGTTTGTATGCAGAGCAATCACATGTGTAATACCGTGTGCGCTACAGTATGTGGAGCATCTCAAACGTGACGGCTGCGCTGGGAACCTCCTCCAAAGGTGCAGCTCGTTGGTATCCCAGGCATGCGAGCGCCACTGAAAATTAGTGGCTATTTTGGCCGCATCTCCCTCCAGCTGTCTACCCGACCGCCAGGCCCTGCGCGGATTCCAGGAGTGGATGCTGTAATTGGGGTGTAACCCACAAAAAAAAAAAAAAAAAGAAAAAAAGCGCACCCACGCCTTGGAGCAGCGCAGTGATGTGGGGTGACCTTTTTAATCTGGGAATAAACCACAATTTCCAAAACAACATGGCCATATTTTTGTCATTTCTGTCTGTCATTTAACTTTCACGTTTGAACCGCTTTTTGCGCATTAAAAACATGCGTCCACTGGGAATACTGCGTCCGTGGGAATGCTTCGATGTCATTTCTTTGCAATATACACATGAGTTATGAGTGCTCGCGGTCGCATAAAGCTACGTCTTGTTAAAATGACTGTTTCCTAAACCCAGACTTACGTTCTCCTCATTCCTTCTCTCTCTCTCTCTGTTTAGCACTGAACTATGAGAACGTGGTGGAGACCGGATCAGACTCGGAGGAAGACGACAAGCTCCCGGTGTCCGAGGAAGACCCGCTCCTGAACGGGACTGGGAGCCCCGGAAGCCTGACCAATCCGGAGGCCTCCCCGCGGATCGAGAGCCACGGGATGCTGGGTAAAGAGGACGAGGACGACGAGATGCGAGACAGCGGCGTGGAGCACATCTGGCCCGACAACGATATGCTCAGCGCGTCCGTAGATGGCGCCGGTGAGTCGAGCTTCCTCCCTCCCACTTTCCCTCCCTCCCTGCAGCTTCACTTCTCAGAGAGTTTGTGTTTGTTCTCGGCAGAAACTTCTTGGCTATAAGTTTCCGTGGCACAACAAATACTAAGTGCAAGATTAATTTTGCGTCCAATAAATGTTTGTGAAAGCAAATCTTCAATCTGTTGCGACGAACGACGGAAAGAACATCCAGAGATTAGTTCCAAGAAAAGCTATTCTGAAAAGTGATAAGACGTCTCTGTGTTTATGAATATGTGTGGCTCCTGTCCTGGGCTTGGTCTAGTTTATCGTGGGATTTTATGAATAGTCTGAACTCCGGCTCATTAGCTGGTCCTACGGTTGTGTTTGTCAATGTGAGTGGACCAGATTAAGTCATGTATTCATCCCTCAGTGGGGAAATGTCAGTGTTGCATCGCAAAATACAGAACCTAAGAATGAGGAGCACACAACACAGGACAATATGATGTATAGCACACAAAATAAACATGTCTTCTTGATCTTTAGCTGAAGAAACCTGAACGTGTAAAAATACAGTATATACTCCAGATCAAGGATGTCCAACCAGTCCTCAAAGGGTTGTGTGGCTGCAGGTATTCATTCCAACCAAGTAGGAGCTTGGACTCCTCCCACTTCCCTCAAGCCTTCACGCTAAGACTGGACTCACTTGAGGAAATGAGTGGAGAATTTTTTTTTATTATTGATCTCACAATGGAGAAATTCAGGTTTGATTCAGTTTTCCAATGATTCTTTAGAAATGATTACATCGAAAAATTGCTTCATTAGATTGAGTCACACGAGCTCAATGCTGGTATTCCATAGAAACAGAGTAATAATAAACATGTGAAAAAAACTACGTCATTTGTAGCCAAGGTTGTCCCACATCAGCGAAATTTCAGTGTTGCATCACAAGTTACAGAACAGTAGGAATGAACCAGCAGCCACATGACCCCGTTGAGCACCCAGTTGAAGTGCCCTGCTCCAGACAGTTAAAAACCTGCATTTCCAAACGTCTGAACAGCTGGATTCGGGGACGCTCTTGATCACACTCCCACAGATGTATCCAGTTCAGGTGAAAGATAGAAGTGTCCATTCGTGCAGACTCAGACTCGGAGGCTGTGTGCTCATCCTGGCGCCGATGCCTGTTCTGCGCCGGTAAGCCCCTCCCATCTGGTGCCCGCGCTCACTTAGACAAACGGCGGCGAGCGCTGGGCAAACACGGCTGTAGCCAGGTCTGCCGGAGGAGCGCCGCCGCCGCCTGCCGCTCCTCGTAAACAGTTTCTTTGCGAGCAGAGGACACCATTTGGTTGGCGCTTACACAAAGCCCCACCCTGAGCCAGACAACAACAACTATTTGCATTTATGTATAACCTCGGAAAATAAGAGAAACTGTTTTACTGTTGCGAAAGGACAGAGAGGAAAACACGTATTTTGAGAAATGCGACAGTCGTGGCGTCCAAATCGGCGAGTTTTTATGTTCCTTCGGCCATGTTGGAATCAGGGAGTGCATATAGTCTGATCTTTTTTCTACACTTGCTTCAAAACTGGTCAATTTCAACCATATTTTAACCGATATTAATCCAAAAAGTACCAGTATTTCTGCAGCAGCTACTGTATACCTGGTTTCCCACAAAGAATGACCCTCACATTTTTTGTACATAGTTTTAGTTCGTTTCAGTCTCTTATAGATTTGGATAGTCCTGTATATTTTCAGGGTTCCATAAAAAACAGGGGGAAAAAAACGCTGAATCCAGTTTATTTAAATCTAACATTAAACAAGGGAGTTTCAATAGTGCAGCAAAGAAGTTCATTATCATTAAAATACCCAATCAGACGTCACTGGTTGAACACGATGAAACCAGAAGATTCAAATAAAAAAATATAGATAAAAATTAAATATAAATATGATGATAAATAATTATTCTGTATGTGTATGGTGTGTGTTTTGTATCTTTGGCTTTGTCCAAACCCGTTTCAAACTGTCTTTTTCAAACTACCCTTCTGTATCTTGTTTTAAAATAAGAGTTTGAAAAAAATACTTACTCTTTTCTTAATCGGCCATTGCCAAACACTTACAAACCACATGTGTTAAAGATCTTCCCTTTAAAACCATCAGGTGAATCTAACCCCACACCGTCGGGAAGAAAACCTGTGTTTGTCAGAGCAGGTCTTTATTGTCTCATGTGCCTCCCTCTGCAGTCACGGATGCTTGAAAGATAAATACTTTTAATTAGGGGCAGGGTATAATCATTAAAGGAAGCCAGACTGCTGCAAAAAGTCATTAACAATCTTAAATGAAATTTTTATTTTTATGATAGCCATTTACATGTATAATAAGAGTCAATGATTCTTGGAAGCATGTGACAGGAACAGAGTACGGCGAGAAGTCATGTACGACAGCCGGTTTAAATGAGCTGGCCTCTGCTATTCATTTCTGCTAATGAACTAGCTGTGCACAGTGGCGAGAAACCCGGGGAACATTCTGCACTCTTAAATTTTAATATGGGAGAAAATTGCACATTTATTAGCGATGAAAAAAGAAACTTAGCTTAGGATCAACATTCTGCTAAATAACAGATTTGTCGTGGTGTTTAAGAGGAGGGGGGAGCAGAGACACTACGGTAAATAAATCAAGATAAAGGATAAACAAGCTGTCGTTGCATATGGTAATTGTTTATTTGATAAAGACCCGCGGTGCCATAATGTCTGTAATTCAACTATGTAGCAATCCCAGATAATACGCCTCTCGTGTGATAAAGTGGCTGACATATTTCGCCGAGCAACTCAAGTTCATTAGAGCGTTTGGGAGTCTCTTTCTCAATCTTGCGGGTGCAGTGTGTTTCCCAGACTTTTATTTTTTTTCCTCCGCGGTGCCTTAGTGTCTGCAGTGATACCTCAGCACATAACTTGGGCCTGAGATAAGTTCACACCCCTCCTCGCCTCTCTTCTCCTCACCCCTCCTTCCACTCATCCATGTCCTGTTCAGCGCAGGTTTTCTCTCTGACAGGTTATGGAGAAAGCTTGGACAGTGTCTCTGTAATGCCGGCTGACAAACGGCAAAAAGTTGAAAGGCCTTTGTGCGAAAAAGAAGGGTTTTGTAATGGGCATTAACCGCTGCAGCAGTGGTCTGGAGCTGTCCTTGGAAAGCATGACATCACAATCTTTGACAGACATTTTCAAATAAATCACCTGCTTTCTCTCGCCGCCCCGTTAAAAAGCTGCGCTCGAGGGCGGGACGCTGGGGTTGGGACTTGAAATAAAATCACACTTTGTCATCGGGGGTTAGCTTATTGGCCCTACGCCTTTGCTCAATTTCAGTATAAAGTTTTCTTGCGTTTGGCAGCTTTGTCCTGTTCTGAACACACAACTCTTCTGGCTGTGGATTACACTGTGATTTTCTCTTGATTCTGACACGTTCACATGACAAATCTACGACATTTGATATGGCGTAAAAATGAAGTTGTATATGAAGTAAACGCAGGCTCTGTCTAGTCTTTCTGAATCCTTTCTGGTCTCTTTTGTATCTGTCACCGGTCTCTCTCTGGTCTCTCTCACTCTACCTCTGGTCTCTCTTTGGTCTCACTCTCTCTAGTCTCTGGTTTGTCCCTATCTCTCTCTGGTCTCTCTCTCCATTCTCTCTGGTCCGTCTCTGATCTCACTCTGTCATCTCAGGTCTGGCCCTCTGCTCTCTCTCTGGTCTCTCTCTCTATTCCATCTGGTCTCACTCTTTCATCTGTCCCTCTTCGCTCTAGTCTAGTTTGTCCCTCTGCTCTCTGTCTCTGGCCTCTCTCCCCGCTCTCTCTATCTAGTCCCTCCCTAGTCTCTCTCCCTGGATCCAAAACTAGTTTGACCCCCCTTGCTTTAAAAAACGACAGTAGCTCAGTTGGTAGAGCATTGGCCTTAAGGCCAGAAGGTCGTGGGTTCAATTCCCACCTCTGCACCTTCTCCACCGACTCCCACTGATGACTGCTGTCGTTGTGTCCTTGGGCAAGACACTTAACCCCACTTTGCCCAAAAAGCCCCCACTGAAAGATCAAGGCTATGCTCACACTCAGAGAGCAGCCGTCCTCCTGTGGACTCACCACCTGCAGAGGGTCAGTGAGGGGCTGGTGCTATGAGACTTGGGTGGCATCTCTGATTGCCACCCCCCTGACCCAGAAATGGATTAAAGGGAAGAAAATGGATGGATGGATGGATGCTTTAAAAAACACTCTCTCTATGATCTCATACATCTTCATTATTTGACAGCTAATGGCATCCCAGGTTAAGCTTTGCCATTACCTAACCCACTTTGAAATACGCTCTCCAAATAACCTGAAATATAACAAAAGCTTATATTCCCAACGCGCCTCGTTTCAAAAGATGTTTACATTGTCCCTAAATGTGTAGCAAGACGAACGAGCGTAAACGCACTGGGCCAGAACTTGAAAGCGGCCAGGCTTGCGGTGACCAGGCCGTAAAAATGGGAATGTTTTCTACCCAAACAGCTCCGGTGTGCTATAAAAACACAGTGATTGCGTACAGCAGAGGTATTCCGGACACCTCCCGGGTCCAACCTCCTCTCTCGCTCTTTCAAGACGCTGTGTACCTTACCGCTTTGGCTCCGCTGTGATTTACTGCTGCCACAACACGACTCCACGGACACTCTCATCCAATAGTCTTTCCATGACTAAGAATGGTACATAGTTGCGGTTCACCAGCGCGAAACCAGAGCCCTCTTGTATTATACCTTGTTTGATTTTCTTTCTATTCTTTTTGGCAAGCCGTCCTGCGCTCTGCCACTTTCTCTCCCACTCTTTGCTAGCGCGCCAGTGTCCACAGCGAGCAGAGGTACCAGCGGCATTACTCTACCTTCTCCTGGAAGCGGGCCTCTCCTCTCAGTCCTCTCAGATAACAACAGTTTTCCAAAGTAAACAGGGGCCTGGAGTCCCTCCGCAGAATCCTTCCGCGTTCATTTTTTTGCATCACGTCCAAACTATGCGGCCAAAAGTTTGCACCGTTTGCCGCACAAGATGGTAGAGCAAAACAATTACAGCTGGTTTTGTCTGTAAACAAAGGCACGATGCAGGATAAAGACATTTTCCCTGTCGTTCTTGACCTCAATTTTGTATTAATATAAGTTCTATAAGTGCACTATCTATTGCCGTTTTTAACTGGGTTATCTGGGGAAGGGTATGTCCCATCGGGAGAAGACCAGGGGAAGACCTTAGACAGGCTGGTGGGACAATGTCTCTCAGCTGGTCTGGGAAAGCCCCACCATTCCTCCGGATGAGCTGGAGGATGTGTATGTGGAGAGGGAAGCCTGGATGTCTCTGTGTAGATAGCTGCCCCTGCGACCCGGCAACGGAGAAAGCAGAAGAACATGGATAGATTGGTCGATTAGCATTTTTTTTCACTTGTACCATTCTCGAGCTGAACCCATGAACTAAACAATCAAACACTATAGATCTCCTGAAATGATGTAGTTACTCAATTCTATTATAAATGGTCCACCATAAAACATCTTCCATAAACAAATTCTGTCGGGGTTAGTCGAACTAAAAAATGTCATTGAAATTGATCAAAGGGCCTCCTGGAAAACTAGGCAAATTGTTTAAATGAAAGGCTAAACTCTGTACCTAAAGCGACCTCGGGTCTTTGGCGGACTCTCCGGCGGCGACACCATTCTCACGACTGTTTTAATTTGTGGTGGAGAGTTATTTTCAATGTGTTTATTTTGTCACCGCTTAATTTATGTCGTTGAAAAGGCGTTTATGTACTCCGGGCTGTGGTGAAGATGCTCCTCGGCGGTTCAGATGTTGTTAAAAAACACACACAGGGGAAAGTTAAAGTAGGACATAGGCGTTTGTGAAGAGCCTGTCATTATTCCGCCAAGCCATTGACAAGGGTATTTATCATCTCACCACAGCAGCCAAATCTTTAATTTTGCGTAACCCAAGGATTGCATCTGAAAGCATCGGCAACTCTTGACGTCGTGAGCGTTCCACAAACACACAAAAACACTCGCACAAAGGGAGAATGGCTCTTGCCCTGGGCGTAATGTAAGCAGGAAAACAATATGATCAACAATACACCCACCCATGCACTCTCAAGACTTTAAGACTTGAATGCTTTCAATGGGGACCGGGCCTCCACTGCGGACTTTGCATGGAAAGACCTAGTTGTTTTTGATGAAATAGATAAGCAACCATGTGCTATCGTAATCAAATGTCGAAATTGCGTGGGGTGGGTTTGTGTTTGAAGGTCTGTCTCGGCTCCCAGCGTCTTGGTGGGTCTCCAAAAGGTGCTCCAATTTCCCAATAACACGACGCAATGTCATCACAGCTAATCCTACAGCGAGGTAATCCTGGTTCGAGATCTGGAGATGGGTCCCTCGTGGCGAGAAAGAAAAGAACAAAGGCATAGGACAAATTTCTCTTCAGAGACAAAAAAATCGACCTTAACCGTGTAGGGTTGCCACTTCTTTGGTGTCAAATGAATATGCCTTGTGTGCAGGGAAGAGAGGACAGATGTGCAAATACATTTCGGTCTCTCACGGAGATTGCAAACAGGGATTCTGGGAAGCACCTTGATTGAATTTGTGGGCCCGTCAAGGCAGGATAACCTAGCGTCGCCTTGCCCACCCGTACCACATACACGGGGGGGCAGGTTTCTGTTTACGAGCCTGTCCACACTGGTTATTTATGTCGGCTCACCTGTGCCAGGCCATTATCCCGATCGGCATCCCCTGCGCTGCTATGGGACTCTCTTAAAATCGAGTTGAAATCTTGAGCCTGACATTGAGGAACAGAGAATGCCGTAAATGTCAAGGTGATGGGACTGGACAGCACCTGAAAACTTTAGCCCTGTTTCCACCAGCTTGACTTGGCCCTATCACAACCCTTAAAGACTAGATTACTTACTACTCTACTCTTCTCTACTCTACTCTACTCTACTCTAATCTACTCGGTTACATTTCCAATATGCTTTAGTATCGTAGCCTAGAGTAGAGTAGAGTACAGTAGAGTAGGGTAGAGTAGATTAGAGTAGACTAGCGTAGAGTAGACTAGCGTAGAGTAGAGTAGAGTAGAGTAGAGTAGAGTAGAGTAGAGTAGAGTAGAGCTGGTGGAAACGTCGCCATAAATATTTGGTCATAATTTTTAATGATTGTTGCGAAAGTAAGGCCTGCTTTCTCCAACTTTGTTTTAATCCTGTTTCTCATTCCCCCACATTTTTCAACAATCCCACCCCCTTCGAGGTTTCCCCCCTGACCAATGAGCTCTCCCTCCCCCCTTCCACCCCCTCCCCGCTTCTGCCTCCCCCTCTCCCCTTTCTCCCCCCTTCTGTGGTTAGAGATCTTTTATAGTTTAGCACACTCCGGCTCTCGTTGCCATTTCTTTTAAAGCATAACGTTTCGCATAAAAAAAGCAGCAATTTGAGCAAAATGTGCCATTCCCAGTGACGGACGGCGGCGGGCGGCGTGCTGGTGCATGTGAGGCCGAGGCGTGGCGGCGCGGCGGTAATGCGCTCGGGGGTGGCGTGGTGCTAGCTGGGCGCCTGTGATTGTTCAGGTGGAGGTTTAATCGCGTTGTTCAGCCTCCTTCCCTCTCCTCTCTCTCTCGCTCTCCCTCGCTCTCTCGCTCTGCGCCCCACGCTTTCGCTTGTTGTCGTGTTAAAGGTAAATAAGTCAATGTGTGGCGCCGATGATAGCGTTCATTAAACACGCCGAACAAAGCAGCGTGCCGTGCCGCTTTTGCCGTGTGACTGACGGGTGCAGGTAAAACCCCAGGGCCTGTAATCAAGGAGGAAGTAGCTATTACTGCTCTTTGTTAATTAGGGATTCCCATTGTTTTAATTTTATTTCAAGACTTTTAAACATGTCAGAACACGATGTAATACTTTCAGATTTGTGCAACTTGTAGCTAGATTTGTCAAACATAAACAAATCAAAAATGACTTCAGCCATTGTCGCAAACAAAAATGTACAGTGTTGGAATCATGTCAGTGTCTGTATATTTTTGTATAGCACATTACAGTACAACACGCTCTACTCTACTCTACTCTACTCTACTCTACTCTACTTTAAAGCTGCACTTCCACCGACACTCGTCTCAACCCCGCCCCAGTTTAACCAGTACCATGTCCTTCTTTAGTCCCTTTTGGTCCTGGTTCTATCCAGGCCAAGCTGGTTCTAAAGTGTTCTAACTGACTGTGATTGGACGGAGTGCTGGTGGTCGCCATGGTTACCAAAACGATCCATGAATACTGTTTTTTTTTGTGGGTGGGTCACGATCCCGGTTCCGGATTCTGAAGCGTAGTAGGGCTGGTGCAAACGGGGCAGTAACACGGACATTGAGTTTAAGTTCTTTGATTATGTGTTGTTATCGTTTGTATCCAAATTTTGTTTCGAAAAGGGCCTCTCGCTCGACTTTGGCCTCCCGTCGTGACCTGGGTTTGCAAGCGAGGCAGTACAGCCGCTGACCAGATGCCGCTTCCCTGAGTTTCCCAACAGTCTTTAACCTTGGGATCTCCTTCTTCTTCTCTCTTTGCAGACGAGATGAAGGACGATTTCGACGCCTTGGGGCCCGACGGCCCTTTGCAGTCAGTTGGAAACGGTACAGGTAAGCTAGTTCCCTCTCAGATCCTGCTGGACCGGTTTCCACAGCGACGCTTTGCAACAAACACTGTGTCACAAACATCAACTTTAACTCAATTTGAAAAAACCCGAGTTAGTTTGACGACCGCTCATTGAATGTGCACGACATGAATCATCGGCAATCAAATCAAAAGCCCTGTTTCCACCAGCACTACTCTACTATATTCTACTCTACTCTACTCTACCTGGCTCTACACTATTCTACTCTACTCTACTCTAATATACTCTCTTCTACTCTACTCTGCTCCACCTGGCTCTACTCTGCACTGCTCTACTTTACTTTCCTCTACTCTACTTTACTCTACTCTACTCTACTCTACCTTGCTCTACTCTACTCTGCTCTACTCTACCTTGCTCTTCTCTACTCTACCCTGCTCTACTCTGCTCTAATCTGCTATACTCTACTCCGCTCTGCTTTATTTTAATCTACTGTACCTAGCTCTACTATACTCCACCCTACTCTGCTCTGCGCTACTCTACTCTAATATACCAGACTCTACCTGGCTCTAATTTACTTTCCTCTACTCTAGTCTACATTACTTTACTTTACTTTACTTTACTTTACTCCACCTGGCACTGCTTTACTTTTCTCTATTCTACTCTACTATACTCTACTCAACACTCCTGGCCAATCACTGTCACTTAGGATAGAACTGGGCCAAGATGTACTAAAGAAGAGTAGAGTAGAGCAATGTAGAGCCGAGTAGAGTAGAGCAATGTAAAGCTGAGTAGAGTAATGTAAAGCTGAGTATAGTGGAGTAAAGTAGGGTAGGGCTGATGGAAATGGGGCTTCAGTGACATAAGTTATGTTCTGAATTTAGATTGTACTGAACGTTGAGTGTCTTGTCCGTCCTAGAGGAAGCAAAACCACCTGCCATTTCGCATTAAAGCCGACTAAGCTGATTTGCAGCTGCACCCCCCCAACCCCAGCCCCCTTACCACCCCCCCACCATGATATCACTGGACGCCATGACAACCAGCTTAGGACGCTCCTCTAGTCAACTAAAGTCAGCCCTCCCCCTCTCAAAACACTTCCCATAGAGCTGAGTCAAGACATATGTGTTTTTTTTTTTATACCGGACTGGGCACGTGTTTGCTGACATATTGTCTCATGGTTACTTCTGTGGACAGACTTAAAGCTGGGGTACGTAACTTTCAAACCCACAAAAAAACAGAGAGCCATCTAAAGCTTGGTTCTATACAGTACGTGTATTCTTGCCTTCTGTCGTGTCTTTATAAAAAGCTTTTTAGGCAGAAACTTTAAAAAAAAAGTGGAGAAACCTCACTCGGCACAATCAGCTCGCGGCCCAAAATGTCAAATAGTGACTCACAGGGATCTATAAAACAAAAAGGCGAGGTATCCGAGCTTTAATACTGTGCGTAATATGTCAGTAGGAATCAACAGAGGGCTCAAACACGACATACAAGCAATGAAATAGGGAGGACATTTTGCAAAATATACAATATACGTAGCCACTATGCTTCTTAGCTAGCTGTAAACGCTTCAATATCAGTATATCTATATCTATACATCCAAAAGTTGAATAAATGTAATATACTGTGTCATTCAGGGTGCCTTGGCAAGAGCTTTGGTGCACACTGGGGTAGTCTTGCGCAGTTTTGTCCAATGTGGTTTTACTTCAAATAGCAAATCAAATCTGGAATCTTCTTCTGTTGCTGTAAGTCTCAAATGTTTCTTATTCGGCACACACCCGGTCAGAGACAATCCCGCACAGACGGTTCCGTTTAGGAGCCTTCTCAGTTGGGTCACGTCTCGACCCTGAAGGCGCTTTTTGCATCCAGGTGATTTCCTCCTTTACCGGCCGCGAAAATCCACCGTTCTTTTAGTCCAGACGAGAGCCGAGACCCTAGACTAGAGACCAGAGAGCTGGGCATTCCCTTCGTAGTCTCGCCTGGCTTCTGATTGCTAGCCTGCGCAATTAGTTGGAATAAACAGGAGCGCTAATAAGGATGCTGTAAATGATGCGATCCTGGTTTCGACATGACATTTGGGTGCCATCTTTGACTGTCGGAATATCTGCTACCTTGACCTTTCGCAAATTGGCGCTCGCAGTCACGACCGCCGAACAAATGGCTCTTAAACTCACCTTGGCGGCGCTGTAAAAGCCTAATTAAGCGAGATGGGCCCTGATGAGACGTCACTTTTTGGGGGTTGAATGCAGTTTAATGGTTCTTAGATCTACATATGGGAGATATCAATCAATCAATCAATCAAAGTTTATTTGTAGAGCGCCTTTCATACACAGGGCAACACAAAGCGCTTCACAGTCCACATCACAAATCATCACATAAAACAAACACCAAGACATTTTCTGTTTACAGTGGACACATTTAGGTCATGATGGGAAGATAGATGGAGCAAAATGTATGAATGAAAAGATGAATGAGCCTCACTACTTTCTGGATAAATGGGTGGGGTACAACTTTAACCAACTTTTTGTCCATGTGGTCTGTTTTTGGGTTGAGAGCAAAGAGTGAGGGTGGTCCTTTCTGTTTCACTTATTTGTCTCGAAAAAACTGATCTAAAGATGTGACAGAGAGGCCAACAATACATGCATGTGAGAGACCAGAGAGGGACCAGAGAGAGGGACCAGAAAGAGACTAGAGAGAGAGACCAAAGAAAGTGCAGAGAGAGATCAGAGAGAGACCAGAAAGAGACTAGAGAGAGAGACCAGAGAGTGCCGAGAGAGACCAGAGAAAGATCAAAGAGAGTCCAGAGAGAGACCATAGAGAGACCAGATAGAGGGACCAGAGAAAGACCAGAGAGAGACCAATGAGAATGCTGATACAGAGACCAGAGAGAGACCAAGCTCACATAACAAAGTCAGTTACCGTAGCTTTATAATAATAACCCTAACCTTTTCCAACCCCGTACCTGTGATAAACTAGGCAAAACCACAATCCCTCTTACATCACTATTGCAACCGTTCAAAGCCGCGCTCTCTCCGGGTTCTCTTCCTTGACGTTGGAGCTATCTATAAACCACAGCTTATACGAGTCCGGCTGAAGAGAAATAATTTCAGCAAAGAGAAAACGCATTGTGTTTGCCTCAGCACTTTGGGACAGGCTTAAGATATAGAGCCGCAGCGTCGGTGGTGGTGGTGGTTTGTTCCTCCGTCGTTGGCCCCTCCCCTTCTCGTCATCATTCCAGTTTGTGGGTTGGTAATCTGGCCACAGCCTGATTGACCCTTCATGTGAAAGTGCAGACCGTGATTACGTTTTGCTGTATTCAAAAGGACCTGATTCTTACGGCCTTAAGCTCCGCAGACGTCACATTCCAAGACAGATAATCTAGGTCATTCCGGGATGTTTTCTTTACCCGAGTCTTGCTTCGCCGCGCTTTAGTATTATTTTTTGTGTGTGTCGTTTTGTTTTGTCCCCTGGTTTGGATCGGAGCAAGCGTGTCCAAACTCTAACCCAAAGTAGAGTCATTAACAAAAGCGTCATCCAGCCATATCCAGCTCCTCCGTTATAGACTTGTTGTATGTTGGTGTAAAGCTTAGACCCTTTGCGATTTGCTAACGTGGTGTATGCTAACATTCGTTTTTGATTGTGTCGCAAAATTAGCAACGTTTACGCCGCTGGTTTACTGTCGGACTTTTACAAAAAAAAGTTTTGAGAAGACAAATTTGTCAATATATATTGTGCATTTTTTCTGAATTGCCTTATGGCCCACAACCAATCAATCTAATATTAAAGCTGGGATACCTAACTTTTTCCTCCAGTTAAAATACATTCAGTTTGTCAGGGGTGATGTGTTCTCTCACACAAGCTCCTGGTGATGTTTGACAAATTCTAGAATATTAATTAGCAATTTTACTCTCAAAATTTACCAATAGATTTATGAAAGACAGACTGAATTTTGATTTTTCTTGCTGGGACAATCATATGTGCCAAAATGCCTACATGCTCCAACACCCTGTCCCGCTCTCTTGCAGTAAACAGCATGGATTGCACTTCAGAGTTTGAGGACTTCTTCTCCAAACGGAAGCTCCACGACAGCGAAGGCCAGGTGGACAGCATCGCCGAATACCTACAGAGGGGGGACACCGCCATCATCTACCCAGAGGCCCCCGAAGAACTGTCGCGCCTGGGGACCCCCGAAGCGGCCGGCCCGGAGGAGAACGGTAAACGCCACGATATATTTACAGCCATGTCTGTGGTTTTTGTTTCTTAATCGTCTGTAAAAAAGTGTGACCTGCTTTTGAGTTTGGCTTAAACATTGATTATAATAATATAGTAATAGCTCAGTGATGGAAAGGAGAGAGAGACCAGAGAGAAAGAGAGATCAAGGAGAGACTTGAGAGAGACCAGAGAGAGAATTGAGATCAAGGAGAGACTTGAGAGAGACCAGAGAGAGAATTGAGATACACCAGAGAGAGACTTAAGAGAGACCAGAGGGAGACCAGAGAGAGACTTGAGAGACCAGAGAGATTTGAGAGACCAGAGGGAGACCAGAGAGAGACCAGAGACCAGAGATATTTGAGAGACCAGGGAGACGAGAGACAGAAATAAGGAGAGACCAGTGGGAGACCTGAAAGACACCAGAAAGATAAAAAAGAGACACCAGAGAGAGACTCGAGAGAGACCAGAGGGAGACTTGAGAGACCAGAGGGAGACCTGAGAGAGACCCAAGAGAGACCAGAGAGAGACCAGAGAGCGAAAGACCGGAGAGAGAGTGAGAGAGATCAGACAGAGAACCAAGAGAGACCAGAGTGAGACACAAACCTACAAAAGAAACCTTATTCGAAGCACATTCATGAGTAAAATAATTAATAATAATAATTAATATGAAAATTATGAGTGAAGTACAATCTCTGACCAACACCAATTCGCTTATCGATCTTAAATACTCACAGTATATTTCATGATTTATCCGCAGCAGTAAGAGATTTTTTTCATGGAGGAGACAGCGCTAAAACAATGACCTCAAATGGAGACTGCAAATGTACAACAGAGTGTGTAATTAGACAATGTGCTGTTTTAAAATTAATTTTCCCAAACCTTTTGTTGACACTAATTGCGCCTTTTGAAAACACGCTCAAAGACAAGGCTACGGAGGCCACTTCTTGTAACTCACCAATTCTTAATAACCGTAGCAGTGTGAATGTTTGTGAGCGGTTTCGATCCAAGTGTTTGTTTGAATTTGAGTGTTTTATGATGACTAAAGCTGGGATACCTGACTTTCAAATAATGTATCTTTAATAATACAAATACTAATTATTTTGGCTCTGAAAGAAAAAGGTTTGCTTCTATCATTAGTTTTCATGCATGCATTTTTGGCCTTGCTGGTCTCTCCATGGTCTCTCTGGTCTTGCTCTGGTCTCTCTCTGGTCTCTCTCTGGTCTCTCTCTGGTCTCTCTCTGTTGTCTTTGGTCTCTCTCTGATCTCTCTCTGGTCTCTCTCTGGTCTCCCTCTGGTCTCTCTCTGGTCTCCCTCTGGTTTCTCTCATAAGTCTCTCGCTCTGGTCTCTCTCTCATAAGTTTCTCTCTCTGGTCTCTCTCTCATAAGTTTCTCTCTCTGGTCTCTCTCTCATAAGTTTCTCTCTCTCGTCTCTCTTTCATAAGTTTCTCTCTCTGGTCTCTCTCTCATAAGTCTCTCTCATAAGTTTCACTCTCTGGTCTCTCACATACATGTACTGTATATTGTTTTTGTTTTTTTTCACTGAATTTCAATTCGACCTATTTGTTCAAAACAATAATAAGTGTATACGTAATTGCAAAAGATGTTTGAAAATTCCATGTCGTAACATTTGATAATAAAATAAAAAAAGAAACACTCAAACTCAACCCAGCTTTAACCTTAATAATAATAATAATAATAATAATAATAATAATATTATTATTATTATTATTATTATTATTATTATTATTATTATTATTATTATTATTATTATGTCATATTTTTCTTTGCATTATTATTGTTGCTTTGTTAGTTTTTTTTTTAAATTATGACATTCCAATTTGAACTCTAAAGGCAGAAAGATAAAAAAATAAAAATAAAAGATATCAAGACGTATTATCGGTCCGAATATATTTCCTAAAAGTGTCGGGTAGAAGCCTGGCCCTCAGCTGCGCCCTGTTCCCAGCCTGCGTTCTGGACGGGGTGCGTGACACGCGTGGGCAGCTGTGGCTCCCATAGACGGGGGTCCGGATGCCTCACTGTTTACCTCTGTCCCGGGACAACAGCTGGGGCAGGGGCCTGAAACCTGAGACCCTCACCTCAGCCTCAGGAGAGAGCGGCCTGACTCACCCGAGCTCAAGTGTGTCCCACAGAACGCCACTAAAAGGGGGAGAATGCCACGAGAGGCGGGGTTAAAGCTGGGGTACTTAAGTTTAGTGATATTGCACGAAGAGAGAGTTTTGTAGGATTAGAGGTGCGTGAAATTCAAAGTCAAAAGCTTAATCTTATTTAAAAGTATTTTAGGGTTAGACATAGAGACCAGAGAGAGACCAAAGAGAGACCAGAGAGAGACCAGAGAGAGACTAGAGAGAGACCAGAGAGAGAACAATGATAGACCAGAGAGAGACCAGAGAAAGACTAGAGAGAGACCAGAGAGAGACCAGAGAGAGACCAAAGAGAGACCAAAGAGAGACTAGAGAGAGACCAAAGAGAGACCAGAGAGAGACCAATGATAGACCAGAGAAAGACTAGAGAGAGACTAGAGAGAGACCTGAGAGAGACCAGAGAGAGACCAGAGAGAGACCAGAGAGAGACAAGAGAGAGACAAGAGAGAGACCAGAGAAAGACTAGAGAGAGACCAAAGAGAGACCAGAGAGAGACCAGAGAGAGACCAGAGAGAGCGTAGAAAGCGTATTATCTCTTAGAGGAAAGTGTTAAAGTCATCCTCAAAATCCTATGCAAAAAAACAAATATAAACATAAATTCCACACAAAAAAACCTTGAAAACGTAGCAGATCGAGCTGTTAACTCGCGAACAGGAAATCATAAAACAGAAAGAGTCCGGGCCACTTCTGTCAATAGCGTTTGGAACCGTCAATGCTTTCTTATAAATAGCTGATTAAAATAACTAGCTTAGCCGCTGTTAATATGAGGTCTTTGCATAGCGCCGGTGGGGGTAGCTTCGGTCATATGGTCGTATCCCCCCGTGGCTCAGATATTAGATGACGTTTGGAAAAGGCAAGGTGGATCTGGAATGCGAAGAACATTTTGAGAATTGTTAAAAAAGTCGACAAAGTTCTACTGCTTTAAATTTGAGGCCGGTGCGAAGTCCATTGTACGTGTGCCGTGGTATGTAGCGGTCATACTATAGGAGAGAAAGCGATCCAGGGGAGGTAGGGGAGAGAGAGGGGAGGGAGGGGTGAAAGCAGTATGTGATAATAAAGAAAAAAATTGTGTTCATAGTGGCATAACTTGAATCTTGAATTTGTTTTGATAAGTTTGAGAAAAAATGTTTGCGTTCAATTTGAGGAGAACGTTTCAAGTCTATCGAGTTATATGGATTATTGTTTTTTAAATTTGAAGTTAGACAGACAACATATTTCAGTCCTGAACTTTATTTAAAAAAAGATTATGAGTCAAATCACCAAAAGCCCAGTTTCCCCCCCCCTTCCCTCCACTGTTGTACTCCATCAGAAACTAAAAAAGTAACGAAAAGGCAACCAGGTAGAGTAGGGCTGGTGGAAACAGGGCTAACGTGACCTGGATTCATCTAGAGTTGACTTCTGCGCCACCTAAATGGTTTTAATATTCAACTTGTACTATCACTCATTCAAAAAAACAAAGTCACAAAGAGTCCAGTCAACACAAAACGGCCACTTTTCGGTTAAATATCTAATAAAAAACCAATAATAAATTCTAATGGAGGTAGACTCAAGCCTTCGAACAGACATCTGCAAACTCAACCTGGACTGAAATCAATAAAACTTCTTGTGAATTCTGGTAAATACCGCTAGTGTAGCCAACATGGGGATGACGTGTGTGTGTGTGTGTGTGTGTGGGGGGAGTGGGGGGTGGGGGTCACTGTGGATGCCAGCCCCAACACTGTGTCTCTCACAAGGAGCAGATTGCACTCATAACTCCCATGCCACTCTGGGCAGCCTTCCCATTAGCTGCCATTGATTTTTGCTGACCTCTTGGCCCGTTTTTCCTCCTCCCTTCCCCGTGTCCCCCCCCCCTTCCCCTTTCCACAGACCTGCCACCTGGAACGCCAGATGCTTTCGCCCAACTGTTGACCTGCCCCTACTGCGACCGCGGCTACAAGCGCCTAACATCGCTGAAGGAGCACATCAAGTACCGGCACGAGAAAAACGAGGAAAACTTTGCCTGTCCGCTCTGCAACTACACCTTCGCTTACCGCACGCAGCTGGAGAGGCATATGGCCACGCACAAGCCGGCCAGGGACCAGGTGAGGAGCCGGGAGACCAGTCTGGGTTTGGGTCTGGGTCTGGGTTTGGGTTCAGGTTGGCGTCTTTTGTGCCGTAGTCAGGGCTGGCATCTTGGCATCCTCTGGACCCTTGGGTTTCAAAGTGGTTAGTCATGAGAAAGTCATCTATGTTTTGAATGGGACAAAAGGTCATTCGATTGTTGCAGAAAACATAAAAGTAAGAGAGAGAGAGAGCAAAGAGAGAGAACAGAGAGAGACCAGAGAGAGAGCAGAGCAGAGAGAGACCAGAGAGAGAACAGAGAGAGAACAGAGAGAGACCAGAGAGAGAACAGAGAGAGAAGAGGGAGAGACCAGAGAGAGATCAGAGAGAGAACAGGGAGAGGGCAAAGAGAGAGAGCAAAGAGAGGGATCAGAAAGAGAGCAGAGAGAAAAGAGAGAGACCAGAGAGAGAGAGTATAGAGAGACGAGAGAGAGAGCAAATTGAGACCAGAGACAGAGACCAGAGAGAGAGAAGAGTGAGGCCAGAGTGAGACCAGAGAGAGACCAGAGAGAGAAACCAGAGAGAGAGAGAGAGACACCAGTTGCACAAAACCAAAACTGGACCAAATGAAGAAGAAGCCTTTATTTAAACTTTGGACCATTATATATATTATTTTTTTTAACACTATGTTGGGTTCAAATGTAGGAAAAGTTGAATTGAGGTAGAACATGCCATGGAAGCTTAGTCACATAAAACAGGAAGTGACAAACTGGGAATTTGCTTTGGCTCAAGTTGCAAAAAGTAAAAAAAACATTTAACAGTGACATAAGTGAATCATAGAAAGTAAAAAGAGCAGGAAAAATAAAACCTTTTTTATATGTATTTTTTTAAAATTGGTTTGAGGATAAATTAACCAGTAAACAGTGTGTATTATAATGGAAAAAATAGTCGCTAACTAATGTCCCGCGCCCCTCACTTTGGAACCCACTGGTGTCTCTGCCTTCACCGCTGATGGACCATAAACATCCCAAAAATGTCGTGACGGCGGAGAAGTTACTTTTGCTTCCGGACGAATTCCCGACTTTATCTCTTAACGATCCTCGCCCAAAGAGCCGGATAAGAGATATGGTTTTCTTCCCTCTGATTGGCAATCATTATTAATTTTTCATGGCATTTTGAAGATGCAGATCCTTTAATGGTAATAACTTTAATTGAGGCCCTAAATGGTTTTTTGATGGCTCTCCCTGATATGATTTTGCCGCCGCGCGTTCACGATCCAATGATTGTGTTAATTTCCAATTTGGAAATTTTTATCAGCTCCTTAACTTGTCTCTACTCTTGGCCTTTAATTTGGTTCGGGGTTCGGTCTCGGTGCTCCATCACGCCTCTCCCCCCTCTCCTCCGATCCCCCCCCCCCATTCCTGCGTAAACATCTGGGCTCGCCGCGGCTGCCATTTATTTCCTGTATTCTGGATGTGACCGTGGATCTCGCCGCCGTCACGCATGTTTAGATTCAGCGTTAGTGTCAGATGGATTGGGCTCTCCAAACTTATTTTTTTTGGACGTTTTCTGCACATTTCAAAGATAATTAGACCCTCAGAGTAAAATCGCGGCAGTAAATTCCAAATGGGTTTTTTTATCAGAGCCGTGAACCGTAATAACTTATGTCAAACACGAGGGCGGCGTTTGGCTTCAGCGGTGAATCTAACAAAGAAAACGGTTTAATTCCAATTCAAATCAAAGTGTTTGTGTATCGCCCCAAAATCACAAAGAGGACTTAACAAAGTTGTGGATTATAGAATGAGAGATCAGAGATGCAAACAGGAAGTGCAAGAGTAACAAACACATAGAGAGAGGGACGAGCACTATCCAGAAATGTTAATAAAAAAATTTATTTGAGAAGCTGCTTTGAGAAGGAACCAATCAAAAACCCAGAGCGAAAAAGTGAAAAATCTCAAGGAGGCCCAAATTGAGAGAGAGATTTGTAGATTCAGGACTGAGGCTTTAGATGTGACTCGGGTAAAGAAAGTCATTTGAGAAGAATGAAAGAATGAGAATTGTATGAAAATTGCATGTTATGATAATCAGATGTGATTATAAAGATGTGACAGAGGCCAAAAATACAGGATTTGAAAACTATACCAAGGAACTAGTGACAAAGATGCTATACATACAGTAGTTCTTCTTTGTGGTTTAAAAGTTAGACACCCCAACTTTCCCCCTGCTGTGTTCTGCTGGCCCCACAATCTCAACCCTCTATAACTTTAAAAGTAACCGTATTACAATCATACAGACAAATTGCCGAAATAACCCGTAAAATAACTGTCTGTAATTGCCGCGATCAAAACGTACTTCTAGTTGCATTTAACTGCTTTGTTGTAATCGAGACGCGCAAACCTCCTCCGTAAATCACATCAAAGTGAAACTGATCTGAGCGTCTGTCGTTGGCACCTCCGCAGAGGTATCACTGCGGCTCTATTACGGGCTCTGAGCTCACGGGGCCCTTTCTCTCTGAAGTCACTTGACAAGCTCCTTCACCTGATCTCACAGCTGGCCCCGGACATGAGCAGATGGAGTGGGCCGCATCCCAATCCTCACATTACAATGCCGCCTTGCCTTTCCACTCCTCCCCTCTTCTTCCTTTGCCAGTGACCGAGGCTCCTTCCAAATTCCTAGTTTACTTTCCTTCGCTCCTTCTTTTGCTAGTTGAGTGTGTTCACAGTAAAGTGACAATTGAAGTATCTGGACTTTAAAAGGTTATAACTTAAAAACTAAAATTAGTTTCATAGATTGGAAAAAAGGTTTCAAACACAGACAGATTGAAGAGATCGTGTGGAAAAAATCAAAAGGAAAGATTGACATAAAAATGTTTAGCAACATTTTAAACGACCAAATGAGCCTCTGATTGGACCATTCTACTGTGACGCCAGTTACATAGAAAATAAAATGTCCTCAGTCTGAAAAAGCAGAAGAGGAAATCCCACAATATTTACATGGTTAACACAACAGAAGGTAATCACTTGATTATAAAAAGGAATCGTGAAAAAAATAATTAATTAATTAAATGACCCCTGAAAAATGTATAACGGACGTGATGAGGACGGTCCTCTTTTCTCTAAAAATTAAACTTGAGAAAAAAAAAATTCTGGTCTGTTTTCACATTTAATTGCTTGACAATATGAAAGTATCACTTTGCATCTACTTTGTGTAAAAAAATAGAATCTCTGAATCATATGTGGACATCTGAAAATACCTATCAAACTTCCACAAAGCTCATTCCGTCAAATCATCACGTCCGTTACATAAAATAAACAGGGCCGCTATAGGAAACTTGTCTAATGTATAAAACAGTTTTGTTCTAGCAACTTCTAAAGGACAGAGGAGGTGCTTGGAAACATGAAAAACATAAAATATCTTCTGATTATTAAAATCTAATTTTTGGCCTTTTGTCACACTTTTGTGCCCTTTAGTGTGAACAAGCCCAGTTACCGGAAATCTTCTGAGGTACATTGTCCACTCCACTTTTTGAGCAAAACTCTCTATTTGACGAGCACGTATCAGATTCAGTTTATTTGCCATTTGCAGTAAAAAAAACACATTGGAATACATTAGCAAAAGGTCTCCAGTGTGCACAGACAACTACAGACATAACACAACATTAAAAGACAGAAATAAAACAAATAAAACAGTAAACAATTGACACTGTGACATCGATCGTCTAAAACAGTTTCAGTACAAGTGAAAATCATTAAAGTGCTCTGTTCAAACTGATAACAGCTTGTGGAAAAAAGCTGTTAATTTCTAGATTTCTTCCCTCTCCTCCATTCTCAGTGATCACGGCTCCCTCCCCTCTTTGCCAGCGACCAAGGCAGCTCACAAATTCAAGTTTCGTTTCCTTCTCTCCTAGTGACCAAGGCTTACTCTCTCTCGTTTCCTTTCCTCCCCTCTCCCTTCGCCAGTGCCCGAGTCTCTCAACACTTGCCGCTAGCCTCTTCCCGCTTCATCTCAACGTTGCAAGGGAGCGGCGATTGTTTCAAAACTGCCCTGATGCGATGTGAGTCCATCCCTCTCCCGGTGGCTATGTACAAAAAAAAAAAAAATATGTGAATAGATTGAATATTAACCGACGGTAATTAATGACAACACACACAATCTGCATTGGCCCATTAACATAAAGGAACGGTGTGCGTGTGCTCGGCTATGTTTACCGCTCCTAATACTCCGCCTCCTCTTAAGCAATTAGCCGAAATATGAGTAATTAGTGGTTATACATATGCAAACATGCGCCGAAGAGCCCGCCTACCCGCCAGCCTTAACCGTGCCATTCACAATTACCACCACAGAGCGATTTTGTCTTATTAACAGCGGCGGCAAGACTAAACTTTAGCGGGCAGGGGTCCTCTTTGGGGGTGGATGGGGCGAGGGGGGGGGGTGGGGGTGGGGGGGTTGGGGGCCGAGCAGCTGTTCCTGTTTGTTTACGCGAGTCGGTAACATGGCGTGGCCCCCCTCCCCTTTTGCCTCAGCGCGCTCTTGATCCGAGGAGGCAGGGGCTGTTTGAACAAGTCCCTCCCATCGCGGACCCCTTCTCCCTGTGTCCCGCTCGCCGCCATCTGTCTCCCCCTGGAATGTGAGGGAGAGTCAGTCGCACACACACCCACACATACACACACACACATACACACACACACACCCAGGCATTTGTCGCGGGCTCGGCAGGAGAGGTTGCCCCCGCTCCCTTCCCCGGGTCCGTTTAGCAACAGTTTAGTGCGTTCACCTTAGAATGAAATAGAAAGAGATTTGATTGAAGTTGGGGGAGAGACAGAGAGAGAGAGAGTTTGTTTGCAAAAAGCAGATGTCTCCAGTTTTTCATTTTCATGTTTTTGATAACAGTCAATGAGGGCTTTTGATCCGTTAGAACCATACATTACAACATATGCATTTAGCTTTTGAGTGCAGATAATTGCCGCTTCTTGAAATCAAAGAACCCAATTTTAGCTGCAGTTTACCCCGACCTAGCTAAAACATGTGCTTTGTATACTTTAAAGCTGCAATACATAACTTTAAATCAACAAATCAATTCACTCTTATTTGTAGGGCGCCTTAGTTACACAAGCCAACACAAAGCGCCTCACGACCCACATTAAAATCTACATACACACACACACACACACATTGGAAATTTCTCCAGTGTGAGATCAATAAAGTCTATCCCATCTTCTCTTATACATACGTCAAAACAAAAGAAGATTAAAAACAAAGATTAAGATCGCAAGAAATATGAAAAACATTATGAAATCGTGTGTAATTAAAACCATCAAATCATTAAAATCACACAGGATTAAAATGGTAAATAGCCACAGTGCATTAGAAAGAATACATTTAAAATCCTTTTGCAGCTAAATAGTTTTTGAGGATTTGAAAACTGCCAGAGTAGACGTCAGCCTCACATTTTCAAGAAGATTGCTGCATGGATGTAAAACGCTGCCTCCCCGTGTCCAGTTCCGACCACAAAACTATAAACCGTCACAAATTAATCTGCATAATTAATTATTTCCGATTAAAACAACCAATCAGCGTCAGATAGTGACTCCCAGGGCTCTATAAAAGTATGTGTGTGATCAAAACAGCACGTTGTCGTCTGATTTTGACTTTAAAGTATGTCTTTCTGTCAGAACAAACATGTGTTATTTGTGAAATCCACCCCAGTTTAAATAATTCCCAAACAATGTCCTTCGGTTTGTGTTTGTACGTATTTTTTTACTAGCTGTATTCCGATCCAACTGTCTGACTGTAAAATAATACTTTGCTTTTCTCCTGTGTTCCGCCATACGCAGATATATATACACACACATACATACACATGCTTATAATCAAAATAGCCCCAATTATTACTTTCGGATCATTATGCAGTGATATATCTGGATCCAATATGAACAGATTGTAGCCGGCTTTGAACAGAGAATCGAGGCCGCGGAGGGGCTGCCGACTGCTGCGCTGATAAAAGCCTTTTCTAATTACTTGACAGATTCCAAAAGCAGTCTAATTGAAGTGTGAATACAGGTATGTTGGCCGGACATTACCTTCGGTGATTAGAAGCAAATTAATGAAAAGTAGATGAGATCAGTCGCTCTAATGAAGGAGGAGAAACTCTAGCAAAAATCAAAAAGCTCTTTTCTTCTGGCGCCAAACTCTCCGAAACCCGGCCTAGTTTTTTTGCAAACCAGGAAATGAAAAGGTGCGCGTGTTATTGAGCGGCGACTTCAATGTCGGAGAGAGGGACATGCCAAGATGCCAACGCAAGCTAGGGCGGCCATTTTGTTGCTTGTTGTCATGCCGACTTCTACAGTGCTTATTTACTGAGCTATCGCCCGTGTGTTTGTGCTTTTTTTCTAACTAGACTCCAAGGGTTTTTTTTCTTCTTCTTTTCTTCACATAAATATACTCTTTTCTCATTTGTTGCTTCTGTCTCTCTCGACACAGCACCAACTGTTAAACCAAGCAGCTGGCAACCGCAAGTTCAAATGCACCGAGTGTGGCAAGGCGTTCAAGTACAAGCACCATCTAAAAGAACACCTCCGGATCCACAGCGGTAAGTGCCAGAAGAAAAAAAAAAACAAGAAAAAAAATGTATTAAAAGAGAGAGTGAGGATGTTTCCAGAGGTCCCAGAATGCAACAGGAATTCCAGCATGGTTTATTTGGGAGGCGCGCTGCTGTTAGGTGCACGGCGGCCTCTGCTGCTAATCAATGAGTCTGCCAAGAGTTATGTTTGTCAGTGTGAATTTTCAGCTGATATCGTGGGCAAAAGCCAGAGACGGAAATAAACCGTGTGTGTGTCTCTAGTTTTTTTTTTTTTTTTTTTTTTTTTTAAATATATACAAACACATATTCACAGGAAAATAATAAAAGCAAAAAAAAAATTGGGTTGAAGTTGGATTGGAAGAAGCAAGACAATGATGGTGGTATTCCAATTCTCACAAAACACACACACAGAGACAAATATGCACACAAACACACACACACAGGCCCAAAACACTCATTAAGTACACTTGTTGATTTCATTTTAGATTTTTGTTTTCTTTTTTTTTGCGTTTCTATTTCAACAAATACATTCAGTCAATGTGTATTAAAATAGAAATGTATCAATATATCAACAGAAATTCAATAGCATATCAGCCAAAAAGAAACCAGCATCAATATTTGGGTAAAGCTGTTGAACTTGCCAAATATGTATACGCAAACACACAAAAAGAATATGATAAATATAGACAAATGTGGCTAAAAGCAACTTAACAATTGTAGTAAATGCTTGCCTCTATTTACTAGTGTCTTTTCAAGTCAAGATTAGTGAATATGAGACAGAATTTGGGATTATTTGCCCCCAGATTGCTACACATTTTTGTTTTTCCAGAATAGAAACTTCTGAGACAAGTTAAAAAGGACAGAATATTTGTTCATTTGGGATGCAACCGACATTGTTCAAGTTGAAACTATAGAAACTATTTGGGTTAAGTTATGACAGAGGAAAACTTTGAAAACCCGGTCCATATTATACATGTATATACTAATTGTTTTTTTTGCGGTCTGTTTTTCTTCCCAGGTGAAAAACCGTACGAATGCCCCAACTGCAAGAAGCGCTTCTCCCACTCAGGCTCCTACAGCTCTCACATCAGCAGCAAAAAGTGCATCGGTTTGATCGCTGTGAACGGACGCATGCGGGCCAACATGAAGACCGGCTCTTCCCCCACCTCCGCCTCCTCCTCGCCCACCAACTCGGCCATCACCCAGCTCCGGCAAAAACTGGAAAACGGCAAACCTCTGGGCCTGCCGGAACCCAACAACCACCACTTGAGCATCAAAACGGAGCCGCTGGACTTCAACGACTACAAGCTCATGATGGCGTCTCACGGGTTCGGAGCGCCTTTCATGAACGGCGGCATGGGCGGCAACAGTCCCATGGGGGTCCACCACAACTCCTCGGCCCAGAGCCCCTTGCAGCATCTGAGCATGGCCGGCCTGGAGTCCTCACTGCTCGGCTACTCCAGTCCGCTCGCCAACAACCTGAGCGAGGTGCAGAAGGTCCTCCAGATCGTCGACAACACGGTGTGCCGGCAGAAGATGGACTGCAAACCGGAGGAGCTGTCCAAACTCAAAGCCTACATGAAGGAGCTGGGGTCTCAAATGGAGGAGCATCAGAAGCAGGTTGCCGGACAGGTCGGACTCCCGCTGGTCAACCACAACGGCGCCACCAAAAGCATCATCGACTACACGTTAGAGAAGGTGAACGAAGCCAAAGCTTGCCTCCAGAGCCTCACCAATGACTCAAAGAGACAAATCAGCAATATCAAGCGGGAGAAGTCGAACCACATGTTCGATGGAGGCATGGACGACAAGCAAGAGAACATGTTTACGCCGTACGCTTGCCAGTACTGCAAAGAAGCCTTCCCCGGGCCCATCCCCTTACACCAGCACGAGCGCTACCTGTGCAAGATGAACGAGGAGATAAAGGCCGTGCTGCAGCCCACGGAAAACCTAATGGCCAACAAACAAGGTCTGTTCCTGGAAAAGAACAGTCACTTATCCCCCTCGCTTCTGTCGGAGAAGGGCCTCCCCCCTCCTCTCAATCCTTACAGGGACCACATGTCTGTGCTAAAGGCATATTTTGCCATGAACATGGAGCCCAACTCAGAGGAGCTGCTTAAGATTTCCATAGCCGTGGGCCTTCCTCAGGAATTTGTGAAAGAGTGGTTCGAGCAGCGGAAGATGTACCATTACGGCAGCACCAGGACGCCGCCGCTGGAGCACAGTCGCAACTCAGACATGCTCATGGGAACCAACAACCTCCACACTCCCCCTAAAGACTCTATGGTGCCCCAGTCACCTGTATCTCTAATGAAAGCTACTGACCGCATCACGTCTCCCTCCATCGCTGAGCTCCACAACAACGTCAACAACTGTGACAACCCCCTGAGGCATCTGAAGAACCACCAGTTTGGCGGCAGTGCCAAATCCCGCAGCAACACGCCCTCCCCCCTGAATCTGTCCTCCACGTCCTCCAAGCACTCTCACAGCAGCTCGTACACTCCCAACAGCTTGACTTCGGAGGACCTGCAGGCCGAGCCGCTGGACCTGTCTCTGCCCCGGCTCATGAGGGAGCCCAAGCATGCACTGACTGTCAAAAGCAGACCCAAAATCAACAGTATCTCCATGGACCACAGCAGCATCCCCTCGCCCCGAGAGCACTTCGAAGAGCCGTTGAATTTGGCCTATCTCAAAAAGGAATTCTCCGCCGCCAACAACGGAAACTTAGAGAAAAGCACTAGTCCTATTTTTGGCATTAACCCTTTCGCTGCCAAGCCTTTGTACACATCGCTCCCCCCTCAGAGCGCTTTCCCTCCAGCCACATTCATGCCCCCCATGCAGGCTAGCATCCCAGGGCTCAGGCCATACCCAGGAATGGATCAGATGGGCTTCCTACCACACATGGCCTACACTTATGCAGCCGGGGCAGCTACTTTTGCCGAGATGCAGCAAAGAAGGAAGTACCAGCGGAAACCCGGGTTCCAGGTAATTTGCACACTTATGTCTGGGAGGGACTGAGGGACAGACCTGAGCTACCCGAGGGACGGGACAAAGATATATTTACCTCATGACTAATGATTCATTTGGGAGTCAATGCTGACAGCAGAGAATGTTCTGGGTATACTTCTGCAAAGTCTCTTTAACCCATTCTTCTTTGAACATTCATTTCTGCAAATGTCATTTCTGTCATTTTTTGAAGTGAAGAAATATAAAACAATCAAACCCCAAGATGTCTTATTTGCCCTCATAAAAGGAGCTAATTTTGGCCAGATTTGTTGGATCCGGTGCAGTCCCAGCTTTTGCCTGCTCTGTTCGGAATGAAATATATATGAAGTGTGATGTTAGAATAGTAAAGGTGAGCCTGGGAGCACTGCACTTGTCTGAAACTCCTGTGCATTTTAACGAGTGCGACCCAAACGAGCTGCTCCTGGATTAATAATGCAGTCGCTTTCATTACAGCGGACTGCTAAAGGCTGTTTAACATGGAGCCAACCTTTCTGATGAAAAACTGCTAATAATGTTTCCCATTCTAAGTTATTAAATTAGATTTTAAAAATACAGCTACGGGCGTTTAGTTCAAATTGATTGCAGAGTGATAGTGGGCCTCGCATTATCTCACACATATTCATTAAACAGGACCAATATTAGCCATTAAGGTGCTCGGTGTGATAGGAGTTATTACAAGCCCGCGTCCCTCTAATGTCCTCATATTGTTCTCCATAGAGTCGTGTTTAAGGCTAATCTTCTTAATGGAGATTTCTGTCCTGAATACAGTGGTAGACTTTTATAATGTGAGACATGTCAGAGGCAGGCGGTGAGGCAGATCGGCCACTCAGCGCTCACCGATCTGCTCCGAAGGCTCCGGCTCAAACGTGGCTGAAGAAAAAAATCTTGGTTGTTTCTCTCCCTGTTTGTTTGACAACCATTCATGTAAAAATGTCAGAAAAAATACGGATCACATATTCATATTTTATTTGAGTTCAGCTCTGTTTTTCTTTTGTGTGTTTCAACAGCCAAATAGCAGAGCAAATAATAATCAAATCAAACTGGCAAAATACACTCCCACTCTGAAAACCTGTCACCAAGTTCCAGTTTATTATTACTGCCTCAATTAAAGCAGCGTAATTCTCTTCCTCCGGCAGATGTTTCAAAGTCTTAGTGCAGACAACAAACAAATCAATAATTGTGTTATTTCTATTTCAATTCAATTCAGTGTATGTGTGTACAGCAGTTGTCTTGGAGGAAGGTCGATTCAGAAACAGTAGATCAGACACGTAAAAGACTTTGGTCGGACGGGGAGCGGGATGACCAGTGTCCAGAAATGAGAATAAATGTGCAGAAATGGACTGAGGCTGTAGATCCAGGACATGATTTGCCAGTTCGTGAAGCAAATAAGTCTTGTTTTAAATGAGATATTCTCCTGTTGTGAAAATATTAAAGTCCGTTCTTGAAATAATTGAAAAGCACCATGGTTAAAATGTACTAAATTCAAGATAGGATTTAGTCTGTGGGAACGGATGTCTCTTTAATTATGGACCTCCCTGACTTTTCTCACTTTTTCACACTGGGTTTTTAACACAGGACAGTGACAATTTCTGGACATCCCGCTCCCTATGGACCAACGTCTTCTATATGTTTGTTATTATTGCATTTCCTGTTTGATTCTCTGATATCCTGTTGAATCCACAACTTTGTACATACCTCCGTGACGACTGCTGTTGTGATTTAGGGCGATACACAAACACATTGAATTGAATTTCTCTTTTTTTTTGCAGTGTTGTGTTAGTGCAGCTTGACTGACTCTCCCCTCTGTCTTCCCCCCCTCTCCTCTCTCTCTCTCTGTCTCGTTCAAAGGGAGACCTGCTGGACGCCACGCCCGATTACTTGTCCGGCCTGGACGACATGACAGACCCCGACTCCTGTCTGTCGCGGAAGAAGATAAAGAAGACTGAAAGTGGTATGTACGCGTGTGACTTGTGCGACAAAACATTCCAGAAGAGCAGTTCCCTTCTCAGACACAAATATGAACACACAGGTATCTACTGTTACAGACCCTTATTTTAAACCCCATGCTTTTATGTTTTCAATGTTTGTGTTCCGAATCCTAGTTTTTGAAATTTCTCTTATGTTACCTACCCCTATACCCCCACCCCAAACCTCTCCCCCTCCCCCTTTTTAATCCTTCTTCCCCTCTTTGTTACCCCTTCAGTTGAATGTAAACACTCCTAACTTGCTTTTCCATCGACAGGGCATTTAATTTGTGATATTGATTGGATTTTTTAAGAATTGCTTTGAAAAAAAGAGAAAAAAATAGTTTGAAAAAATTGAAAAAACAACTTCAACAAAAGTGTGTTCTTTCGTAAAATTCCCAAATTCCGTAGTAATTGTAGATTTCTGAATATGGCAGTTTTTTGTGTCATCGTCAACTTCATTGCACCCTTTTTGAAAACATTGTTTTTATGTCAGAGGTGGGAAGTAAGAAATATGTTTGCTCATGTATTTTCTAAAAAGAATTGTGCTGAAAATTCTATAATACATAATTTTACCCTAATAAAAAAAAAACAGAATTTGACCGTATCTGCGGCTTGTGAGAGACACCCTTGCGTTTTACTTGAGTACAGATATCATTACTTCTCCGCCTCTGCCTTCTTGCATTAACCACTTACATCTTCAAAGCCTACCTCTGCGCGCACACGGGCCTCGCGCCTTTATGCTCCCTCATCGGTAGAAAGATCGCATCAGCAGCGGCGGCGTTCGGCGGCTTCAAACACGGCCCGATAGCGCGTCTTTCGTTTTGCCTTAATGTGGCAGATCCCCTTTCAGCGTCTTGCATCACTTCTTCTTCTACCCGCTATCGGTTTCTCCTTGGACTTAGAAGCAGACCCATCGCGCTGGCTTGGAATATCTTTATTATTTCATGGAGGAAAGACTCCCCGCATGTGTTTTTAAGAGCTGTTTACAAAACCCGTCGTTAGGTGGACAAGCCAAGGTTGTCCTTTAAGTCCCTCTGTATTTGGAGATATCAGATCATTTTAACTTAAGGAGTTTAAGTCCGGAGATACGTATAAATTATTTACAAAAAATCAGCTTTAGGTGGACAAGCCAAGGTTGTCCTTTAAGTCCCTCTGTATTTGGAGATAGCAGATCATCATGTCAGCCTGCGATAAGGAGTTTAAGTTTTGAGATAAATAAATACACATTAGTATGAAGAGGCCGCGTCTCGGTTTACAGCAGACATTACAACTAGTCGGGCACGGACACAGCCAGACAGTTTATAGGCCTGCTGTCATAAAAACCAACTCACTCTGCGGCGAGCTCCAGTTTCTCATTCCTCCTTTTGGCATCACCCGGCGCGATTCGGTCATGCGCCTCTGCCTAAAGAGTAGCACCGCCCCAGACAACGAGAGTAATGTGGCGAGATAAGCTGGAAGATGCCTTAAACACACACACACACACACGCACACACACATGCGCTACTCGCCCCCAAAACCTAGTGATTCTCTGTTTGTTTGGTTGGCCCCTGGTTTATTTCTGTCGCGTTCATCGGAGCAAGCTCAAAATAAGTAGTTGTGGTCGAGTTTCTCCGGGCTCAAAACCACAAAAGGGAATTTCCATAATGCAGGCCCACGAATGGGAACACGACGGCAATTAGGAGCAGCTTCGACTTGTCAGGAGCGATCGGTTTTGCGGAGAATCGTGATTGCTGATGCCACCGTGTAATCAAAAGAGTTTGGGGAAGGATAGTAGCAACGAATCCAAAAGTTAAAAAACGTGCGGAAAGAAAGCAAGGACCGATGTGAATGACTTTTGCTTTTGGAAGAGAAGGGAATTGTGAGGACAAAATAAAGATTGACGAATGAGAAAATGTTCTTTAAGTCATCTTTATCTTGAGGACTGAGCCTTGTTCTGTACAAAATAGCTCCGATTAATTTTGCCTCTTATTATTCCCCTTAAAAAAATCCCACAAATTAACATAAATGTAACTTATTTCACATGCTTCTATAGTCATAAAGTTGGAACATGCCAAAAGTGGTGTATATGAAAGAAATTTTGTAGAAGTAATATAATTTATTGAATTTTAAAACAAAAATATGTATATAATGGTTGAGTGATAAAATGTAAGCCGGACTGTTATTATCTTAACCCTTTAGGCGCCATTTCCTTCAGAAATTAAAAACAGACAAAGGTGGAGCCCATGGAAGTTTATAAGAAATATAATCCTAAAATGACATTAGAATTTGGAAAGCTTCTCTGGAAAACAAAACAAATAATGTAAAAAAAATAATAAAAATGTGTGCGCAAAGCCACAGCTCAGGGCTCATGTTGTAATTCTACTTTGACGCCTAAAGATTTCAGAAAAAAATGGGGAAAAAAATTGTTTTGTCCCACAATTTCCATAACTCCGTCTGAATATGCCTGCTTCCCACTGGTCCATCACTGTCATTTGTAACCATTCACTCCATTCATCACTGTTTGCTGTGTTTGTGTTTGTGTTTGTGTTTGTGTGTTTTTACATAAAGCCAGAGTTTCCGGCATCCGACTAACCAACTGTTCTCTCCGTCTCTCTCTTTTGTCTCCTCTCCCTTCGGCTCGGGCAGGAAAGCGACCTCACCAGTGCCAGATTTGCAAGAAGGCCTTCAAACACAAACACCATCTGATCGAGCACTCGCGGCTGCACTCGGGCGAGAAGCCGTACCAGTGCGACAAGTGCGGCAAGCGCTTCTCGCACTCGGGATCATACTCGCAGCACATGAACCACCGCTACTCCTACTGCAAGCGGGAGGCGGAGGAGCGTGAGGCCGCCGAGCGAGAGGCCCGCGAGAAGGGAGGCGCCCACCTGGAACCCACCGAGCTTCTCATGAGCCGGGCCTACCTACAAGGCCTGGCCCCGCAAGGGTACCCGGAACTGGGCGAGCGCGAACCAATTTTAAGGCACGACCCGACGGTGGCGATGGGCGGCTTGAACGGAGCTATGACGGAAGAAAGTCGGAAGGAGGTGGTTGCGGACGGGGCTTATGAAAAGATGGAAGATTTGGAGGAGGAGTTTGAGAGCAAAAGTGTGGACACGGACCCGGGAACCCCGCGGGACGAAGAGGACGAGAGCTCGCTGGACGGGAAAACGGAAACCAAATCGCCGGAGCGCGAGGAAAACGCGGAGGACTGAACGTTTACGAAAGAGAAAAAGACTTAAAAGCTCATTCTTAACTTTTTTTTTGTGAAGCTTCCCATGTTTTTTTTTTTTTTTATTTCAATGTTTTTTTGTTGTTGTTCTTATTTCGGGTTCAGTTTTAAAACGTTTAATGTTTTAAGCTGTACGTGCACGTGCCTGAAGCTCCTCGGGAGGGGTGGCGAGAAAACTCCAATCAACTCAGAAGAAGACGAGGAAGAGGAGGAGGAGGGGCATGGTTTTGTCGAATAAGCTGCGTTATGCAAAATGAACAATGAAAACATGTACAGTACTAAGGCCTAAAAATACGTGTGGTGCTAACCTCCTCCGAGCCCGCCCTCCCCCAAGTGTTCCATAGTATTTATAGCACAACTAGTGACTTGTACAAATTGCACTCCGCTTATAATCATGAACAAAAATAATAAAAAGTATTGCCTATTGTATATATTTATACATTGTCGGAAAAAGAGCAGCCCCAACATAACGCCCCCTCTCCCCTCCCTAACTTCTTTGTTACTCCAGTGTTACGTTTTAGTTTGTTTTTTTTGTTTTTCCAGCCAAAAATGAAAAGGAAAAAAATACTGCAGCCACACTGTTTTAGGCCTCGGGGACTCCGTATGAAATGGCGATGTTGGTGGTAAAGCCTTATATGCAAACTTTTTAACCTGTGTGTGTCCGAGAGCCGCCCTGGTGTAGTATCGGCCCCTGAAACAGCCCGTGGCCCCCGGTGTAGGACTCCCCTCACCGGCGTTTGGCCCCTGGTGTAGTGTCTGCCCCTCACCAGCCTGTGGCCCCTGGGTCGGGCCCCTCACCAGCCTGTGGCCCCTGGGTGGTGTCATTGTCAGTATTCCGATAGTTTACATTCTGTTGTGCAATGTTTTACTTAAACTTCTGTTGTCGTCAGTATTACGCCAAACCGTATTGTTTTCTCTTTTGTTTCTTGTTTCTTTTTGAAAAACAACAAATTGCATTGATTTTGTTGTAGGTTCAAAGGTTATTTATGTGGCCCATTTTATATTTCCTAATTTTATTTATTTCATACTGTTGTGTACAGTACTATAGTTCTTCAATATATAGATATATTTTAGTAAAAAGGAACAAGTGTCGATTAAAGGGGCAAATCTAAAGAGAGCATTTATTGTGTTTTGAAACATTGTGAAAATGCGAAGTTTAATCTTATTTTATTTCCTTTTTTTTCCAATTCCAAATTTGGGAACTTTTATACAATTGTGAAAACACTGTATTTTCGACTGAAAAATTCCACTTTCTTCATCTTTGTTTTTTTAAGCTAAAAAATGAAGAGGGACTGTTAAATACTATGTATGATACCATGAAGAAGAATCTTTCCTCAAATGTCTTTGTAAAAGTATTATTGAATTCTTCATTTGTAATTTCTTGAAAATGACCCTCTGCTCGAATAAAGGTAGCCAAACTACAGAGTACTACCTCCTGTCTCCCCGCTTCTTATTATTATATCATAAAGTACTGCATCATACACGTCTACTACTACTACATACTACAGAGTACTACCTCCTGTCTCCCCGCTTCTTCTTATTATATCATAGAGTACTGCATCATACACGTCTACTACTACTACATACTACAGAGTACTACCTCCTGTCTCCCCGCTTCTTCTTATTATATCATAAAGTACTGCATCATACACGTCTACTACTACTACATACTACAGAGTACTACCTCCTGCCTCCCCGCTTCTTATTATTATATCATAAAGTACTGCATCATACACGTCTACTACTACTACATACTACAGAGTACTATCCCCTGTCTCCCCGCTTCTTCTTATTATATCACAAAGTACTGCATCATACACGTCTACTACTACTACATACTACAGAGTACTACCTCCTGTCTCCCTGCTTCTTCTTATTATATCATAAAGTACTGCATCATACACGTCTACTACTACTACATACTACAGAGTACTACCTCCTGTCTCCCCGCTTCTTCTTATTATAACATAAAGTACTGCACTATACACGTCTACTAATACTACATACTACAGAGTACTACCTCCTGCCTCCCCGCTTCTTATTATTATATCATAAAGTACTGCACTATACACGTCTACTACTACTACATACTACAGAGTACTACCTCCTGTCTCCCTGCTCCTTTTTTATATCATAAAGTACTGCATCATACACTACTACAGAGTACTACCTCCTGTCTCCCCGCTTCTTATTATTATATCATAAAGTACTGCACCATACACTGCTACTACTACTACATACTACAGAGTACTACCTCCTGTCTCCCCGCTCCTTCATTATATCATAAAGTACTGCATCTTACTCCAGAAATACTACTACATACTACAGAGTACTACCTCCTGTCTCCCTGCTCCTTTTTAATATATCATAAAGTACTGCTTCATACACCAGAAATACTACTACTTCATACAACAGAACAGGATAAATACTACTACTACTACTACTACTGCTACTACTAGTACATACTACACGATAAATACTACTTCATACTACAGGATGAATAATACTACTGCTACATACTACTACAGGATAGAGGCTAAATACTACTACTAATACATACTACAGGATATATTTACTACTACTACTGCTACTATATCCATTCATTTTCTTCCCCTTGATCCATTTCTGGGTCGGGGGTGGCAGTCAGAGCTGTACCCGGTCCACAGAGCACCAGCCCCTCCCTGCTCCTCCTGCAGGTGGTGGGTCGACAGGAGGCTGAAGTGTCTTGCCCAAGGACACAACGACAGCAGACATCAGTGGGAGTGATCGGTGGAGAAGGTTTCGTGATGTTCTTGAACCCACGACCTTAAAGGCCAATGCTCTACCAACTGAGCCACTGTCTCCAGTACTACTACTACGCAGGCTACAAGCTACATACTACTACCATGATACTGTATACTACTACTACTACATTCTGTATACTACTACCATGATATACTAGCACTACCACATTCTGTATACTGCAGGCTACAGGCTAAATATACTAAATGCTAAATATTATATAAATACATGCTAAATACTACTAGCTACAGGCTAAATACCAAGCCCTGGTGATCCAAGATGGCGTCCTCTTCAAATGAATGGCTTGTGCTCAGCAGCGCATGGGACTCCACGGAGACCAAAAGATTAGTGGAACTCGCTGCTTTGCGCCTTATACGCGTGTGTGGTTCTCGTGCACGTGCACAGAGGGGCTCGGTTGCGCTTTGACCAATCAGAGCTGCTGATCAGAGCAGTGGTAGAGCGGAGTCAGAGCGGGAAGGAAACGAGCAGAGTGTGTGACAGTAAAGTGTGGATTTAAAGAAAACCAAAGGATTTAAGAAGAAAAAAAGTTCAGGATGACAAGGGACACAAAAATCCCCACAAAATCAGACCTTTATGAAAGCTGTAGGTTCTCTGTCAGCTGAGGTCGAGCTGTTTTGGTTTACATTGAGTTCTAAGAGACTTTTTTCTGTGTAGCTCACGTGAATTTAGTGTATAGCACCACAGCGCCCCCTGTGCCCATTGGTGGGACAGATATAATCTAGTAATACCCTATCCAGTTATTATTATAGATCCATGAATACAACATACTAAATACTACTAGCAACAGGCTAAATACAAAATGCCCAAAACTATTAGCTACAGGCTAAATTTACTACATGCTAAATATTACTATATACAGGCTAAATACTACTAGCTACAGACTAAAAGGTTCAGGCTACAGGAAATGGAGGAATTCGGCATCATCTTCAGATCGGCCTCTTCTGTGTTCAGGACAACACTAGGGTGATGTCACACTCAGCCCACTCTTAATATTCACTCTATGGGTCAGAGATATGTTTAAAGTCATGCACCTGTATAATATTAGCAAATAAAACACATATTAACAAAGATATACATTTTTAGTCAAGATACATTTTTTGATTTGCACAAACACCCATTGACCTGAGCTGATTTTTCTTCGCTATTTTCCAAAAAAAAGACATAGACAAAACACAGCATATACTTTGATTATTTAGCGATAAATTCATAGATAAGAATAAGACATAAAACACACAGTTATTTAAGCTTTGACTTAACAGCAGGTTCAGTTACTAATTACATAAATAAATATTACATTGCCAAGACGAGCATTAAGGCCGGACAGCAGCGGCTCAAGAAAAAAAAGCAACAAAAATCAATCATTTTTACAGCTTATTTCACAACAATTCACAATGACGACTGGAAAAGATATTCCTTTACCCGTCCCACAGAGGGGTTATTTCAGTGTCATTGTTGCGCACATTACAGCAGAGAAAGAAGGAAATAAGACTCAGATCGCAACAAACAGAGTCTATAATTTATCTTATGATCTTGATTTTATGCTTATGGCTGAAACATGGCTGGACCAAAATACAGGAAATGCAGTTCTAATAGAAGCAACACCACCCAATTTTAAATTCGAATCCGAAATACGAGAAAACAAAAGGGGGGGAGGCATAGCTGCAGTTTTTAGAGAGCACTTTGTCTCCCATAGAATGCCCCTTGGAAATTTTTCATCGTTTGAGTATATTTCTTTTAAAATGGAACAAAAGCAATCTTCTACTCTTTTCATTGTCCTGTACAGGCCACCACAGTCATGTTGCGATTTTATTGACCATTTTACTGAACTACTTTCATTCGTGTGCACAGATTTTGATAGTTTAGTTATTACAGGTGATTTTAATGTACATGTTGATAATGTTGATGACAGAAATGCAAAGGAGCTGGTTTCTGTATTTGAGACCTTTGGTTTCATTCAGCACGTGAGTGGCCCCACCCACAGCAGGGGGCACACTCTTGACCTGCTAATTACAAAGGGGGTTAATGTATCAAATGTTAATGTAGTTGATGTTGCTTTGTCAGATCATTTCTGTGTATTTTTTGACATGTGTTTTGCTAGCAAACCACCAGCTGAATTTACAACTGTTAGAAGAAGACACATACATGAAAACACAAGTGAACTGTTCATGGGAATGCTAAATTTTGAGAAAACTCCATGCTCTACTGTTGATGAATTGTATAACTCTGTCACCACCAGTGTTCTGACTGTTCTGGACGCCATTGCTCCTGTGACGGTTAAAATAGTTACCAGTAAGAAAAAGGCCCCATGGACTAAGGCAGACTCTGTTAGGGCACAGAAGCAAGAGTGCCGGAGGGCCGAACGGAAGTGGCGAAAGTCCAATTTCCAGGGCGATTATGAAATCTTTAAAGATGAGTTGGGTGAATTTAACCGGGTTCTACGTAGAACAAGAGAAATGTATTTTTCTGACATTATTGGAGGTTGCAGTAACAATTTTCGTGTTATGTTTTCAACAGTTGGTAGATTAACGAACCCCCCTGTAAAGTTGCCCCTAGAATTTTCCTCTAAATCTAGGTGTAATGAGTTCGCACAGTTTTTCGATGACAAAGTACAAGGAATCAAAAACACTATCACCTCCACAGCACGTATAACAATGCAACAGCCAGAGAAGCTTTTTGAGCTAACTCACTTTGCACCTGTGGATACTGAAACTGTCAAAAAGATAATCATGAGTCTGAGCTCCTCCACATGTAGCCTGGATATATTGCCCTCTAAATTTCTGAAGTCCGTCCTGAGCAGTTTGTTACCTTCACTGACACAAATAGTAAACATGTCTCTGTCGTCAGGAACATTTCCTATGGCCCTAAAAACAGCAGTCATAAGACCTCTCCTAAAAAAGAGCAGTCTGGATCCTGCGGGACTTCAAAATTATCGCCCCATATCGAATCTGCCATTTATTGGAAAAATTCTTGAAAAAGTGGCCTCCCAACAACTTACTGAATTTTTAACAATGAATAATTCTTTTGATATGTTCCAGTCTGGGTTTAGACCCCACCACAGCACTGAGACCGCTCTAGTGAAGGTAACAAACGACATTCGACTTCACACTGATGCAGGTAAAGTCACAGTTTTGGTCATGTTAGATCTCAGTGCCGCGTTCGACACTGTCGACCATGAGATCCTCATGCAGAGACTGGAGGACTGGGCTGGTGTCACTGGCACAGCCCTAGACTGGTTTAGGTCTTACCTGGAGGATAGGAAGTACTCTGTGGAGATTGGAGACTGCGTCTCAGATGATGTGGCCCTGACCTGTGGTGTACCACAGGGGTCGATCCTGGGACCTCTCCTATTTAATCTCTACATGCTGCCGTTTAGGTCAGTTAATACAAAGAAACAAAGTGTCCTACCACAATTACGCTGACGACACTCAGATCTACGTCTCACTGACTGCAGGAGAACATGGACCACTGGATTTGCTCCTTCACTGTATCCAACAGATCAGTGACTGGATGCAAAATAATTTCCTCCAGCTAAATACAGACAAAACCGAAATCATTGTCTTTGGTCCCCAGAAACAAAGAGAGGGCGTCATTTGTCAACTTCAGTCTCTCTCCCTACTTCCTTCAGACAAGGTCAGAAATTTGGGGGTAATACTGGACTCAGACCTAAATTTCAATAGCCACATAAAATCAATAACATCAACAGCTTTTTACCATCTGAAGAACATTGCCAAAGTTAGAAATATAGTGTCCAGGGCAGACTTGGAGATTCTTGTCCATGCATTTGTCTCCAGCAGGCTAGACTACTGCAATGGCCTGCTTACAGGTCTGTCCAAACAGACCTGTAAGCAGCTGCAGTACATCCAAAATGCAGCAGCTAGAGTCCTGACAGGAACCAGGAAGTATGACCATATTAGTCCGGTCCTCAGGTCTCTGCACTGGCTTCCTGTGGCTCAAAGAATAGATTTTAAAACGGCTCTGCTTGTGTACAAGTCTCTCCATGGCCTTGCACCAGAATACATTAGTGACATGTTGGTGTCATATGAACCGGCCCGGACTCTGAGGAGCACAGGGACTGGCCTCCTGCTGGTGCCCAGAGTGAGAACCAAACATGGGGAGGCTGCATTTCAGATCCATGCAGCTAAGATCTGGAACAATCTCCCTGAAAATGTGAGGGAGGCGTCTACTCTGTCAATGTTCAAATCCAGGTTAAAGACTGTTCTGTTTGCCTGTGCATACAACTGAAGGATTTTATCTCCATTTTTAATGCACTGCTGTCATTTATTTATTTTTTTAAATTTCTTGTGTAATTTTGAAAGTTTTAATGGTTTTATTCTTTTGTGTGATTTTAATGTTTTAATTGTGTTTTAATCTTTTGTGTGATGATTTATGATGTGGACTGTGAAGCGCTTTGTGTTGCCATGTGTATGAAAGGCGCTCTACAAATAAACTTTGATTGATTGATTGATTGATAATTTAAGATAATAGACACTAGACTTTAAATCAGATAATTAGACGGTAAAATACAATAAAATAAAACAACTCTGGAGCTATAATTGCACTTGGTTCAGAAGTATTTACAGATGTTTATTGTGGTTTAGCAGCGGAGAATATGAGCAGAATATAAAGTGACTGTGAATGACAGAAATATCAGAAGGATGGATACGTAATAAATATGATCTAATAATAATAATGCAGTAATAGAGCGATTATAGATTTAGAACAAATAATAATGAAACAGTAGATATATAGTTCTTATAAAAAGTAGTGAGAAAAAGGAGTTTTATAAGAGGAGAGCGGGAAAAAAGGAAAAATCTTAACCTGTATTTTGGCTGTCTCGACAGTGTGGTGTCCTGCGGTCTGTATTCCCCTGCCTCCATCATGCTGGGTTCGCGGCCCCTAGCGAAGCCACAGTCCTAGCTTTGTCCTAGCCCTGCCTTTGCCCAGTCCTAGCCTTTCCTGGCCCTGTCCTAGCTCTTGTCTAGCCCAGTCCTAGCCCAGTCCTAGCCCAGTCCTAGCTCATTCCTAGCTCAGTCCTAGCCCAGTCCTAGCCCAGTCCTAGCTCAGTCCTAGCTCAGTCCTAGCCCAGTCCTAGCCCAGTCCTAGCTCAGTCCTAGTCCTGACCTCGCCCTGTCCTAGCCCTGTCCTAGCTCTGTCCTAGCCCTGCCCTAGGCCTGTCTTAGCCCTTTCCTAGCCCCGTCCTAGCTCTTTTCTAGCCCTGTCCAAGCCCTGTCCTAGCTCAGTCCTAGCCCTGACCTCGCCCTGTCCTAAGCCCTTTCCTAGCCCTGTCCTAGCCCTGTCTTAGCCCTTTCCTTGTCCCATCCTAGCTCTTTTCTAGCCCAGTCCTAGCCCTGTCCTAGCTCAGTCCTAGCTCAATCCTAGCCCTGACCTCGCCCTGTCCTGAGCCCTTTCCTAGCCCTGTCCTAGCCTTGTCCTAGACCTGTCCTAACCCTTTCCCAATCCTGTCAGGCCGGGGACAGTCTCTCTCCTCACTCCTTCACTGAATCATCTCTCCATCTCTTTTTCGTGCGGTCGTTCGATACTGTCGGGACGAGTTAACGCGGGACCCTCTGGACGGGACCTTTAATTGGGACCCGGCGGTGCCCAGTATCGATCCCTGTTTACATTTTAATTTGGCCGTGACCGAAACGAGCAGTGACCACGACTCACCTGACACTGTATCCATCACCGCTGCCACCACCCACTAATGCGCTTCTTATTCACTCTTCCCCCGTGACAAAGCAGTCCCTCGATCGCGGTTCGTCATAACTTTGGGCTGGGTTCCAAGCAGGAGTGATGTGCTTATATTCTAATTATTTATCATTATTTTTGAGACGTCGTCATGGTGATCGTGATGCCAGAGATTGGCGACAGAAGTGGCAGTATGTGTTTTTTTCCCCCTAAAGATAGAGAGAGAGAGATTTACTGTAAATGGGTGAGGCTGTGGTGTAGACCCTGTCCCCTGCCAGACCCCGCTATCATTTTTTTTTTATTGGTACAAACGCAACTAACTTTAAAGAATAGAAATTAAAAATGGGATATGCAACTTTAAAAGCAAAAAAATATATCTTAGAATCTTCTGAAAACAGTCCACCAGTTTTCACACACACTACATGCGTCACTCTCTGGTCTATCTGGTCTCTCTCTGTATATGGTCTTTCTCCCTCTCTGGTCTCTCTGTGGTCTATCTGGTCTTTCTCTCTCTCTTTTTCCTTCTGGTCTACCCCTCTGGTCTCTCTCTCACTCTTTCTCCTTCTGGTCTATCCCTCTGGTCTCTCTCTGCATACTGTATGGTCTTTCTGTCTCTTTGGTCTCTCTCTGGTCTATACGGTCTTTCTCTCTCTCTTTCTCCTTCTGGTCTATCCCTCTGGTCTTTCTCTGCATATGGTCTTTCTGTCTCTCTGGTCTCTCTCTGGTCTATATGGTCTTTCTCTCTCTCTTTCTCCTTCTTGCCTATCCCTCTAGTCTATCTCTGCATATGGTCTTTCTCTCTCTCTGGTCTATATGGTCTTTCTCTCTCTCTTTCTCCTTCTGGTCTACCCCTCTGGTCTCTCTCTCTCTCTCTTTCTTCTTCTGATCTATCCCTCTGGTCTCTCTTTGCCATATGCAAAGAGAGACCAGAGAGTCTTTCTCTTTCTCTGGTCTCTCTGGTCTCTCTGGTCTTTCTCTCTCTTTCTCTTCTGGTCAATCCCTCTGGATTCTCTCTTCTTATCTGTCTGGTTTATCTTTGGTCTCTCTTTCTGGTCTCTCGCTCTGTCTATCTGGCCTTATCTTTGGTCTCTCTTTGGTCAATCTCTTGTCTCTCCTGGTCTCTCTTTTCTCTTCCTCTCTCCCTCTCTCTCTCTGTGTGTTTTTTCTGGTCTCTCTGGTGCCTCTCTGGTCTCCCTCTGGTCTCCCTCTGGTCTCCCTCTGGTCTCTCTCCCTCTGTTTTTTTTATGGTCTCTGTCTGTAAAAGGCTGATCTAAAGATGTGGCAGAGGCCAAACATACATGTAACAAACAAAACCTGCTTTTTGAGCCAGACACTAAAACTAGGCATCCTGGCTTGAAAAATGCAAAATTAGCCGCTAAAGTCCCCCTTGATAACGTCGATGACGATCGAACATACACTGGTTAGCACTGCTCCTACACTCGCTGAGGCAGAAATGAAGTGGTTTGACCTGGTGGGGATTTGAACCTGTCTGAATCCTGTCTTTTATTAAATCCATTCGTCTTGTGCTCAGGATCACTCCCCACACGATTACCACAAGTACCTTATTAAGAGATGTCAGGTGAAGACGGATGGCTCTCGCTCCCAGTTAGAAATGATTCATTATTTTAAAATTGTAAGAACCGTTTGTCTTCGTGTGAATCGCTCCCGACTCCAACGTGTCTTTAGATGAGAAGGCGCAACAACGACAGCAGTATCACTTTTTATTAGGATATATTCACTTTTAAGAACGCTGGTTTTGTGTGTTTTATGCATGTATTAAGTAAGAGACCAGAGAGAGAGAGAGAGAGAGAGAGAGAGAGAATGAAAGACTAGAGAGAGAGGCCGGTAAGAGACAAGGGTGATCGGAGAGGGACCAGAGAGAGACCAGAGAGAGACAAGAGAGACCAGAGACCAAAGAAAGGGATTCACCAGAGAGAGACCATGGATGGGGATAGACCAGAGAGAGAGAGAGAGACCAGAGTGAGAAGAGAGAGAGACAAGAGAGACCAGAGACCACAGAAAGGGATTCACCGGAGAGAGACCATGGATGGGGATGGACCAGAGAGAGAGAGAGAGAGAGAGAGCAGTGAAACCAGAGAAAGACCAAAGATGGGGATAGACCAAAGAGCGAGGGATCAGAGAGAGGAACCAGAGACCAAAGAAATGGATAGACCATAAAAACCGGAGAGGGACCAATGATGGGGATGGACCAGAGAGAGAGACCGGTGAAACCAGAGAGGGTTCAAAGATGGGGATGGACCAGAGAGAGAGAGATCAAAGAGAGGGACCAGCGAGAGACCAGAGAGAGGCCAAAGCTAGATAGACCAGAGAGCAAGACCAGAGACAGAGACAAGAGAGACCAGAGACCAAAGAAAGGGATTCACCAGAGAGAGAGACCAGTGACACCAGAGAGGGTTCAAGATGGGGATGGACCAGAGAGAGACTTAAGAAAGAGGCCTGAAAGATAAGACCACTCTTTTGTTGTTATATTATAAAAAATAAAACTATCAAACATGCAGAATAGGCGAGAGAAGGGAAACACAGATTCCACCTTCATGGTTCCAGCACCTGGCGCTGTCCGCAGTGGCTCAGGTCGGCCTCTGGAGCTGTCCGTGGTGCTGACCCCTCAGGTGAGCCTGGGTTCACCTGCTCTGCTTTATAGGCACTAAATCCTGAGCTTCCTTTTAGACAAATTAGTGACATGTCCTGTTGGCCTGATCCAGTGTGATGGACCATGGCTCATAAACAAACAGCAAACAATGAGAAACAACTGTCTGATTAGTATTGCCATTACAATCTTTATAATAGATAGAAACATAGAACCAATTCTTCATCTCATTCGTTCATATTCTAACCCGTTATTTGTCCATTTCTGTTTCGGGGGGGAGTGGGGAGTGGTGTGATCAGTCCCTCACTGATCCTCCGGCAGGTGGTGGGTCCGCAGGAAAGATGGCTGCTGCTCCGTCTGCGACGACACAGCCTTGGTCTTTCAGCTTCAGACAAAGTGGGGTTAAGTGTCTTGCCCAAGGACACAAACCGACAGCAGACATGAGTGGGAGCAGTTGGACAAGGTCTCGTGGGGGGGATCGAACCCACGACCTTCAGGCTCAAAGGCCAATGCTCTCTACCAACTGTCTTTCCCAATCTACTGTATATTCTCTTCTTTTCTTTTTTTTTTTTTAGAGAGAAAAGTAGAAACCCAATGGAACTTCTCCTTTTCTCTAAACATTATTATGACTTTTCCCTTTCCTTTTATTTTATTATATGCATTTATACACAACTAAAGTCGCTCTCACACATAATAATCTTTGTACTGTTTGTCTATTGTGGACGTCTCGCTGTTTCAAAGATGGCTGTACAGTTCTAAAGCCCAGTTTAAACTTGTTGGACTGTGGGAGGAGGCAGATGTCGGCAGCGGTCAGGTCAGGAGTGCTGCCGGACTTCTGCTGGTCTCAACACTTTTCTGACCGTGGACTCGAACCCGTGACCTCGGCAGCCGCATTTCCATATCCCACATATGCTCCAGTCTGACCGCTGGACAAGGACTGGCACCCGGACAGACTCCCGGGCTCCGAACGGCAGGAAGAGAGGTGACCGGTGGGTGGGGAGCGGCCAATGGGAGCGGTCTGAGGAGAGGCCAGCTGTGGAGGGGGAGGGAGGGGCAGGGAGGGGGAGGGAGGGGGAGAGGCAAATCACATTCAGGATTTCATTTCTACTACACAATAAGTTAAAGCTCAGGTACCTGATTTTTCACTCCCCAAAATCCATAGTTGTCGCTCTAAATCTGTTTTATTTTATTGTATTGTTTGGACTGTCTGGCTTCAGTCTGGGCTTTTACTGGGCTCTGTCTAGTCTCTCTCTCTGGTCTCTTTCTGGTCTCTCTCTCTGGTCTCTTTCTGGTCTCAGTGTGCTTCTATCACTAGTTGTCACATGCATTCATTCATTCATGTATTATTTGGCCTTTTTCACATCTCTCTCTGGTCTTCCTCTTCTCTCTCTTTCTCTCTCTTGTCTTTTCTAGTCTCTCTCTGGTCTCTCTCTGGTCTCTCTCTGGTCTCTCTCTGGTCTCTCTCTGGTCTCTCTCTGGTCTCTCTCTGGTCTCTCTCTGGTCTCTCTCTGCTCTCGCTCTGGTTTCTTTCTGGTCTCTCTCTGGTCTCTCTCTCTCTCTGTCTTGTCTCTTTCTGGTCTCTTTTTGATCTCTCTCTGCTCTTTCTCTCTGGTCTCTCTCTTCAGTCTCTCTCTGCTCTCTCTCTCTGGTCTCTCTCTTCAGTCTCTCTCTGGTTTGTCTTTAGTCTCTTTCTGCTCCCTCTCTGTTCTCTCTTTCTGGTCTCTCTCTGCTCCCTCTTTGGTCCCTCTCTGCTCTCTCTCTGATCTCACTTTGCTTCTAACACTTGTTTTCAGACAGAAAAGTGTCACAGAGAGGACCGCCCTCTCTCAGCCAATCACCTCTCAGCCCCAAATCGTCCAACAGTGACTCACAGGGCTCTTGCTCAGAAGCATACACAAGATTTGTAATAAGAAAAAAACATGGGATTTACATATCATCCCACATTCTCACAATCAAACCAAAGCAACTTCCAATTCCCCCGTCCCACAACAGCCTCCTCCGTTATCACGCCGCGTTAGCATCTCTTTAGCATTACACACGCTAAGGTCAGACCGACGGCGGTGTGTAACGTCACAGCGAACAATACAACAGTCATCGGCACGCGGAGACGGCGCGGCCCGGCACTTGCCCCGGCTCGTAACTCCGTCATTTACATGTCACATCGGCCCATTCTCCCCGCAGCTGCCCCGGGACAATGCGGGCCAGTGTGGCTGTAATGGAAAGAGATGGGCCCTCGATATGAATGTAAGAAGCCAGTGTCATCATTCCGAGCCGGGCCACAAAGGAACTCACTCATGTTTTGTGTTGGTTATTGGAATGTGCCGCGTCGCCTGCCGCTCGGGAGATACAATACAAGTGTGAAATATTGTCCAAGATTGGAATTTTCACGCAAAAAGTTTAGTCCAGGCAATCTCGCATGACAACGAAATGGCATTGTGTGGTCTAAATCGTCCATATGTTTGGGCTTATGGGGATTGAGATGTTTTACAACTTCATGAAATTGTAGTTTTTTTTCTCCTGTTTGAGCTGTTGCCTCAGTCCTGGGTCTACAGCCTCAGTCCTGGGTCTACAGCCTCAGTCCTGGGTCTACAGCCTCAGTCCTGGATCTACAGCCTCAGTCCTGGGTCTACAGCCTCAGTCCTGGGTCTACAGCCTCAGTCCTGGGAGCAGATTTCTCTCTCAATCTTCCTTGGGTTTTTATGAGTGGTTCGTTGCTGACAGGAGGGTCTAAGGACAAGGATGATCCAGGACGTTTATTAATATTTCTGGACCGTGGTCGTCCCGTTCGCTCTGGACCAATGGCTTCTATGTAGTTGTTATTATTTTATTACTTGTGTTTGAAATGTAGGATTCTCGGATTTGTTGTTGGTGAATCCACAACTTTTTAAACTCCTCCAAAATGACTGATCTTGTGATTTAGGGCGATCCACAAATACATTTAAAATAATTGAAAAAAAAAACTAAAGAAAAACTCAAACTAATACAATTTTACATACATGTGTTGAAATAAAGTTATGATTAATAATGAACTTTGAGCCAATGATAATGAACCAGAGAATGGACACAATAGATTTTTTTTGCACCTGGAATCACAGAGTCTAAACACCAGATTATGTGATACAATTTTGATCCAGCTTTTCACCGCTCACCGCTCGCTTCCGAAAACCACCGCAAAACTCCTCAAAACATTTCCTATTTCTCTCCCCCCCTCCCCCCCCCATCACCCGCTCCCAAACCCTTCCGAGGGGAACGTGGTTGCATGTTTGGATCCACACAACCACATTCTCCGTCCTGGTGCGCGCCTCTGCGGCCTGACCGGGGATTAGAATGCCGCATCACGGCCGACGTGCCGGGGCCCAGCTGGGTACAGAGAACAGCCTCATTACGGGTGTGGGGGAGAGATGTGTGTGTGTGTGGGTGGGGGGGGGGGGTACAGAGGGGCGATAGAGGGCCGCTGGAAGTCGATGAAACCAGGGCCTGAGACAAAGTGGCCGGTCCTGATGCTCATCGGTGTTTTGTCTCGACGTGGATTTCATCATTTCTCTCAGTTCTACAATTCTGAGTTCTTAATCAATAACTCAAACTCGCGATAGATAGATAGATAGATAGATAGATAGATAGATAGATAGATAGATACATAGATACATAGATACATAGATACATAGATAGAAATTCAGGTGTCCAGTAGCAGTCTAGAAAGCTAACAATAGAAATAATCAGCAACAGCCTTTCAGGTCACAGCAGCACAGGTGGAGAAGCCTCTGGGTGGAGTAAGAAGGGTCAAAAGATGGAGCAGCCGCATTGTTCGGACCATTTTTACAGCTCTAGTCCAAAGTAAATGCTACTGTAAATGCTTCGGTAAGATTTGGAGAAAAACCGCTGAAGAAAATGGTCTGAATTTGCCCTGATATTAACACCAGATCATTCAACCCTTTTTTGCTAAATATTCCAACAGGTTTTCTTCATAGATAGTTTTTCACGGCTCAAGTTGTGAGTGAATTGTGGGTCAGGTGCGTGATTTTATTTGGGGAATTTTCCACGCACTATTTTTTTAGCCGCCGGATCGACAGACTGGGACCGGAGTGGTCAGACCGGTTTGGGAGCAACACTGAAAAGAGTCTGATCTTGTCTGTGTTTTTTTTTTTTGCTTTCTCTGTATTCTTTTGCTTTTGCATTTTTACAAGCTTATTGTTCAATCTTCTGTACACAAATATGAATTATGGTGATGGAGATTGAAAACATGCTACTACCCCGACATTTCAGGCTAGTATAATTCTTCCGATATATTCTGGGGCTTCAAACCCTTTGATTACTGTATACTGGGGCCTCAAACCCTATTATTACTGAATACTGGGGCCTCAAACCCTATTATTACTGAATACTGGGGCCTCAAACCCTATTATTACTCAATACTGGGGCCTCAAACCCTATTATTACTCAATACTGGGGCCTCAAACCCTATTATTACTAAATACTAGGGCTTCAAACCCTATGATAACTGAATACTGGGGCCTCAAGCCCTATGCTTACTTAATACAGGGGCCTCAAACCCTATGATTACTGAGTACTGGGGCCTCAAACCCTATGATTTCTGAATACTGGGGCCTCAAATCCTATGATTACTGAATACTGGGGCCTCAAACCATATCATTACTGTATACTGGGGCCTCAAACCCTATGATTACTGAGTACTGGGGCCTCAAGCCCTATGCTTACTTTATACAGGGGCCTCAAACCCTATGATTACTGAGTACTGGGGCCTCAAACCCTATGATTTCTGAATACTGGGGCCTCAAATCCTATGATTACTGAATACTGGGGCATCAAACCATATTATTACTGTATACTAGGACCTCAAACCCTATTATTACTGTATACTGGGGCCTCAAACCCTATTATTACTGTATACTGGGGCCTCAAACCCTATTATTACTGTATACTGGGGCCTCAAACCATATGATTTCTGTATGCAGGGGCCTCAAACCCTATTATTACTAAATACTAGGGTCTCAAACCCTATTATTACTGTATATTGAAGCTTCTAATCCTACTTTCACTGTAAACTTTCTCCTTTAACCCTATTCAGTCATTGAAAATATAGAATAATTACACATTTTCTGGTGATCCCAGTCCTTCCGCTCTTCTATAAATCCAGCCGCTGTTCTTGAGAGAAGTCCATGCATGTTTTATGGCGGCCTCCTGTCCGCGGCGGTGGATGGCTGCCCGGGTCGGATCCACTAATACGCCACATGTCTCCAGGATTTAATGAGACTCTGGACTCACTGTTTTTTGACAAGGAAATATCTTCTGTAATTAAGCACGAAGAAAAAAGAGAAAGACACTGTAAAAATATGTGGAAAGATATGGAAGTGTGTGTGTGTGTGTGTGTGTGTGTGTGTGTGTGTGTGTGTGTGTGTGTGTGTGTGTGTGTGTGTGTGTGTGTGTACATGGGACATACACAGACATATGGTATACAGATCAAAAGTGAATTTATTTCTGAAGTTGTGAAACCAATATGATACAGACTCGTTATAAAGTGACCAGAGCCAACCCTTTTTTTTTTTCTTTTTCTTGTAATTTTTAAGATTTTTTTACTTTATTCAAGTAAAATTGTTTTTTTTTTTGTTTATTTTACTGCGAGAGAATTATCAAAATGTATATATAACAAATCAGGTCGGAACCAGGTCTGAAGTAGCCTGGCCTTATCCATCCATACACTCCGGTCCATCATAATTTCTCTGCATGTAACATCTGGGTCTGGTCCCTGTGTTTGCCATTACAATCGGTAGAATTCCATCCGACCAATCAGAGAGCGCAGGAGGCGGGTGTTGTAGTTAGTTGTGGGTGACGACAAGAGATTGCGTCGAACGGGAAGGTTGTAGTTTGTCAATGGCGAAAAATGTGATAGTAAAGTAAATGTAATCGCTGCAAAGATCGAGGCGCTACTCCCCACGGGCTAATCCAAAAGAGAGGGCTAAAGCTAGGCTAAATGCTAACAACTCACTCGGGCAAAATTCAGACCTTAGTACGAAATGTAATTTGTACCATGGTATGGTACGACCAGGCTAGGTCTGAACCAGGTCCCAACAAGGGATGAACAGAGTCTGCACCAGGTGTGAGCCAGATCCGAGCCTGCAGGTCTGAGTCCGGACTGGGCCAAGTCTGAGCCAGGTCTGAGCCATGTCTGAGTGAGGTCTGAACCAGGACGGGTTTGAAGTGTGTCTGGAACTTTGTTAGTCAAATTTGAGAAGTTTCACCTGAAATTTATTTTTTTCTCACAAACTAGAGAAACTTGAGAAACTTCACATAATAATATCAAACAATCAATAAATCCACCAATCTTTTTTGTAGAGGACTTTTCCTACACGAGAAAACACAAAACTCATCCTATAAATCATAAACATAAACATCACACAAAGGATTAAAATCATAAATAACTACAGCACATTATAAAGAGTAGAGATAAAGTCCTTGCAAAACAGAACCCACTTCAGCCTGAATTTTGAATATTGTCAAGAAGCCAATCTTACATTTTCAGGAAGACTGATCCATATTTTAGCTTTGTAAATCTGAAACGCTGCCTCCTCATGTTTAGTCCTGACTCTGGGACCAGCAGGAGGCCAGTCCCTGTGCTCCTCAGAGTCCCACCAGGAGGCCAGTCCCTGTGCTCCTCAGAGTCCCAGCAGGAGGCCAGTCCCTGTGCTCCTCAGAGTCCAGCAGGAGGTCAGTCCCTGTGCTCCTCAGAGTCCCAGCAGGAGGCCAGTCCCTGTGCTCCTCAGAGTCCCACCAGGAGGCCAGTCCCTGTGCTCCGATAAACAAGAGCTACATAATGATATATATTTTTGCATTTTTACCAGTTTCCATCAGTTTTTTCTTAACGTCCTAAACACACGTAAATAATCATATTTCCGGAATATTAACAACTTTCTTTCCCTTCACCTGTTTGTAAAGACGACGCCAGCCTCTTTTCTCCGACTTGTCCCGGTGTAATTCTGGCTCCTCTCCGCGGCCTGCAGGGATTAGGCCGAACAGATAATTATATTAAGAGTCATTTTCAAAAACAGTTCACGATCTGCAAATCATACTTAAATCTGCTCCGGAATGCTCTTAGGTGTAATTACACCGCCTCATATCAAAGAGTACGGAGCAGGCAGCGGGGACGGGGGGGAGAGAGGGAGGATGGGGGGAGAGAGGGAGGATGGGGGAGAGAGGAAGGATGGGGGAGAGTAGAAGGATGGGGGAGAGAGGGAGGATGGAGGAGAGAGGAAGGATGGGGAGAGAGGAAGGATGGGGAGAGAGGAAGGATGGGGGAGAGAGGAAGGATGGGGAGAGAGGACGGATGGGGAGAGAGGAAGGATGGGGAGAGAGGACGGATGGGGGAGAGAGGAAGGATGGGGAGAGAGGAAGGATGGGGAGAGAGGAAGGATGGGGAGAGAGGAAGGATGGGGAGAGAGGAAGGATGGGGGGAGAGAGGAAGGATGGGGAGAGAGGAAGGATGGGGAGAGAGGACGGATGGGGGAGAGAGGAAGGATGGGGAGAGAGGAAGGATGGGGAGAGAGGAAGGATGGAGGAGAGAGGAAGGATGGGGAGAGAGGAAGGATGGGGAGAGAGGAAGGATGGGGAGAGAGGAAGGATGGAGGAGAGAGGAAGGATGGGGAGAGAGGAAGGATGGGGAGAGAGGAAGGATGGGGAGAGAGGAAGGATGGGGAGAGAGGAAGGATGGGGAGAGAGGAAGGATGGGGGAGAGAGGAAGGATGGGGAGAGAGGACGGATGGGGGAGAGAGGAAGGATGGGGAGAGAGGAAGGATGGGGAGAGAGGAAGGATGGGGAGAGAGGAAGGATGGGGAGAGAGGAAGGATGGGGAGAGAGGAAGGATGGGGGGGAGAGAGGAAGGATGGGGGAGAGAGGAAGGATGGGGAGAGAGGAAGGATGGGGAGAGAGGACGGATGGGGGAGAGAGGAAGGATGGGGAGAGAGGAAGGATGGGGAGAGAGGAAGGATGGGGAGAGAGGAAGGATGGGGAGAGAGGAAGGATGGGGAGAGAGGAAGGATGGGGAGAGAGGAAGGATGGGGGAGAGAGGAAGGATGGGGAGAGAGGAAGGATGGGGAGAGAGGAAGGATGGGGAGAGAGGAAGGATGGGGGAGAGAGGAAGGATGGGGGAGAGAGGAAGGATGGGGAGAGAGGACGGATGGGGGAGAGAGGAAGGATGGGGAGAGAGGAAGGATGGGGAGAGAGGAAGGATGGGGAGAGAGGAAGGATGGGGAGAGAGGAAGGATGGGGAGAGAGGAAGGATGGGGTAGACGGAGAGAGGAAGGATGGGGAGGCTGAGGAAGACCAGGAAAAGGGGGAGAGGAAGGAGGAGGGAGAGAAGGACTGGAGAAGAGGGAGAGAGGGAGAGAGGAAGGATTTTAAAAATTACTTTTTTTGTTCTCAGCTCAAACTCGTCCTCAGTGCAGGACGTGGAGACGCTGCTCTGTCTTTTTAACACATTTTTTAATCCAGTTTGTGTTTTAAATCGGGCCAAAAGTCCAGGAACATGGTTGAATTTTAACTGAAATTTGGGCAAATCTCAACAAAATCATAAATACATTTCACTAAGTTTAAACAATCTTAAAAATAATCGAATAATAATATTTTTAAAAATCTATATTTTTCAGTATAGATGGATTCAAAAGTTAAATCATTTTCATTTAACCAGTTTAAGTCCAGTTCACCCATTTATTTAATAACACAGTAATATACGTATACATTTGGAGTAGTAGTATTTGTACTCAAAACCCTTTAGTAACAGAATGAAGGAAATGGAAGCATAGAACCTCCAAATCATTGTAAAAAAACTGTAGTCTGTTAAACACGCAATAAAAGAAAAAAAAATATTTACTCAGCGGCAGGAAAATGTGTTATTCCTTCAGCTTTTCCCCTGTTCTACACTTTTAGCAAATGTGTGTGTTTTTTAATCTTATACTTCTTGTTCAAATTCTAATTAACACGACATTAGCCGCGTCTCTCTGACCAGACTACGTGAAGTTTGCAAATCAGCAAAATTCTCACTCAAATACTACTCCGTGTCACCTTTTTGCACACCTCAGACAAAGTACCACACCCCCTGCTTGAGAAACACTACATGCACATTAGCATTAGTAATCGCCCGCTTCTCAAACAACCAAAAAAAACCCAACTTCAACTTGTGTTTTCTCCAACCTCTGCACTTTCTCCTGTCCTGCCTGGAATTATCCCTCTTAAGACCTGAGAGAAACCTTGACAGATCCACAGAAACCTCCCGACGCTCTCTCTCTCTCTCTCTCTCGCTCCTCGTAATCCCCGCAACATTTGACGATTTCTTTTACTTTGCTTCTGTAAAAGTCGAGGGGCAGGACGCTCAAAACGCTGGAATTACCGCGGGCACGTAATTAGGTGTATTTTTCCTGCCGCGTTTTATTTAATGATTGGCTTTACTTCCACTGAGCCTTATGTGGAGAGTAATGATTCCGCACTCCAGGGACTTAAAAAGGTGGAAGAAAAAAAAAAAAAGAAAAAAAATCCCAGCCGTCGCATTTGCGGCTTTGAACAGCCCTTAATCGGAACAAAATTTAAGTTTGCGTTTTCCCTGCTTTTTTTTTTTTTTTTCGGCAGATCAAAGCCTCCAGCGCTAACGTATTATTCAATCAGAGCGGCTATTGTGCTAGCGCTTTACGGGGGATATTTTCACCTCGAGTAGGAGCCGGAGGAGTTGGAGGAATTCCGATCCTTGCCATTTGTGTAACGCTGCATACTATTAAAAAGAAGTAGCGTGGACTAGCTGTCTCCGTGTGTGTGTGTGTGTGTGTGTTTGTGTGTGTGCGGACTTTCTCTCTACTTCACACGCTAACATGCAAAACTATGCATGCAAAAAAAAAAAAAACACGTACTTACCATCCCCATCTTTAGTTGGCGAGCTAGCCAGGACCCCCTACGGCTCTTCTCACCAGTGATCATGTCCAAATTTGCACAGGAAGCCGGGCGAAACAGAGTCGTGTCAACTAGCGTGGGCGTCTTTTTTTAATTCATTATTTTTTCTTCTCTTTCTCCTCCAGTTTACTCTGTTTTTGCACTGCCAGAGATCCCGATCACCTTCTGAGGACTCCGCAAAGCAGCCAAAACCTACTTCCGCCACGTCGTGAGCGATTGGTTGAAAGGGGAAGACGACTCCGGTGCCAAGTGGAGACTTTCTGAGAGTTGCGTTTGTGTTTTTGCAATAGAAGCCTCAAAGGTAACAGCGGGACTTACTGTATAGTTACACATCGCTCTGAACTCAGATTTAACCCGTCGCTCCTGTTTATGACGGCGTGGATCGCATTTCCGATACATGGCTTCGTACGCTTGCCAATGCATTAACCTCTGTAAATGACTGTAAATGGAATCGCGAGTTCAGCTGTTGTACTTAATAATAATGCATTGGTTTTATACCGCGCTTATTTGGGGCGCTTCACATGTCATTATTCTTTCACTCCAAACACAGTGGTGATAAACTACAACTGTAGCCACAGCTGCCCTGGGGCACACTGACAGAAGCAAGGCAACCAGTCTGTGAGCTACTGGTGAACCCCGAGCTACAGACCCCTGACTTAGAGGGTATAGACCAGGCACGTCCAAACTCAGGCCCGAGGGTAAATTGCGTCCCACTGTGTCGTTCAATGTGGCCCTATGCCTGGCTAACCCAAAATACTAGAGATTTAAAACACAAGTTCACAGTGTCATCCAGCCAACTTCCACAGGCATGTTGTTTTTCGTTATGGCTGATCATCAGGCAACGGATCATCATTTTACTATTAATATATAAGTTTATGCATTTATTTATTTTTAAATTGTCTTTTGTGTGTGTTTTTAAATTGGTTTTAAAAGTTGATTGATTGATGGGTTGACGTTGTTGGTCCCTGGAAAAGTCTAAACTAAAGTGGCGCCCTCTTAGTCAAAAGTTTGGACACCCCTGGTATAGACATGTGCGACCATCCCCACCGACTCCCACTGATGTCTGCTGTCGTTGTGTCCATGGGCTAGACACTTAACCTCACTTTATCAAGGCTAAGACTGCAACCCCCCAACCCAGAAATGGATAAAGGGAAAGAAAATGGATGCATGGAATGGAATAAAAAAGAATGAGAAATGCTAAGTGTTATTCAAGGCATGCTCCCTCCTGGAAAAAAAGAATTTGGATTGTATTTTCTAAGATTTAAGTAATAACACATTTATTTCTAGCCCTAGTTTTTCTTTCATTTTAGGCTTTTACCAAATGCTTGAGATTCAGTTTGACGGTAAAAGTCCCTGAAACGAAGTGAGGTTTCCCAAAGACCGATTTCAGTCGGTTTGAAATGCCACTATGTACCTATCCAATGGCAAAACATTTAGTAACCAAGCAATTAGAGAAAAAAAACATCATGAAAATTGCCATAAGCCTTTTGGAACACAACAGTTTAATCTTTAACTCGGAGAAAACGTCTCGTGTTTCAGATCGATATTCAAAACTCACACATCATATATTTTAAAACCATCGGAGAAATTAAAGTTTCTGTTGTTTTAATAATCCAAAAGTCCACCAAATTAACTAATCCCGCACCGCTCTGAATACTTTCACTCTGGTCTCCAACATTTCTCAGCTCACTTTTCTTGTCGAACTCCCTCCTGCTCGCCACCTTGTCCGCGCAAACTAGCTGTCGTTGAATTTCATTACCATACTTTACAAGTGCGGCCGTAGTTAGCATGTGTTTGGCTCTTGTGTCACTATTTCAGCCCGGCTGGTATGGTAGTGGTGGGGGTGGGGGGTGGGGGGTAGGGGTGGGGGCTGGCACATGGCCCCGGGGTCCCAGCCGGTGTGCGAGTCTGACTGTAAGCTCACATTTGTGTCCCTGAGCGAAGGAAAAGAGAGGTGGGGATGGCCGTGTGTGTGCGTGTGTGTGTGTGTGTGTGTGCGTGTGTGTGTGTGTGTGTGTGTGTGTGTGTGTGGGTGGAAGGAATGGGGCATTTTGGGTGACGATTTGAGATTTTGGGGGGTGGGTGGGGGCTGGGGGGTGGTACTGCCATGTGTGCTGCGGACTGTGCCCACTCGGACCTCTCTCTCCGCTCGGCCCGGGCATCCTGTCGTTCAAGATGTGATGATTTGGGTCCTAAACTTCCATCTTCTCCGGGAAAAATACGGAGCTTTGTCTCTGTGGACTTTGCAAATGGAATATTCACAGGTCCTGGACAGTGGTCAAAGCGCTCCCTGTCGACCCACGGCTCCTGTGTGTTTGTTATTGTTGCATTTCCTGTGTTCTGTTTGATTCTCTCTGGTCTCTCTCTGGTCTCTTACCTGTTATAGTCTCACTTTGGTCTCTCTTTGGTCTCTGGTCTTTCTATAGTTTAAGTCTCTTACCTGTCTCTTTGGTCTCTCTCTAGTCTCTCTTTGGTCTCTCTCTAGTCTCTCTTTGGTCCCTCTTTGGTCTCTCTCTAGTCTCACTCTAGTCTCTCTCTAGTCCCACTTTGGTCTCTCTCTAGTCTCTCTCTAGTCTCTCTTTGGTCTCTCTCTAGTCACTCTCTAGTCTCTCTTTGATCTCTCTCTAGTCTCTCTCAGGTCTCTCTTTGGTCTCTCTCTAGTCTCTCTCTAGTCTCTCTTTGGTCCCTCTTTGGTCTCTCTCTAGTCTCTCTTTGGTCTCTCTTTGGTCTCTCTCTAGTCTCTCTTTGGTCCTTCTTTGGTCTCCTTCTAGTCTCTCTTTGGTCTCTCTCTAGTCTCTCTCTAGTCTCTCTCTAGTCTCTCTAAGGTCTCTCTCTTGTCTCTCTTTGGTCTCTCTTTGGTCTCTCTCTAGTCTCTCTCTAGTCTCTCTTTGGTCTCTCTTTGATCTCTCTTTGGTCTCTCTTTGGTCTCTCTCTCGTCTCTCTTTGATCTCTCTTTGGTCTCTCTTTGATCTCTCTTTGGTCTGTCTTTGGTCTCTCTCTAGTCTCTCTCTAGTCTCTCTAAGGTCTCTCTTTGGTGACTCCTTGGTCTCTCTCTTGTCTCTCTTTGGTCTCTCTTTGGTCTCTCTCTAGTCTCTCTCTAGTGTCTCTCTCATCTCTAGCCTCCAGCTATTATTTCCTCTCCACATTATTTGGACTCATGAGGTGATGTTACATGTACATCAACTGTGTACACTAGATCAAGCAGTATCACTCCCAGCCTCTCTCTCCCTCCTCTCCCTCCTCTCTCTCCCCTCTCTCTCCCCTCTCTCTCCCCTCGTTTTCTCCTCTCCCTCCTTCCTCTATCTCTCCTCAAACTTTTCCCGGTCACACAGCCAACTTTCCTCTTTCCGATGCGGCGTGGTCTCGCTCGTCTCGTTTGCGTGATCTCGCCGGGCGTCAGTCTGTGCCACTCCGACTCTACTTCCTCCTCGGTGAACGCCATGGCACTAATGAACCCCCCCCCCTCCCTCTTCCTCCTCCTTCCCCCTGCGCTGTCACTGAGCATCCCCGGCCCACCGGACATCATCAGGGGCCAAGTCCGAGGCCGAGGTGACCCGAGCGCCACGGCCTAGACAAGAGAGCGCGGGGGGGGGGCTTTGGGAGCGTGCTGGACTGGCCCCGGGGCAGAACCGTCACCGGACCAACGCATCAGGGCTTTGTAATGAAGGCGCTTGACTTGTTTCAAACTTGGGCGGAGGAAGACTTCCACCACCGCCTTCAGAAGCTTGCCGTTAGTTTTTCGTACTCGAGTCACCCTGTCGCCCTAAATCACTGCAGTAGTTTCAAGATGAGATAAGAGCAGCTCACATACAGGACAGTAGTAATGGTTAGTAAGTAAGTACAAGATATACAGTACATAATAACTAGCAGTAGTAGTAGTAGTAATAAAATAAGCTATAACTTTGCTGTAAATGCTTCAATATCAATCAAAATCTTTCAAAATATTTATAGGCATAGTAGTTGTGACCGTGCATATGTGTGTTTGTGTGTGTGTCCGTGTATGTGTTTATCTCAAAGCCAATAATCCAGGTTTTTGTACATTTTCTCCATTATTTTCACACATATTTTACTTTTGTTTCTCTCCTCATCAAACTTTTCAGCTTGTTTTGACACTCTTGCTTCAGAACTGTCTATCCTCCCGTTCCCTGTACACACCAGCAGCAGCAGCAGCAGCAGTAGCAGCAGCAGCAGCAGCAGTAGCAGCAGCAGCAGCAGTTGTGTAGAGCAGGGCATGTGTAGCCGGGGGGCGTCGGCCAATCAGAGGCGAGCACGAGATGGCGAGAGGACAGCACATGCTCAGAGCGATGCGGCGGCCACGACTGCACCACTGCTGTCAAAACGACTGCTCAGGCCGCGGCGGGGACCGGGGAGATGTTTCAGAGTTGGGATGTTTTGCCCAAAAGTTTTTACAAAAAATTCTCAGACTGATCCAGATCCAGAGAATGTGTTTCGAAGTCTGCGGCGTTGGAGGACCAGAGAAAAATGGTTCTTACCCTGAACATGGGAGAGAACGGCTGAAAAGTAAAATGAAATATGTCTAAAAATGTGGCTGTGGAAGCTCTTTATCTTTGGGAATAAGAGTAGATTATAATCCCAGAGTAGAGTAGAGACCAGAGAGGGATCAGAGAGAGAGCAAAGAGAGACCAGAGAGGGACCAGAGAGAAACCAAAGAGAGACCAGAGATAGACCAGAGAGAGACCAGAGAGAGACCAGAGAGTTCAAAGAGAGACCAGAGAGAGACTAGAGAGAGAGGGACCAGAGAGAGATCAGAAAGAGACCTAGAGCTGAATGAGCACAAATGTCAATAAATGTGAATAAATGTCATGTATCATTACTGTCTCAGACCCTCTGCATCAAAATAGAACCACACACACAAACATTGTACTTGTCGCACTCGAGTTTCTCGCTAGTGGCTCGCTTTTGCCTCTCTATGGTCTCTTTCTGGTCTCTCTCTTGTCTCTCTGGTCTCTCTCTAGTCACTCTCTCATCTCTCTCTCTCTAGTCTCACTTTGGTCTCACTGGTGTCTCTCTCTTGTCCCTCTGGTCTCTCTAGTCTCCCTCTCATCTCTCTGGTCCCTCTGGTGTCTCTTTCTGGTCTGCGTCTCATCTCTCTGGTGTCTCTCTGGTCTCTCTAGTCTCTCTCCAGTCCCCCTCTCGTCTCTCTTTCTCTGGTCTCTCTTTCTGGTCTCTCTAGTCTATCTCCAGTCACTCTCTAGTCTCTCTCTAGTCTCATTCTGGTCTCTGGTCTGTTGTTAGTGAACCCATTTCTAATAAACTTTTTTTTTAATCCCGTGGGGCGGCGCATCACGAGGCCCACAGCTACCGTCCACTCTCCTGGACGTCTTTCCGTCAGTCGTGTGATCCGGCGGCCATCTTGCTTCTTTAAAATGCAGATGCGAGGTGCGGCGAGCCCCAGCGTTCTTTAAAAAGCCGCGCCTCGGGCTACGGCGGCGCTCGTCTGTTTTACCATCACACAAACCGTTGTTAAAGGGGATCACACGAATCCCAATCTCCGCAGATGAAACGCTAATTGACATGAATAATGTATTTGTGTGGCGTGTGTTAAAGATATCAAGAAGGAGAAAAAAATAGTCAAAAACTTTTGCTTCAAACGGGGCCTGGGAGACGCCGCTGTCTTCTTCACACATCTGCACGATTCTCAAAGGTGCTTTCACTTCCTGTTTTTGTGGCTTCATTGGATCAGACACAAGTTGAAAAAAATTACATTTGTAGCAAAGTTTTTTATTGCGGCGTTCAGACACATGCGCAGTAGTTTTTAAGCAGGTCTTGTTTCTCTTCAGGGGCAGAGGGACGGGTGGAGTCATAGAGAATGTGTGTGGAGGTTGGTAGGGAAGTGCTCATGGATGAAGTTTGGCCCCACTCGCTATGGTTCCTGTTGGTTTAAGTGTAAAAGTAAAGTTCAGCTCAGTGTGTCAGACTGTTGTGGAGCAGCGTTTGTAGTCAAAGTTCTGGAAGAGAGAGACTAAGGAGAAACAAGAGAGAGAGAGACCAAAGACAAACTAAAGATAGACCAGAGAGAGAGACCAGAAAAAGTACAGTGAGAGAGCAGAGAGAGACCAGCGAGAGAGACCAAAGAGAGACCAGACAGAGACACCCAAGACAGATCAAAGAGAAAGAACAAGAAAAAAAACCGAGAGAGACACCAGAAAGAGGGAGAGACCAAGAGAGAGACACCTGAGAAAGAGAGGGACAAAGAGAGAGAAACTCAAGAGACAACAGAGAGAGAAACCAGAGGGAGACCAGAGTGAGGCCAAAGAGAGAGAACAGTTGGAGACCAGAGTGAGAACAAAGAGAGACCAGAGAGAGAAACCAAAGTGAGAAGAAAGAGAAACCAGAGACACCAAGGAGAGAGAGCAGTTGGAGACCAGAGAGAGAAAGACACCAGAGAGAGACCAGAGAGAGACACCAAAGAGAGACCAGAGAGAGACACCAAAGAGCGAGACCAGAGAGACACCAAAGAGAGACACCAAAGAGAGAGACCAGAGAGAGACACCAGAGAGAGACACCAAAGAGAGAGACCAGAGAGAGACACCAAAGAGAGAGACCAGAGAGAAACACCAAAGAGAGAGACCAGAGAGACACCAACGAGAGAGACCAGAGAGTGACACCAAAGAGAGACACCAGAGACAGACCAGAGAGAGACCAAAGAGAGACCAGAGAGAGACACAAAAGAGAGAGACCAAAGAGAGAGACCAGAGAGTGACCAGAGAGAGGCTTAAAACAATCTCCATGTTATTCTAGCAGGTATATAATGTTGTCAGAGTATGTGGAATGAGACCAGAGAGAGAGACCAAAAAGAAAGACCAAGAGAGAGAGACACCACAGGAGAGAGTGAGAGAGATTGCCAGGGACCAGCATAACCACAAAACTATTTCCCGGCCCTTGACCTGCGGTGCGAGTCCAGGGGAAGGCTCTGTTATCTGCGCTCCGGGCCCACTCCATATTTGTGCGGGTCGTTAGCATTCAGGGCGACATGCTAACGACCTGGCCCCCCACAAAGGAGCGCGTTGCGAGGCTGAACTTTGGCTGCGTGGGGCGTGGGGCGGTGGATGTCTGACATGTCTGACGCTCTGGTGCTGCCCCTGGATCCGGGATTCCGCCGCAGAAAGAACGAACGCTTATAGTTTTACCATTTCTCGTTTTGTGATTGATTGACTTCAACTTGTTCCGCGCCTCGCCTCACACAGGCCCAACTGAAAAGCACCTTCGTCATTTTGTAAACTTGTTTTTGGGAACTGAGCTGTATGTGCACTATTTTTACTCTATGTTTTTAAAAGTGAAGCCTGGTTTGTGAAAGGTGAATGGACTTTAGTCTCTCTCTCTTTGGGGTCTCTCTCTAGTCTCTCTCTGGTGTCTCTCTTTGGGGTCTCTCTCTAGTCTCTCTCTGGTCTCTCTCTCTGGTCTCTCTCTCTGGTGTCTCTCTTTGGTGTCTCTCTCTGGTCTCTCTCTCTGGTGTCTCTCTTTGGTGTCTCTCTCTGGTCTCTCTCTCTGGTGTCTCTCTTTGGTGTCTCTCTCTGGTCTCTCTCTCTGGTGTCTCTCTTTGGTGTCTCTCTCTGGTCTCTCTCTTTGGTGTCTCTCTCTGGTCTCTCTCTTTGGTGTCTCTCTCTGGTCTCTCTCTTTGGTGACTCTCTGGTCTCTCTTTGGTGACTCTCTCTGGTGTCTCTCTCTGGTCTCTCTCTGGTGTCTCTCTCTGATCTCCAACTGTTGACTCTCTTTGGGGTCTCTGGTTTCTCTTTGGTCTCACTTTGGTCTCTCTGGTCTCTTTTTGTTCTCACTCTGGTCTCTCTCTCTTGGTCTCTCTCTTTCTGGTGTATCTCTCTGGTTTCTCTCTCTTTCTCTGGTCTCCAACTGTTCTCTCTCTTTGGTGTCTCTCTGGTCTCCCTCTGGTCTCTCTCTCTGTTGTCTCTTGAGTCTCTTTTTGTTCTCACTCTGGTCTCTCTCTCTTTGTCCCTCTTTTTCTCAGATGTCTCTCTCTGGTTTATTCATGGTCTCTCTCTTGTTCTCTCTCTCTGATCTGTCTTGGGTGTCTCTGTCTGGTCTCTGTCTGGTCTCTCTCTGTTCTCTCTTTGGTTCTATTCTTATTCTATGTTTTTAATCGTGAAGCCTGGTTTGTGATCCTGGTCTGTGAAAGGCGCTATACTGTATGAATAAACTTGAGCCGCAGCTGCCCCACTGTGGCACTAGGTGTTCCCAGAGGTCTCCCATCACAGTACTAACCAGACCCATCCCTGCTTAACCTCAAAGGCCTAATGGGATCTGGCTCACATTGTTTTTGGTCTCAGTAAGTAAACTGTCAAAGAGGTGCAAACAACACAGACAAAAAAAAATGCTACAAGCATTAACTCATTGTGTCCCATTGACGCATTAATACGTCAAATGCCTTTTTTGCTATTTTCACGTTCCCAGATGCCTATTGTAACTGATATGTATGGGGATGACTTGAGACCATATTTTATCGAGCCAGCAGGTGGCAGCATTGCTCTCTGAATGGTTTGAAAACAGTTAGGTGCACATGTTGTGCCTCTTTTTTCTCAACTTTCTGGTGATTTCAGTAAAACTTCCCTCTACTCGACGGAGGATTACAGGGGAACGAAAAAAGCTATAAACAAAATTATTTTTGCCGAGGAAAGTAGACAGTCCATTCTTTTAGAATCTGGTGTCGAATTTCAGCTAGTCATAGTACACAATATTCTGTGGGTCTTTAAAAATCAGTAAAAACCATCAGAAACGGCTGGCAATATGGGAGTACCTGTTCTGAAATGGGCTGGCAGTCAATGAGTTAACGGCAATGAAATTAGTTACATAAATTAAAAAAACGGAGAAAAAAAAACAGTCTGGTAACCTTAATCGTAAATCATTAAACGCCTTCCATCATTCCTTTATTGTACATGTTTTACTGTCCAGGTGTTCAGGAGGAAACCGGAGCACCTGGAAGAAACCTTCTGGCTCCGCACATGTGGTAACCACTGCACCACCGACCTCATGACTTTGTGACTTATACAGTAGTGACTCAAAGGGTTCATAGTGGCTCACAGGGCTCGTAGTGGCTCACAGGGCTAATAGTGACTCACAGGGCTCATAGTGGCTCACAGGGCTCATAGTGACTCACAGGGCTCATAGTGACTCACAGGGCTCATAATGACTCACAGGGCTCACAGGGCTCATAGTGGCTCACAGGGCTCATAGTGACTGACAGGGCTCATAGTGGCTCACAGGGCTCATAGTGACTGACAGGGCTCATAGTGGCTCACAGGGCTCATAGTGGCTCACAGGGCTCATAGTGACTGAGGGCTCAGTGGCTCACAGGGCTCATAGTGGCTCACAGGGCTCATAGTGACTCACAGGGCTCATAGTGACTCACAGGGCTCATAGTGACTGACAGGGCTCATAGTGGCTCACAGGGCTCATAGTGACTGACAGGGCTCATAGTGGCTCACAGGGCTCATAGTGGCTCACAGGGCTCATAGTGGCTCATAGGGCTCATAGTGACTCACAGGGCTCATAGTGACTCACAGGGCTCATAGTGACTGACAGGGCTCATAGTGACTGACAGGGCTCATAGTGGCTCACAGGGCTCATAGTGGCTCACAGGGCTCATAGTGACTCACAGGGCTCACAGGGCTCTTTCTGAAGACGAAGGCCGCATGTCGTGGTCTGATCCGTTTACAACTTACATTTCTGTTTCTGTCTCTTGCGATGGAACGACTTCTTTCAGAGACGTGAATTAGTTCTGGATTGGAGCTTACATCGTTCTATTGTGTGTGCTTTGAAACTTAGGTACCCCAGCTTTAATGTGGCTATGCTGCAGCAGCAGCAGCAGCAGCAGCAGCAGGATTGAATGAGAGCAGCTGAAACACTGAAGCAAGGGGAGAGATGTGGGGTGAGGGGAGGGGGCGTGGGAGGTGAGGGGTGAGGGAGGGGGAGGTGAGGGGTGAGGGAGCCTTGTTCATCTCTTGTTATGCTGCTAATGTGTGTGATTTAAGGGGGAATTATGCACATCTCAACGTGGCTGTAAATGACATTATTCATGCACAGGTGCCGCACTGAGCTCCTGAATGATAATTAAGATAATCTTTCTCTTTTTCGGGTCGTTCGCAGCCGCCGCTTTCTCACGGATCCACTTTGTTCACACTATCTCCTGTGTCAATACCTCGCTCCGCTGCAGCCGCTGCTCTGCCATTGTCTGATCCTTATTCAGCATTAAAACGCACTAACAAGTGAGACCAGCTCCGGTTCTCCCCCGAGTCTCGCCGCATCTCGCTGAAATGACGTGCCAACTTGAATTAAAGTGAGAGAATTAAAAAAAGAGGCACCGAGGCAAAAGGAAAAGAAAAAAAACTTTAGCGAGGCAGAAACTTGGCGGCCGCGTTCCCGAGGGAGTTCGCTGCGCAATGAATTCCTCAAACCAGAATCTGAAGACATTGATGTGGAGCACTTTGCGAGCGATAATCTTGTTTCCATAAAGACACATGATTAGTTTTGGAAACGGGGAAGAAATGTTGCCGGTGAAGAGTGTGGCTCTCAGATATTAAGGACGTTTAGAATGAATCGAAACAAAAAAAATCTCCGCACTGGTTCTGGTGCAGCGCCAGCCTTGTTCTGCCAAACATTTAACTTTCCTGGACTATTAGAAAAGTGCTCGTGGATGAAGTTTGGCTCCTATTGTCTTACATGGGCTAGCTCAGTGTGGCAGACTGTCCTGGTTAAGAGGGAGCAGCGTCTGCAGTCAAAGCTTTGAGAGACAAAGACCAGACAGAGAGAGAGACCAGAAGAGAATAGTGCGAGACCAGAGAGGGACCAGAGAGAGAGAGAGAGACCAAAGAGAGACCAGAAGAGAACAGAGACCAGAGGAAGACCAGAAGAGAATAGAGAGAGACCAGAGAGGAACCAGAGAGAGAGAGAGAGAGATAGAGAGACCAAAGAGAGACTAGAAGAGAAGAGAGGGACCAGAGGAGAGCAGTGAGACGAAATAGAGAACAGAGAAAGACCAGAAGAGAATAGAGAGAGACCGGAAGAGAAAATACATTGCAAAACTTAATTCAAGCACATTCTGACTTAGCCTCAAAAGAACGTTCTCCAATGGGACAAAGCAAAATGATTTAGTTTTTAAAAGATACAAAAATAGTCTCCCTAGGAATGAAAAAAATAGAGCAACAATTGTGTTTAAATCAGACTAAATGACTTGATGAGAATCTGGTTTTAACACAGTCCAAATGTGCTAAAATTAAGATAAAAAAAAAAATACAGGTTCAGATTTTGCAGTGTGGAGAGAAACCGGAGCGAGACGGCAAAAAAGTTAACTGTGCAATGAATTAGGAATGAATCGGCCCAACAAAAAAAATCAAAATTGAAAAACTCACGGTCGCACTGGTCCTGGTTTCGCGCCAGCCTCGTCATCCCAAACTTTCCTCCTTCTCCCGAAACAACACATGAAAGACATTGTGTTGTGATGTGTTTGGACAGTAGCGGCCCGCGCGTTGCCAAATCCTCTTGTCGGGGGAAAAAAAAAGCGTTTCGGCAGGAGATGGAGAGACCCCCGGCGTCTGTGGACCCTCTCTGAGCTGTAAACACCCAGACGATTATCCCAAAGAGACTACAGCTGTATTGTTTTAGCCCGGCCACTTGTTTACCACGCTCGGGGAAGAAAACCTGCCATTCTTTTTGGAAAGGGCGCATCCCAAACTCAAACATGGGTCTGATCAAGCGGGCCCTGGCCACACCCGCGGCTTCGAATTAACTGGAGAGGGCTGTTTTGGGTCTGTTTTCTGCTGGGGACAATCCATCGGGGCCAAAAAGGGGAGAGAGAGATGTTCAGGGAGAAGGTAGATGGGCCGAAAAACTTTGTCGTGACTACGGGACTAGGTTTGGGACTCGTTTCATCGTAAACGTAGAGTCGTGTGAGGTTAAAGGAACTGTGTGTATGTTTTTGATGAAACGTTGCGTACACATGTTCAAATGCAATTCAATTTATTGTATTCGTGACTCGCCCTGAAATCACAACAGCAGTTTTTTTCCAAGGACTAGAGAAAAATCTGAAAATTGATCATTGAATCATGGAATCATCACTTTCCTTTGACCACTCAAGATATTATATACAGGCTCGTACTGAGAGACTGAGGCTGTAGATCCAGGACTGAGGCTGTGGATCCAGGACTGAGGCTGTAGATCCAGGACTGAGGCTGTAGACCCAGGACTGAGGCTGTGGATCCAGGACTGAGGCTGTGGATCCAAGACTGAGGCTATGGATCCAGGACTGAGGCTGTAGATCCAAGACTGAGGCTGTAGATCCAAGACTGAGGCTATGGATCCAGGACTGAGGCTAGCTTTTTTTGTTTTTTTTTTATCTTCATAGGTTTTACTCATTGCATACTTCTACCTTAGTAGTCTACAGTATTTGCACTGCTTCATTACTTCTACCTTACTAGTCCTAACAGTATTTGCAGTACTACATTAAAGGAGCTATTACCGTTTCTGCAAGGTTTGAATGTTTAGCCCCGCCCCCAACTCGCTCACAGGCTTCTCATTTCCCCTACGCTCTCTTCCCACGGAGCAATCTAGTATTTGCGATCTGATGCTAACATTAGCATTAGCAAAACTTAAGCTGCACAACAATCACTGATGAAATGGTACAAAAGCAACGCACTGCTAACAAAATATATAACTGAAAGATTAGCGATAGTTCCGTGTCCTAATGTAGTCCGAGCATAGATAGTCCGAGCATGGATAGTCCGAGCAGAGATAGTCCGAGCATGGATAGTCCGAGCATGGATAGTCCGAGCATAGATAGTCCGAGCATGGATAGTCAGAGCGTAGATAGTCCGAGCATGGATAGTCAGAGCATAGATAGTCCGAGCATAGATAGTCCGAGCATAGATAGTCCGAGCATAGATAGTCCGAGCATAGATAGTCCGAGCAGAGATAGTCCGAGCATGGATAGTCCGAGCATAGATAGTCCGAGCATGGATAGTCAGAGCATAGATAGTCCGAGCATAGATAGTCCGAGCATGGATAGTCCGAGCAGAGATAGTCCGAGCATAGATAGTCCGAGAATGGATAGTCCGAGCATAGATAGTCCGAGCATAGATAGTCCGAGAATGGATAGTCCGAGCATAGATAGTCCGAGCATATATAGTCCGAGAATGGATAGTCCGAGCATGGATAGTCCGAGCATAGATAGTCCGAGCGTAGATAGTCCGAGCATGGATAGTCCGAGCATGGATAGTCCGAGCATAGATAGTCCGAGCATAGATAGTCCGAGAATGGATAGTCCGAGCATAGATAGTCCGAGCATGGATAGTCCGAGCATAGATAGTCCGAGCATATATAGTCCGAGAATGGATAGTCCGAGCATGGATAGTCCGAGCATAGATAGTCCGAGCGTAGATAGTCCGAGCGTAGATAGTCCGAGCGTAGATAGTCCGAGCATAGATAGTCCGAGCAGATTCCAGCACTACGGCCCCCGTCTCTGGAACAGTCTGCCGGAGGAGCTCAGGGCCGCAGAGAACATTCATATTTTTAAGAGTAGGCTCAAGACGCACCTGTTTAGAGTAGCTTCTGATTAGTATTTATTATTTATTATTGCTTTATAGCACATCTATTTATGTTTTTAGACACATTATATTTTTATTTATTTTTATTATTTACTATTTTTAATTATTTATTGTATCTACCCATTTACTATTGCTATTATCAATATTAGGCAGCTGCCATTTTTCTTTTTATTGTCACATTTTATTGTTCTACTTTCTATTGTATTATTGTATTGTTTTAGTGTCCCCAGTGTTTCCTCTGGAGGAGCCCTCTGCACTGAGAGCTGGGGTCTGCTGTGGCTTCGGGGGTCTGGCTCTTGGATCCGGTGGGGGTCTGGGGCCTCCTCTCTCCTCTGGGTCCTATGGGGTCTGAGTCCTGGGCCTGGTGGGGTCTGGGGCCCCTCTCTCCTCTGGGTCCTGTGTCGTTCCCTGTGGCTGCAGCCGGCTCTCTGCTCCTGGTGCAGATGGCTCCTTGGATGGCGCTTCTTCAGCCGGTTACATCTGCTCCCAGCCCCATTTCTTTTTATTGTTTTACCTATTTTACCTGATATGACTTTATACTTGTGTATGTGTGTGTGTGTGTGTGTGTGTGTGTGTGTATATGTGTGTGTGTGTATACGCATGTGGTTGTATATATAATTATAAATGTGGTTTTGGGGGAGTCTGTGGGGAGGAGGGTTTAGGGCTGGGCATGTTGGATTGTTTTTAACTGAACTGTAAAGCACTTTGTGTTACCCTTTTTGTATGAAAAGCGCTTTATAAATAAAATTTGATTTGATTGATTGATAGTCCGAGCATGGATAGTCCGAGCATAGATAGTCCGAGCATAGATAGTCCGTGCATAGATAGTCCGAGCATAGATAGTCCGAGCAGAGATAGTCCGAGCAGAGATAGTCCGAGCAGATAGTCCGAGAACAGATAGTCCGAGCAGAGATAGTCCAAGCATAGATAGTCCGAGCATAGATAGTCCGAGCATAGATAGTCCGAGCATAGATAGTCCGAGCATAGATAGTCCGAGCAGATAGTCCAAGGACAGATAGTCCGAGGACGAGCACAGATAGTCCGAGCAGAGATAGTCCGAGCATAGATAGTCCGAGCATAGATAGTCTGAGCAGATAGTCCGAGCGTAGATAGTCCGAGGCAGTCCCGCAGGTCTTTTCCATAGACAAGTCTCTCCAGAGGATACGATGTAAGCTAACTATGTTCACCTGGGCTTGATTTCTTCTTTGATCATTTTCTCGCTTTAGTTCCCTCTTCTCTTCCTCACTGTTGTGTGGTTTGGGCTGTTTTGCTGTGTCTGCAGTTACAGCCAGAGGTGTTATAGCCACTTATGCTAACATGCTAGTGTGTTTAGCAGCGCTGTAGAGGCTAGAGGACGCCGCCTCGTTCTGTGATTGGAGGAGAGCGGGCGTCATGATAAGTCTCTACTTTCTACGCCCTGAATTCATACACAGATGAATCAATTAGCTCAAGTTTTCAATTAAATTACGGATCATAATACAACTTGTATGCAGTAATAAGCATTTTTATGAACTCTTTAGAAAAAAAATTGGGTATAGCTTCTTTAAATCTACCTTAGCAGTCGTTACAGTATTTGAAGTATTACAAATAGTACTTTTTCCTCCCTTTCATAACGGGGTTCTTAAGAATCTTATTGTCTTTAAAATGCTATATTTTGACTGTTTTGGATCTTTTTATTGTTGTTTTGTACTTGTAATTGTCTGCTGTCCTTTTTTTTCTACTTCTTGTTTCTCAAAACTCGGCGACAATCCACTTTCCTTTCTCCAAATTGCAGACTCTCCACAGTTTTGTGTCTATAAAGAGCACTATCGTTGTGTTTATTTCTGATTAAAAATCCACAACGGGCTGAAAACCAGAAAGTCTCCCTCCGCACATTAATCCCATCTCACATTTATGGATTCCGCTTGGAACAAACCGAAACCGCTATTAAGAAAATGTGAAAAAGTAATTATAGAAATGAGAGGCGAGTTGCTGATCCTCGACTCGGGCATAAAAACCGCCGCATATTTGTTTAACCTTGGATCATAATGTAAAGATGAGGAGTCAAATTGCTAAATCAATAATTATTTGGAACATAATATACTCGCGAGACGGCGGCAGTAAACGGCGGCAACAGGCTCCCGTGGTTTTAACCTGATTACCGGCGCGGCCTCGCTCTCCCGACGCAGCTTTTTTTGTTTTTCTGATGACAGGCAATTTGGAAAAGGGCCCATGGTCCCGAGCCACAGGTGAAGGAATGAAGTGCTGTAAACAAAAGGCCCGGATGTGTTTTTTTTAAATTATTTATCCAGGAATGCGTTTTTTTATGTTGCCATTAGCAGATTGGAAGTTTAACGGCGTTCGGCGGTTCCCAGCGGAGGGAACCGGGGCCGTGGTGATGGGAGTAAACAGGATTAGATGCATGTTGAGGTCGGGAGTTTGGCCAAGCTGGTTTTTGGATTTTGATATAAACGTTTTATAGTTGAATGTTTTATTTGATATTCAATTTCACACAAAAAATAATAATAGATAATAATAATAATAATAATAAAATGAAGAAAGAAAAATAAATGTCCCAACCCTCTCCCTCTCCTCTTGTCATAAGTTTTGGGTCTCTGGCCTAATTCACTGGTCTCTCTTTGGCCTCTCTTTCTCTGGTCTCTCTCTTCTCTCTTGGCTCTCTCCCAGGACTCTCTGTGGCCTCTCTCTCTTTAGTCTCTCTCTCTGGTCTCTCCCTAGTCTCTCTCTGGTCTCTCTCTCTTGGCTCTCTCCCAGGTCTCTCTCTCTCTTGGCTCTCTCCCAGGTCTCACTGTGGCCTCTCTCTCTGGTCTCTCTCTCTTGGCTCTCTCCCAGGTTTCTCTTTGGCCTCTCTCTCTGGTCTCTCTCTCTCTCTTGGCACTCTCCCAAGTCTCTCTCTCTCTCTCTAGCCTCTCTTTGCTCATGAGACACAAGCGGTCCACATGAGTTTCCTACACAGACTGGGCGCCCGCTTGGAGGGTGAGGAGCTCGGAGTAGAGACGCTGCTTCTCCACGTGTAGAGGAGGCTCCTATGTATTATTTACAGCTGCGTTTACTGAGATCGAACTGTTTGATTCCTTGATCTGCTCTTGGCAAATCCACAACTTTAATGCTGTTGTGATTTAATGCGATATGAAACAACTTTGATTTAATTCAATTATTTGAATAGTTAATATGGATTTTCTTAAACATTGTACAGAATATCAACATGACCTTGGCCTGAGAAATGCGCTAAATAAATACATACTACTATTTTCCTTCATACACTACATCACTGAAGTCACTGTAGCTGACAACATAGTTAAAAGTTCATATCCAACCATCATTATAGGAAGATACGAAAACACATAAGCCTTATTTGTGTGTGTGTGTGTGTGTGTGTATGTTTTATTCCCCCACTTTCTTGTTTGTGGCTTTAAAATACCGTACCATGATCACTGCTCAAAAACCAACTCCAGACTAAGACTCCCACTTTAAAACGCAACACAACGGCTAAACTAAAACACACAGATGTCAAGTGGACATTACAATTCAACAATATTTATCTGTTCAGGCTTTTTCTTTTGACCCACGAGCGCATGACACCACTCTATGCGCTCTCTCCAATTACAAGTTTTGGCTGCGCCTCCCCAAACTCCCCCAAACTCCCCCATTACCATAATAATTCTCCGTACAGATAGATTTACATATTCCGATTTGAGCGCTGCCCGTCATCCCGCTCCCTCATTAAACACACGCTATCTGCCGTCCCTTTAAGAAGTGAAATCTCTATTCAAATAGCTTTTAATTTTGCCCGCCGACTTGTAATTGCTGTTTACACCAGTGGCTTTTTAGACCGCTTTCACCGCCGCTTTTTCCCGTAAATAATCCTTGTCAATCTTTAAGTCGCTCTTGCGCGTTATCAAGCGACCAGAAACATAAACAGCGCGTAATTGACTGCGGCGGGGTTAGCGTGCGCGATCGTAGCCGCGTTTTTATTTATTTTTTGATTCCCTCTCTCGTCTTCTTTCGTCTTTCTCCCCCGATTCTCAACGTAATCTTCTTTTTGCCTGACGTTGGCGAGCCCCATTCAGATGGCCCGAGCTAATGCCGCGCTAACCTCAGTCTACTTGCGGCGATTAAGTTTGAAAGAGGCGCGTTTTATCGGCGGCCAACACAAGAGTTGACAATCTGAAGACCTCGCAAAGACTAGAAATAATTACGATCTTTTTGAATGCTGAGAGCCGAGTCGGTGCTGAGACAAGAGCTAAGCTTGTTAAACAAATGTGGTGGCAATTAACTGGTGCATCCCCCAAACCCCTCCCCCCCTTCTGACTGTTTGTGCTTTTATCACCTGAAAATGGATTATAATTCCGCGGCTCTCGCTTGACCATAAAGTTGTGGGTAATTGAAATGCCGGGTCTAAATTGGGTTGCATTGTTTTTGGGTGAAGTTGGGAATTTTCACGAATGCGGCAGCGGTGAAACTTGGGTCTGAAGCCGCAGACCGCTACCCCCTGTTTTTGTCTCTCTCTCTCTCTGGTCTTTCTCTGGTCCCTCTCTGGTCCCTCTTTGATCTCTCTCTGGTCTTTCCCTGGTCTCTCTGGTCTCTCTGGTCCCTCTCTGGTCTCTCCCTGGTCTCTCTCTCTGGTCTTTCTCCAGTCTCTCTCTGGTCTCTCTCTCTCTGGTGTCTCTTTCTAGTCTCTCTTTGGTCTCTCCTTGGTCTCTCTGGTCTCTCCTTGGTCTCTCTTTGGTCTCTCTGGTCTCTCCTTGGTCTTTCTCTAGTCTCTCTGGTGTCTCTCTGGTCTCTCTCTGGTCTCTCCTTGGTCTCTCTCTAGTATCTCTGTGGTCTCTCTCTGGGCTATCCTTGGTCTCTCTTTGGTCTCTCCTTGGTCTCTCTGTGGTCTCTCTCTGGTCTCTCCTTGGTCTCTCCATGGTCTCTCTCTAGTCTCTCTCTGGTCTCTCCTTGGTCTCTCTTTGGTCTCTCTCTAGTCTCTCTCTGGTCTCTCCTTGGTCTCTCTCTAGTCTCTATGGTATCTCTCTGGTCTCTCTCTGGTTTCTCCTTGGTCTCTCTCTAGTCTCTATTTGGTCTCTCTCTGGTCTCTCTGGTCTCTCTCTGGTCTCTCTCTGGTCTCTCTCTGGTTTCTCTCTGGTCTCTGTCTGGTGTCTCTTTGGTCTCTCTATGGTCTCTCTATGGTCTCTCTTTGGTCTCTCGCTGGTCTCTGTATGGTCTCTTTCTGGTCTCTCTCTGGTGTTTCTTTGGTCTCTTCCATCTCTCTCTGGTCTCTGTTTCCGGTGCATTGTTTTTGGGTGAAGTTGGGATTTTTCACAAATGCAGCAGCGGTGATACTGGGGTCTGAAGCCGCAGCCCGCCACCCCCTCCGCAACCCTCATCTCCCTTCTTTCATTTCTCCTTATTTTAACGTTAAAATCAGGTCAACCTTTGCGTTTTATCAGCGGAGAATTAATAGTATGCTATTTTTATTCAGACAGACGGCTGTTAATTTGGTGTGACCTTAGTCAAAGGCGATGAAATAACAAACTCTACTTACTCCTACTCGCCGTACGCGCCATCTCTGCAGACCGGCGAGCGCCAACCCAGGCTTTTCAAATGGTGACCACGCCGAGAGAGAGAGAGAGAGAGATGGGCAGATGGCCTTGTGACCCGCAGATCCATCAACGGAGCGAGGTGATTTGGAAATTTGGAGAAATAGTTGCGATGAGCGACGGAGATGACCTCGCGACCGCTGCGTTCGAGAAGTTTGGACACGGCGCGAATCTAAAAAGTGGCAAAAACAACACTTTTGTCTCTTTCTGGTCTCTCCCTGGTCTCTCTCTGGTCCCGCTCTGGTCTCTCCCTGGTCTCTCCCTGATCTCTCTCTGGTCTTTCTCCAGTCTCCCTCTGGTCTCTCTAGCCTCTCTCTGGTCTCTCTTTGGGTCTCTCTTTCTAGTCTCTCTCTTGTCACTCTCAGGTCTCTGTATGGTCGCTCTTTAGTCTCTCTCTTGTCTCTCTTTTGTCTCTCTCTGGTCTCTCTTTGGTCTCTTTGATCTCTCACTGGTCTCTGTTTCTTGTCTCTATTTCTGGTCTTTCTCTGTTCTCTCTCTAATCTTTCTCTAGTCTCTCTCTAGTCTCTCTTTGGTCTCTCTTTGGTCTCTCTCTAGTCTCTCTCTAGTCTCTCTGTCTCTCTCTTGTCTCTCTCTGGTCTCTCACGTCGTTGTTAAAACATCAATTTTCTTTGGGAGATATGATTTGAATTCTAAACATGAAACAGCAAAGTAAACAGTCTCATTGTCATACATGATGGTAAAAAAAAATACACAATAATTCTTCTTTAACACAATATTTTTTCGCTGCTTTCTCCCCAGAATGTAACCATAAAACCCTATAAAAAAGGCCGCACCACATCCCGCTCTGATAAGGCCGCCTTCCCCCGTCCCATAATGCTCTCTGACAGGCCTGGACGCGATAAAACTCCTCTTTTGTCAGGGTTCAGTTTGTGCGTTCTACTATGTTTGCGTCTCTTTGTCCCGGTGGAGCGGAGGTGCGTCACTTCACTATTCTTCCCCACCTTCTCATGGCTCCTGAGCTGCCAGTGTGTGCGTCCCGGTGACAGGGCCCAAACCCCGGGGCTAAAGGAGCTCGGCAGGGGTCCTCCCCAGGGGTCCCGCTGTGAGAGCCCTCCGATGGGGTCAGAGAGGGGGTAGGGACGGAGGTGAGACTCACATCAAGGGTTCGATTCAAAGTCCAGAAACTTGGCCCCAGTCTACTTTTGTTCTGCCGTTAATCTGGCATCTAACGTTTAAAGCCGGGGGACGTAACTTTCACACAAACAAAAAAGTAACTATAATATTTAATGAGGGCCTGAGTCTAAAACAGTTTTCATCCATCACTAGTTTTCACATTCCTGTCTCTTGGTCCTCTGCACGGTGGCTGAGTGGTTAGCACTCTCGCATGTCTGCGTAGGTTTCCTCTGGGTGCTCCGGTTTCCCCTACCACTAAAAACATGTACAATTGGTCTGAACGTAATGAGTGAATGGATGGTGTTTGGTCGGAGGTTTTGATGGTCCAGTGTGTCCGGGGTCTCACTGTGGAATGATTGGAACTAGGGCTGGGCGATAAAACGATAACGATATATATTGTGATAGACACGTGCTCGATCAATAGAAAACGAGGTCGATAGAATGTTCGATAGTTTAACTTCGCTCCGTAAGAAAAAACAGGAAGAAAACACAGGAAGTAAAGCCGAGTCAGAGGCGCACGGCATTCTGGGAGATTTAGGAAGAGACTTCTCGACCTATCATCATCATCATGGACTCCAAAACATTCTGGGAAATGCAAAAACAAAACCCGCACCATGCGTGGCGTCCATGGATCTATGGATTGTGTCTCAATGCCGTGTCAATAGTTCTGCACGTCTGTTTGAGGAACAGCATGTGCGGCGCGGAGAGGCAGTGGACACAGAGACCCGATTCACTTGGCGAAAGCAAGAGATGGACATTTCCTCGGGAAGCACAGCCGCACAGAGCTGTCACGGGGACACAAGACACTCGAAAAAAGCCAAACCAGGAGCTCAACCAGGACTAACAATGGGGGACACTGTGCTTGTGAACATATTCCTCTAGCCTCCTTCCCCCGTGACTGTAAACAGGGCTGCTAAAGTGTGTTAGCCGACACGACAAATGTATTTATTTAGGTTTAAAAAACAATCAATATATATCGTTATCGACCGATATGAATTACTTATATTCATAGTCATATAGTTTTCAGCCATATCGCCCAGCCCTAATTGGAACAATATCGGAAATCTGAACTCTGTAAAGCGCTTTGGGTGGCCTTGGTCTGTAAAATGTGCTATATAAATAAACATGACTTACTTACTTACTGTACCTCTTGTTTGGACAGAAAAGGGAAATATAGAGGACCACCCTCAATCAGCCAATCAGCTCTCAGCCCACAGAGTCAAGCAATAACTCAGAGGGCTATTTCTTATGTGCACAACATATCAGATTCAGATTCATTTATTTGCCCTTTGCAGTAAAACCACATTGGAAAAACTGTGCAAGACTACCCCAGTGTGCACCAGACGACACACACCAGAGCTCTTGCCACGGCGCCATCTTTACGGCGCCAATATAACATTATTTCTAACCAATTTGGGACTGGCCTCCTGCTGGGACTCTGAGGTAGCACAGGGACTGGCCTCCTGCTGGGACTCTGAGGTAGCACAGGGACTGGCCTCCTGCTGGGACTCTGAGGAGCACAGGGACTAGCCTCCTGCCGGTCCCAGAGTCAGGACTAAACATGCGGAGGCAGCGTTTCAGAAATATGCAGCTTAAATCTAGAACAGTCTTCCTGAAAATGTGAGACAGGCTTCTCCTGTTATATCCAGAGTAGCCTTGTGTATTACCTTTCTGAAACTAACTCAGCACGACTCAATTCGACTTTACGACAGACTCTTGATTCATTTTGAAACACACAGACTAGAAACACTACTTATGAAAAATAAAAGTTTTGTAGCCCAGCTTTAAGGATCACGACAGAAGCTAGAGGCCTGCTGGGGAAGGCAGAGGTCCTCCAGGGGGGTCCTCCAGGGGGGGTCCATGCAGGAGACAGGGACAATACCCTTTGTTGCCAGGTCCAGCTCAGCCCAGAAGTAGCTGAGCCAGGCGGCCTCTGACCCGACCTGCCGGGGGCCTGAACCTGAGGGCCGCAGAGACGGGGTTGAAGAGGGGAGTGTGGGGGGAGTGTGGGGGGGGGAGTGGGGGGGGGGGGGGGGGGGGGGGTAAGGGGGACAAATGACTAGGAATGGGTCAAATCTCGGATGGTTTTCCTCGGTGGGCTCGGCGGGGGGCCTGTAATCACCCCTGACAGATCCCAGCGGGACGCACACGCACTCTGCTCGGCCGTAAACCTTTTCAACACCTTTGTGGCGGTTTGTGCGCGCCCGTAAATGTGTACTTTTTATTCTCCACGGAGGGTTTAAGAGCACGGTGTAATGTGAGCAGCAGCAGCAGCAGCAGCAGCAGCAGCAGCAGCAGCGGCAGCAGCAGCAGCAGCAGGAGCACTAGTTGACCTTTTTCGGCAAAAGAAAAAGGTCAACTAGTGTAAGTCTATTTGATAAATCATTCTATAAATTTCAGATAAAGATAGGAATAATAGTCTTAGTGGTTTTTCCAACTGTGACTGGTGACACACACACACACACACATGCACACAAACACACACACACACACACACACACAAAATCCCTTATGAGACCTGCATTTTTTACTCTTTTTAATGCAGAGATTATTTACATATATTTTTTTCTTTTTAGATTCTCTGTCTGGCTCTTTCAAGTTCCTTGTGTATGAGATGTGCCATACGATTAAACTTGCGTATGAGTCCTCTATATCACATACAGTCGGGAGTCTGATTTGAGTCTGTGTCACGTCAAAAACACTGGCGCCTAAAAGTGAAATCATCAAAAGAACAGACAGGATTTGTGCATCTCGACCTTGTGTCGGGGACGGATACAAAAATAACAAATGTGCGCTGTACCTTTAAGACTTTTTGTAAAACCGGTGATTTTTAAGACTCAAAATTAAAACTTCCATTAATCCAAATTTGTATTTTCTTTTTTACCAAAGACACATTATCTGAACATGTTCTCTCTGTAGAAGACTGGATCCTCTCACTCAGCCTCACAGCCTCTCGTTTGTTTCAATAAACTTCTAAAATATAACAATAAATGATAGAATGAAGTTTTGGTAAATGTCCAAGTAGTGTCTCTCTCTCTCTCTCTCTCTCTTTGTCTCTCTCTCTCTCTCCCGCTCTCCCGCTCTCTTGCTTTCTCCCTTCCTCTCTCTCTCTGTCTCTCTCTCCCTCTCTCTCTCTTGGTCTTGTTTTTTCCCTCCCTTTCTCTCTCTGTCTCTCTCTCTCTCTGCCTCCCTCTCTCTCTCTCTCTGTCACTCGCTCTCTCTTTTGGTCTTGTTTTCTCCCTCCCTTTCTCTCTATCTCTCTCCCTCCTTCTCGCCTTCTCTCTCTCCCTTTCTCTCCCTCTCTGTTCTTCTCTCTTTGTGTCTCTCTCTCTCTCTCTCTCTCTCTCTCTCTCTCTCCCTCTCTCTGTCTCTCTCTCTCTCTCTCTCTCTCTCTCTCTCTCTCTCTCTCTCTCTCTCTCTCTCTCTCTCTCTCTCTCTCTCTCTCTCAGATCAGGACAGTGGCGTTCATTTGTTAGGGCCCTCGCTGTAACCTTGAAACAGAGATGCCGGGCCCCGGGGACAGTCACACGGAGCTCTGATTTCTCCAGATATTTTGGCAGAAGTCCCTCTGCATTTTAGCTTATTATAACAAAGAAAAGCAGACGGCACTTCTCTGGTCTGCACCGTGTTGTCTGAGACGCGCTTTGAGGTCAGTAGAACGAGAAATTATTAACTTTTCCTGAAAAACGTGATTGATTTTTGAAGAAAGACATTTGTCGTCTCAAAGCGATCTCTAAAGAAACAGTAAATACAACTTCTTTTTGATAAATCTGTGAGCAACGTCCGACCGGCGAGACGGGTCAGAGAGACCAGAGAGAGACCAGAGGGAGACCAGAGAGAGACCAGAGAGAGACCAGAGAGAGACCAGAGAGAGGCCAGAGAGAAAGGCCAGAGGGAGACCAGAGAGAGACCAGAAAGAGAGACCAGAGAGAAAGGCCCGCGAGAGAAACCAGAGAGAAAGGCCAGAGAGAGACCAGAGAGAGCGGAAAGAGAGAGACCACAGAGAGACCAGAGAGAGAGGCCAGAGAGAGATCAGAGAGAGACCAGAGAGAGAGGCCAGAGAGAGACCACAGAGAGACCAGAGAGAGAGGCCAGAGAGATACCAGAGAGAGACCAGAGAGATACCAGAGAGAGACCAGAGAGAGCGGAAAGAGAGAGACCAGAGAGAGACCACAGAGAGACAAGAGAGAGAGGGCAGAGAGAGCGGAAAGAGAGAGACCAGAGAGATACCAGAGAGAGACCAGAGAGAGATCAGAGAGAGACCAGAGAGAGACCAGAGAGAGAGGGCAGAGAGAGCGGAAAGAGAGAGACCAGAGAGATACCAAAGAGAGGGATCAGATTTCTCCAGATGTTTCGGCGAAAATTGATGAAAATGTATAAATATATTATTCATCATAAAAAAAGAGAACCAAACCATGAGGTCAGTGGAACATTTACGATCGTTTCATTTTTTTTACAGAAAAATGTGATTTGGGAATTTTGAAAGCAATCCATTTCTCGTTTCAAAGCCGACTGTCGCTTCTCTTTCCGTGCAAAGTGACGGCCGATCTCTGACCGCTCCCTTTCGCCAGACCAGATCAGAGAGCGCCGCGGCCCTGGAAATAATTGCTCGCCGGTGCAAAACACGTCCACCGGCGAGGCATTCCCCACGAATCCGGAGCGAGATCTTTTCAACCCAGCGAGAGGCCGACTCATGCCCATGGGTGGCCAATAGCAGGGCGCTAATGAGGTGTGCGAGGGCCCCGCGGGGATCACAATGTCACGCCCGACTTTCCCGCCACCGTAGGCCACGCATACACACACATAGACATATATATACTGCCACAGCTACAGGACAGAGGGGTTAGCGTTAGCGTGTGCCGCCAAGACAATGAGATACGTCAAGCATAAAAGTAGGTTTTTTTAGCCGCGGTTCTCGACGTGGCTATTATTCGCGTGTTAATAAGAAGCCGCATTGTTGAGCGAGTCTTGGTAATTATGACAGCTCAGAGTGCCAGTGGATCCGGCTCCCTCGTAGACACATGATTATTCATAGCCTCGATAAGAATTAATATGCAGAAGTCTTCCTCGCGGAGAAACACTGTTGTCTTTTCTTCCGAGTGCCGAGTTTGATGACGTTTCTGCGCTTAACCCACTTTCAGCAAGGTTAAACGCCGGGGCTTAAGCGGCGGCGGCGGTTGTTGGACCTGTCTGGGATCAAATACACTGGGAGAAGTTTAAAACTGAGGGACCTGACTTTGAAACAGCCACAAATTTGAATACGCTGATGAAAAATAAGGCAGAAATAGCTCGAGTTTGGCAAAAATGTGTCTTAATCTGAGCCTTAAAGGTGCTCTGTGTCATTGTTACAGGTGCACCAAACGAAAACAAAACCCAATGTGAGCTTTCTGTAGAATATTTACCTCCACCATGTTTTTTAATTGTGGTTATTGACTTAAATTTTGACTTCTATATGTGCACGAGGCTGGAGGACTCTCTGTGTGAATCTGCCGGGTTGATAAGGGACAAAAAGAGACCAAGAGGTACGGAGAGATTCGGCCATTTCTTAAACTAAAGGATGCCTTCCATGGCCCAGTTTTTGAAAAAACACTAAATGGTTTTGTCCCATTGGAGAATCTGTTTTGAATACGGTCAGAAGGTGCTAAAACTAGGTAAAAACCACTTGATTCAAGCTTTAATTATATCATTTTTTATCATTATTTGCAGTGTATGTGTTTATAATCTTTGTCTCTCGTTCCTCCGTCTCAGAATAGTTTGCTTTGATCATATTTTCACCGACATGTTTGGTTTGGCCTCCGACACATCCTCCAGATCTGCCTTTGTATCGCTCTGGTCTCTCTCTGGTCTCCTTCTGGTCTCTTTTGTCCCTTTCTAGTCTCTCTTTCTCTGTCTCTGGTCTCTGGTCTTTTTTTATCTCTTTCTAGTCTCTCCCCCTCTGGTCTATCCCTCTCTGGTCTCTCTCTCTCTCGCTACTCTTTCTGGTCTCTCTGCTCTCTCTCTCTCTCTCTCTCTCTCTCTCTCTCTCTCTCTCTACTCTTCCTGGTCTCTCTTTCTTTCTCCACTCTTTCTGGTCCCTCTCCTCTCTTTCTCTCTACTCTTTCTGGTCACTGTGCTCTCTCAAATGTTTAGAAAATAATGTTTTGAAGTCTCTTCCATTGATGACAGGGAGGACGAGTCCAGAGAACACACTCTGTTCTTTAAACCACTGCCCTGAAAAACTAAGATTCATGATTATACGTTTGTGATGTTAGCTGGTTCAGACAACACACCCAGTATTTACATGAGAGAGAGAAAGAGAGAGAGAGGTAGAGAGACCAGAGAGAGAGAGAGAGACCAGAGAGAGAGCGAGAGAGACCAGAGAGAGAGCGAGAGAGGGAGAGAGAGAGAGAGTAAGAGAAAGAGAGAGAGAGAGAGAGAGGGAGAGAGACAAGAGAGAAAGAGAGAGAGGGAGAGAGAGTAAGAGAGAGAGGGAGAGAGAGAGAGATGAAGAGAGAGTAATAGAGAGAGAGAGAGGGAGAGAGAAATAGAGAGAGTAAGAGAAAGAGAGAGAGAGAGAGGGAGAGAGACAAGAGAGAAAGAGAGAGAGGGAGAGAGAGTAAGAGAGAAAGTAAGAGAGAGAGAGAGAGAGAGAGGGAGAGAGAGGGAGCGAGAGGGAGAGAGAGAGAGACTTGAGGGAGACCAGAGAGAGAGAGAGAGACTTTAGGATATCAGAGAGAGAGAGACTTGAGGATACCAGAGAGAGAGAGAGAGAGAGAGAGAGAGAGAGAGAGAGAGAGAGAGAGAGAGAGAGAGAGAGAGAGAGAGAGACTTTAGGATACCAGAGAGAGAGAGAGAGAGATACTTGAGGGAGACCAGAGAGAGAGAGACTTGAGGATACCAGAGAGCGAGAGAGAGAGAGACCAGAGAGACTAGAGCGAGAGAAACAGACCAGTGCCCAGTCCAGTTATCTCCGGTCTCTCTCTCTTTCTCTCTCTCTGCCCTCTCTCTCTCTTCTATCGCTCTCTTTTTTCTCTCTCATCTTCTCTCTCGTCTTCTCTCTCACCAGGGCCTGCAGCAGGAGCCCAGCTGATGACGATCGTATGTTTGCGCGTACGAGCCGTCATGTATCCGACAAACGCGACGCAGAATGGCGACGCGAGCTTTTCCCTTTTCCGCCCAGAGTGTTTCTGAGCTCATTTTCAAAACGGTGATTTGCTTTATCCGCCGCAAACTCACCGAGTGTAAGTAAGTGATTATTTGCATGGCTGACAATCATTCGGCACGCCCGCGGTCTTTCTCCAAACCGCTCCAGTTTGTCCAGTCTTTGAAAGAAAGTGCTCAGGGAGGGCCGGCGCTCTTTGAAATCTCCTTTCATTTACCTTATCATTAGACACCCATGCTGCACAGCGAGAGAAACCCACCCCACTCCTCACTCTGATGAAGGCTGCAGCCCAACTCGGCTTTGGAGGCGCACATAAAGGCCTCGCTAATCATTATCAACGGCCACATTTCTGCTTTTGCCAATCTCTTTGTGAAAACTTTCCTTTGGATTTTTTTTTTTATTTTTTTTATGCACCTCAGGCTCCGCCCCCCTCCCCCTTCTGAGTGTTATTTACTGTAATTGCGTATAAGTTAAACGTGGAAGAAAGCTGTAAGTGTGCAAAGAGCTAAGAACAGCGGTGCCGTGATCTGCCATGTGTAGCGCTCAAATGTCACCCCCTTTCTCCCCCCTCCCCCAACCTCCCCCCCTCTCTGACCATTGTCTATTGCCGTATTAGCTTATTAAAAACGTGGAAGAGAACTGAAGGTGTAGGGAGAGCTATAAGAACAGCCATGATCTGCCATGTGTAGCTCTCAAATGTCCCCCCCTTCTCCCCCCCCCTCCCTCCCTTGCCTCCCCCCTCCCTCTCCCCCTCTCTGACTACTGTTTATTTGCGTAGTACCTTAATACAAAGTCAAACGTGGAAGAGGACTGAAGGTGTAGGGAGAGCAAAGAGCCGCCACGATCCGCCATGTGTAGCTCTCAAATGTCACCCCGTCTCTCCCCCCTCCCTCCCTCCCTTCCCTCCCTTCCCTCCCTCCCCCCCTGGTAACACTCTCAGCGGCGGCGACAGAGTTGTTATCTGCCGAGGCAGGAATGCGGCCTCTTTCCTTGCCTTTTGAAGACCGGTCCAAACCACCAAAACTTAAAGAATAAAACGTGAGCATTCCTTTCTCCAAACTCCAAAACTGCTCTTTTTCCAACGTCACTAAATTAATCACAAACATATTTTTAAAAAACTGTCGGAGAAACGCGTGCGGAGCCAACGACGGCATCAATCTGTTTATTTAGAGTAAAGAGTGTGAAATGACTGGAGTTGAGTCAAAGCAGTTTTTTTAATCCAGAAAACCAGATGTTTTTGAGTATTAACTGGGCTGGATTCAAAGATAAAAGTCTACAAAAGTGTTTTTACCCAAATCTACAGTGGATTCCTTATTTCTGCATTTCCCAAGTTTCAAAGTAAATATTATATGCATTGGTGTGAGTGTGAATGTAATGTAATCACCAGAGTTTGTTTGTAAGTATGCAAGTAAGTGAGGTCTATTTATGTCCCTCACTCATTCCATTTAGCCCTATACCTGATTTTTAGTGGTAGGGGAAACCGGAGCACCCGGAGGAAACCTACACAGCTGCGGGGAGAATGAGCAAACTCCACTAAGAAAGGTCTGGAGGTGGAATCGAACCCAGGACCTTCTTGTTGCGAGAGTTCTAGTCTGTTTATTGTCTGTCTGTCCGTTACAATAGCCCCGTTTCCACCAGCCCCACTCTACTCTTAAAAGCTTAAAACCAGAGAGAGTCAAGAGAGAGTCTAGAGAGAGTCCAGAGAGAGACCAGAGAGAGACCAGAGGTATCAAAGCTGTTGGCAGTAGGTATGAGCGCTGCTGTAGCTGTCAAAAGCCGTGCGTACACTGTAAAATGCAGCTCCAGAGGACACAGAGGGGCTGAAAGAGGACTGAGGGCTACAGGAAGAACAGAAAAAGACGAGAGAAAGAGAGACCAAGGAGGGAGACCAGAGAAAGAGTCCAGAGAGAGAGACTAGTGACCAGGGAGGGAGACCAGAGAGAGAGACTAGAGAGAGACCAGAGAAGGGGACCAGAGAGCAACCAGAGAGAGAGACTAGAGAGAGACCAGGGAGAGAGACCAGAGAGAGACCAGGGAGGGAGACCAGAGAGAGATTAGAGAGAACCAGGGTAAGAGACCAGAGAGAGAGAGACTAGAGAGAGACAAGGGAGAGAGACCAGGGAGGGAGACCAGAGAGAGAGACCAGAGAAACCAGAGAGAGACAAGAGAAAGAGACCAGAGCGGGATGAAAAAAAATAAGGTTGTCAGAAAGATCCCTGTGAGTCACTTTTTGACCCTTTGGGCAGTTTTGAGAGCCACACCTGGTCGACTTTTGGGCCCCTGACCTTGATCTTGTCTCTCTGTGTTGTGTTTTTGATGTTGCGTATTTAAAACCTAAGAAAAAAAAAAGTTCAATCTTTTTGTTTTTCTCTGAACTAGACGCAAGATTTAAACAAGTGAGAGTGAAAATAAATTAGTCAAACGGCAAGAAACGAAAATGACAGACGAATTGAGCCGAGCAGCCGCATTCGATATCTGTCAATACCAATCTCAGGGACAACTGTGGCACTATATAGGCATGTGTGTGTGTGTGTGTGTGTGTGTGTGTGTGTGTGTGTGTGTGTGTGTGTGTGTGTGTGTGGGGCAGAAGGGGGCGGGGCCAAAGCCAGAGGAGTCCTTCATTTGCCACGCTCATCCATCAATCAGTATTTAGGCCAGTGACAAGTGGTAATTTAATAAGCAGTGACCTGGGCTGGCAGGAAGCCGGGCGAGCGACAATACAAACTCATTTATCACTGAACGCAGAGGAGGGGAGAGAGAGTGCAGTGTGTGTGTGTGTGTGTGTGTGTGTGTGCGTGTGTGTGTGTGTATGAGGTGGTATAGTCAGAACACGATGCTAAAAGAAAGTCCCACTCACCCAAGAGTTATTATTCCCGATTTTAGTTTTTGATGTGGTGAGATAGAAGCTTAATTTATTAAACTGTTTTGTAAATATTGTGTTTTGGTGAAACAAAAATAAAAAAAAATAATAAAAGCAGGAAGTTTCTTGGACTTTCACTCGCTGTCTGTGAGTCTAAAACGTACAATTTTTACACAGAAGAAACTCAACATTTACGTTTAATATATAAAATCATGTTTCTACTCTACACACACACACACACACACACACACACAGATTCATACACAAACAGGTGCACACACACACATATTTAATAATAATGCATCGGTTTTATATAGCGCTTTTTTGGACACTCAAAGACACTTCACATGTCATTATCCATTCACTCCAAACACAGTGGTGGTAACTACTACTGTAGCCACAGCTGCCCTGGGGCACACTGACAGAAGCGAGGCAACCGGTGTGTGCCATCGGCCCCTCACACAACCATTCACACACACACACCAGATTCATTCTAGGCAATGGGGGTGAAGTGTCTTGCCTAAGGACACAACGACAGCAGACATTGGGAGTCGATAGTGAAGGTCGGGCTCGCACCCACGACCCTCTGGCTCAAAGGCCAATGTTCTACCAACTGAGCTTCTGCCCAGACACACACACACACACCACACATACATACATAAACACATATATACACAAAACACACATACAGTACATACATACATAAACACATATATACACAAAACACACATACAGTACATGTTCAAAAAAAAACAGACACACAACCAAACACACACAAATACACACTCACTCGCACATGTATACATACACACACACATACAAACACAAACACACACACATACACACATACATACACACACAAACGCACACACATACATACTGTACATATATACACACAGACACACATACATACATCTATACGCAAAACACATATACACGTTCAAAAACACACAGGCACACAACCACCCACACACACACAGACACACAACAACCACACACACACATATACATACATACACACACACACATACAAAACCAAAACACTAGTGCTGTCTGAACCGTTTAAGGCACATGTGTCACTGCTAATTTACACATCACGCGTTACAGCACGTACGCGTTATACGCGCAGCAGACGCGCGTAACTTTTTTCCATGTTAACCTATGATGATATTTACACTTCTAGCGTTATACGCGCGTATGACGGACATGTGACGCGAAGCTGCGCTCTAATTTAGGATGGATTTCTAATTTTGTGCGCGCACCAACGCGTCTCCCATTGAAATCTCATGTAAAACTTTATTTTTCTAGCGGTCCTTGGCTTTAGATCACATCTGCACGCACACTGCACTTGTGTCTAAACATCAGCAGGAGGAGCAGCAGGTTTTACAGTGATTCTGGACATCGTTTTTTTTCTTTCATAAAGTCTCGCGTCTGGACAAACCAGCGCACAGAGACCATGAAGACAAACACATGCATGTGATTTGTGTTGCTCTACATCAGTCCTCTGGCTCGTACTGTCCTCTACACTGCTCCATAGACTACACAGGGAGAGCATCAGAAGCCGCGGACCTGCGCGCACGGTCAGTGTAGATCAGGGGTGCTCACACTTTTTCAGCATGCGAGCTACTTATAAAAGGATCAAGTCAAAATGATCTACCTACTACAAAAATGCAAATCATATATTTCAAAAAATATTCTTTACATCTACAATGTATGTTTATGTACATGAAAAACAGCATGAGCCAATATAGCACAACACAACACAATTACCTATGTACATTTTTTGTCATTACCCGAGTTTACTCTTATGACTTGCACTGAATTGAATCGGCCAGGGATGCATAGTCCGGAAAATTGGTGGTAACTCGCTGACAAGTTTGTCGTGGTTTAGCTTTCCTGCACTGAGCGCGGTTGTTTGCGCATGTGCAGTCACCTAAGTGTCAGTAAAACATTACTGAGTAAAACACAGATGTCATTTGACTGTGGTGCCATGTCCATGTGCCATGCCTGTTTTTTTTAAATCCAAATATGTCCCCTCCTCCGTTTATAAAATAATTTGCATCCACACATCTGCGTTATCAATCACATTCGTAACATTCCAAACATGTGCGTCTCTTACGTCCTGTCCTGCGTTGGGGAAAAACACAGAAGTGGGCGGAGCTTTGATGCAGACGCCGGTAACGGCACTTTTACAGTTATAGAAGACACTCAGAGTAAAGAGTAAGACGTATGTTTACAAGCACTGACCCGTCCTCAGCCCTGGTTTAGTCCTGGTTTAGTCCTGGTTTGGTTGTTTTCGAGCGTGAGTCCCCGCGATCACTTTGCTGCTCTCTGATGTGGAGGATGTTCGCTGCTGCGAGCATCTCACAGCGAACAGTTTTTAAGGTAGTATGATCCATGCTTCAGTGATCAGAGGAATTTAGGAGGGTACTGTGGCGTGCGAGAACGCAAAACTCTGGTTATCTCTGTCTACACACAAATGCATTAACGGAGTTTTCAAAAATCTCCACTTTGCCCGGAGTTTTTTGTATATATTCGTTTAGAATGTGTAATTTTTTATTTATTTAATGCGATCTACCAATACTACCTTTGCGATCGACTGGTAGATCGCGATCGACGTATTGAGCACCCCTGGTGTAGATACTCCAAAAAAATGTTACGCGCAGAGAGCGCGCAGTAAACGCGTACGCGCTGTTTACGCCTACTGTGTAAATCCCCCGTCAAAGTCAAGGCCCGCGGGCCAAAACCGGCCCGCGAATGAATTTTATGGCCCGTTGCCTGCCATTGACGCACTATTACGTCAATTGCGTTTTCCGCTATTTTCATGTTCGCAGATGTCTATTATATCTAATATGTTTGGGGATAAGCTTGAGAGCATATTGAATCGAGCCAGCAGGTGGCAGCAGCGCTCTCTGAATGGTTTGAAAACAGCTAGATGCACTTGTTACTTGATGCCTCTACTCAACTGGGGATTACAAGCTAGAAACAAAATTCTTTTTGCTGATGAAAGTAGACAGTCTATTCTTTCAGAATCTGGTTTCGGATTTCAGATAGTCATAGTACACAATATTCTGTGGGTCTTGAAAAATCTATAAAAAATCATCAGAAACTGCTGGCAATATGGGAGTACCTGTTCTGAAATAGGCTGGCAGGCAATGAGTTAATAAACATTGAACCAGTCCGGCCCTCGGCTCGCAGCAAATTTGTTTTTTTGGCCCTCTGATGTATTTGACTTTGACATGCCTGGTTTAAGGTATATATTTACGTACAGATAATTCCCGCAGTCCTTGAACACATCCACAGATTCCCTGCAGCGTTCCAAAACTCGCTCGCTCTCATTGAAAGGATTCATAACGAGGGGGAAAAATCCGCCGCTCGTCCACATGATGTCATCTTATTGTTCATTGATCTCACAACTTCACCGGCTTCTGCTGCTGCACTTTTTTCCGCGCCTCAGACTCGGAGCCGCGCAGACATACATTCTGACCAAAGATTCCATACGGCAACATGACATCACTGGAACAAAATACCACAAATTAACAGATTTAACTCACTCTGGAATGTTTTGTGCAACTGGGAAAAAATAAAAAAGTGAAAAAATTAAACGTCTCTGATGACCTCATAACCTGCTGTTTTTGTCGTCCAACTTTCCTCTTGTAAATATTTTATATAAACTGGATTTTTTTAATGCAATGTATTTGTGTTTCCGCCTAAAACGCAGCTGGAGGACTCTGCAAAGTTGTGGATTCGCCAACAGCAGATCAGAAAATCCATTTAAAGCCGGGGTATTGATGGTTTTTCACATATGGTTTGACGTCTGTGGTTTGAAACTTAGGTACCCCAGCTTTAATGGGGCAGCGAACAGAGTATAAGAGGTGAAAGTACTTCTATCTCCGGTCTAACACTGCAACTCCTCTGGTCTTTCTCTTGTCTTTCTGGTTTCTCTCTTTCTGATCTCTCTCTCTTTTCCCTCTGGTATCTCTCTCTCTGGTCTCTTCTTGGTCCCTCTCTCTGGTTTGTCTCTCTCTGATATCTCTAAATTCTGTCTGGTCTCTCTCTGGTCTCTCTCTTGTCTCTCTCTCAGGTCTCTCTCAGGTCTATCTTTGGTTTCCCTCAGGTCTCTCTCTGATCTATCTCTTTTCTCTCTGGTCTCTATCTTTGGTCTCTCTCTTTCTCTGATCCATCTCTTTTCTCTCTGGTCTCTCTCTTGGGTCTCTCCTTGGTCTCTCTTTGGTTTCTCTCTCTATTCTCTCTGGACTCTCCCTGGTCTCTCTCTCAGGTCTCTCTTTGGTCTCCCTCGAGTCTCTCTCTCTCTCTGATCTATCTCTTTTTTCTCTGGTCTCTATCTTGGGTCTCTCTTTAGGTCTCTCTCAGGCCTCTCTCTCTCTATCTCTGATCCATTTATTTTCTCTCTGGTCTCTCTTTTGGGTCTCTTTGGGTCTCTCTCTATTCTCTGCTCTCTCCCTGGTCTCTCTCTCAGGTCTCTCTTTGGTCTCTCTCAGGTCTATCTCTGATCCCTCTCCGCTCTCTCTCTCTCTCTCTCTCTCTCTCTCTCTCTCTCTCTCTCTCTCTCTCTCTCTCTCTCTCTCTCTCTCTCTGCTCTCTCTCTCTCCTCCTACTCTCTCTCTCCACATCCCTGTCTCAAACTGTGACAGAGGCCCAGAAAAACCTTATAAAAATTTACCAAAAAGGTAAAGTTTTCACAGCCACTCTTCAAAACTTGTTTATGGGAGCGTTCAGCCTCCACATGTTGCGACCTCTTCCAGTGCGGAGAAGCGTGTGGGGTCTCCCGGGGAATCGGTGGAGCCAAGATTTCGCATTTTCGGCATACGCTCTCCGATAGTTTGTCTTACCTCCGGTTGCCAGATCAGTGGGCAGGCTGACTCACCGCCTGTTAAGACTTAATGGCTGCATAAACGTGTCCTTTTTGACAAAAGTGTTTTTACTAGTGACCCGTGACAAAAACTCTGTGGGCGTTCGAGTCAAGGGAGGTAAGAAAACTAAAGTGTTTCTTACAGACTTAAGAAATGAAATGAATATGCTTCTTTACGTGATATTTGACAACAGAAACCTGAACTATCTCTATGTGCTTCCATATGTGTTGTATCGTAGAGAAGAGCCCTGCGAGCCACTGCTTGGGCTGGTTCTCTCTCTGGCATGTTTCTGATCTTTCTCTGGTCTTTCTCTGGTCTCTGATCTTTCTCTGGTCTTTCTCTGGTCTTTGGTCTTTCTCTGGTCTCTATCTGGTCTTTCTCTGGCCTCTCTCTGGCCTCTCTCTGGCCTCTCTCTGGTCTTTCTCTGGTCTTGCTCTGGTCTCTCTCTGGTCTCTCTCTGGCCTCTCTCTGGCCTCTCTCTGGTGTCTCTCTGGTCTCTCTCTAGCCTCTCTCTGGTCTCTCTCTGGTCTTTCTCTGGTCTTTCTCTGGTCTCTCTCTGGTCTCTCTCTGGCCTCTCTCTGGTCTTTCTCTGGTCTTTCTCTGGTCTCTCTCTGGTCTTTCTCTGGTCTCTTTCTGGTCTCTCTCTGGCCTCTCTCTGGTCTCTTTCTGGTCTTTCTCTGGTCTCTCTCTGGTCTCCCTCTGGCCTCTCTCTGGCCTCTCTGCTCTCTCTCTCTCTGGTCTCTCTCTCTGTCTGCTCTCTCTCTGGTCTATCTAGGCTCTCTCTCTGGCCTCTCTCCGCTCTCTCTCTGCTCTATCTCTCTGCTCTCTCTCTGCTCTCACTCTCTGCTCTCTCTCTCTGGCCTCTCTCTGCTCTCTCTCTCGCTCTCTATCTTGGGCATTATTTGCTTGCCTACTCTCTTTTTTTTCTCTCTCCTTTTTCTCTCTCTCTGTCTCTCTCTATCACCAAATTGAGGCCTATGTCACATCTTTAGATTATCTTCCAACCAAAATGCTTCAGTTTTGTTCGGAAAGTGACCTACCCCACCTCTAACTTTTCTCAACATGAGCCAAAACATTTAAATACATGTACTGTATATTACTCTACTGTAATCTCATGGTTTGACCATCGTACAACCCATTTTTCCCCATGTTTTTACGACCATAGCAACTTCTCTGAACTTCTCTGTCCCGCAATAACATGTCATAGGTTCTGCACGTAGCTCGGTTAAATAAATTGCCGGATAATTAGCAAAATGGCATGGGATAGGATATATAGTCTGTAAACAAAGTCCGAGCCCCCGTGTCCGCCCGAGTTACTACGGCGACACAGCCTTGGCCTGTTCCTTGTAAACAGGCCGCAGTATTTCATGGCTCACTCCCCGTATTAAAAAATCTGCTTGTCATTGTGCGCAGGTCACCGTAAAACCTCCGCCGAGTCCGTCCACCTCCGTCCCCTACAACCTTTACGTATTCACTGGAAATCAATCGCGGTCTGATTAGTCTGGGAAAACGGGGGTGAGGGGAGGGGGCGGCCATTATTACCAATAAAGTGAATTACGTCCTCTCGTTTTCAATTTTCTGTCTGGAAAAAAGCTGATCTAAAGATGTGATAGAGGCCAAAAATACACAGATGTGAATTGTATTACACATGGTCCTCTCTCTCCCCGGTCGCTCTATGGTCTCTCTCTTTGGACTCTCTCTCTGGTCTTGCGCTGGTCTCTGTCTGGTCTCTCTCTCTGGACTTCTGGTCTCTCTCACTGGACTCTCTCTCGGATATCTCTGGTCTCTCTCCCTTTTCTCTCTCTCTCTGTTCCCTCTCTCTGGTCTCTCTCACTTTCTCGGTTTCTCTCTCTAGCGTTTAGACTCTCCCTTTTGTGTCTCTCACTCTAGACATTCTCTCTGGTCTGTCTCTAGACTCTCTCTGGTCTCCCTCAACCTCTGCTCTCTCTCTCTCTGCTCTCTCTCTGATCTCTCTCTCGCTGCTCTCTCTCTTTGGTCTCTCTCTCTAGACTCTCTCTCCGGTCCCTTTTCACTAGAAATCAATCGCCTTCTGATTAGTCCGGGCCAATGGGGGGACCCGGCCATTATCACCAATAAAGTGAATTACATCAATGTCCTGTATACACAAATACACACACACACACACACACACACACACACACACACTCACACACACACACACGCACACGCACACGCACACGCACACGCACACGCACACACACACACAGAGCTGACCACCCCGTCCCGATCCAGTCATCAGTGGAATGGCTCCTGATTTATAAATAAGATAATTACTTCCCTGAGCCGCTCCTGGCTTCCCAAGACTTTTTTATCGCTTAGTCAAACATCCACCTTCCATTTTTTAAATTGCATATCGAGTGCGCGCACGCCGGGGTCCGTGCGCAGAGGTGACTGTTTCGGCGTCACCTTTTCCCGAGGTAAGTGCGCCCGAGCCGAAAAACGCCGCCATTTAATCGTCAAAAGACACCAATCACGCCAGCGACAATCTGAGCTGACACGGCGACTTTGGGATTTTCCATTTCTTGTTATTGTTTTGCAAATGTTCGAACAGATTTGCGGCTTTTGACAGTCGATATCATTTGCCAGTTTAAAAGGGAAGGTGGTTTTATGCATGATTATTGCTTGAGTGTTGTCACAAAATGGCTTTGGCTTGTCATCGGGGAAAGAGAAGGTGCAATTTGTGTATTTTTATCTCCCCCTTTTCGCACCGAGCTGCAGTTTGCGCAGGTGATAATTTAGTATGGGTGTTGACTCAAGCGCCTACCCTCATTCTCTCCCGTGAATATATATCCCGATATGTGTGTGTGTGTGTGTGTGTGTGTGTGTACATGTGTCAAATGCGTTTTTCCATAAGTGCGTTGACGTAGTTGTCATAGTGTGATTTTGTTTCTTGTCTTTTTCTTTTGAATTTTCTTGTCTGTTCCGTGGATTGCTTGCGTCACACTCTTGTCTTGTTTTTCAAATTCTTCTTTTACAGCCTGGACTTTTTTCATTTATTTTAGTTTTGTTTATAAAATCTTGTATTTTTGCACTTTGAGAATAATGCCGATATCTCAATTCCTGAGATGAACCGACACCAATGGAAGGGACTGAAAATACAGAATCACAGCTTGTAACAAACTTAGACTGTAGATACATGCTAACCTGCTACCTCGATGAATCCCAATAGGGAAGTGCTCATAGGTGAAGTTTGGCTCCAACTCGCTCTGGCTCTTATTGACATACATGGAAAAGTAAACTCCTGCAGACTCACTCCTGGCTGGTGGGGGTGTACCCGGAAAGAGAATTACCCAAAGCTTTTGTATGGAGTCTTCTTTCCTCTCAAAAACCTCCTTACAGGATGGTCCAAAAGTGGCTCTTGGTCCAAAGCTATGCTCCAGATTCTGTCGATGTTGAGGGGAATATATATTTTTGGACAAGTCTAGTTTAGCCGCTGTGGACTTTTGAATGCACTTGTTAAATCAATGGGGCTAGTGCAGCTAACACATGCGCAAATGTATTTTTCCACATTGACCTGCCCCGCGGCCATTTTGTAAAAGCCACAGAAGCCAAAAGTGATGCCACATTAGTTTGAACGGCGGAGATAGACGTGACTTTTTTTGTTAATATTCACAGTCTATGAATAGCACAAGAAGAACCAGACCGTGGCCACTCTCAGTAACAAAAAGTGGAGTGTTGACTTTTTAGGTAAAGGCAAGTTGTGAAGAGCTTAGAAAGTCTAAAAAAGGCATTCATAGTCAATAGTTTATACAGTTAAAAATCCTTTCTTTTCTCATGCCTGTAATTTAAAATACGCACCATCTTCAGGATGCAAAAATAATGCTCCAGGGCCGCTCCTGATTGGCTTTTTGTAACTCAGTCATTAGAACAGAAATTGCATACATTTTGGTCCCACAATCCCACTCAAAAAGCCATTCTTCCGGCTTTTTTCGGCTTCTTCCGCATTAATGCTACGGTGACGTCACACTCTCCTACTGTCCTAATATTCAGTCTACGGTCACTAAATGAGCTGAATCGTTCAATATAAGAGAGAATATCTATTTCAGTTGAGCAGAGTTTGTCATCTGCTGCTCGCTGGCCTCAGTTTGTCATTTCCTGCCAACCAGGAAACGGTCCAGATGCAGAGATTGGACGGCGTCTAAAGAAACTCTGGGAAACATTCAACAAACTGCTTCAAGCTCTTTGTTCACGGAAAAATACATCTTAAGTGCTTTCTTTTATGTCAGGAACTGTTAAAATAGACTTGGCATTGGGGGTGAGCTGAAAAAATGCAAGATATTTGGATAAATATTAATGATTTATATATTTTGTGTGTCCCCAGATAACAGGTCATACGTGTGCTGTGATGTCACAGTATGATGTCATTGTACCGCTATGACGTCATACCTTTCCAGGGATCAGTTAGATCTACCTTTAAAACAAAAGTATTGTCCATCAATTAGTTTTGGTAATTCTTCAGGTGAAGTTACTTTACAATCACATATCCGGGTTTGCAGCTCCCTCTGGTGGCAGCAGAGGGAGTTACAGGTGGGAACAATATTTTACCCTTCACACTCGTTTCACTCTATAATTTTGACTTGCAACATTTTTTCACATTATGAAACACGAAATCACAAAACAGTCGCATTATATGTATTTACAATCATAAATTATGCATAATATAGTACTTCTTTAACTCCTCCAGCATTTCCTGGGTCTCCTCCGGGGTCTCCTCCTGGTCCAGAACTGGTTTCTCTCGACACGCTGGAGAGACTATGTTTCTCTCTGGTCTGGGAACGTCTTGGGGTCGCCCTGGACGAGCCGAAGGAAGTGTGTGGAGAGGGAAGTCTGGGCTCTCTGCTTAGACTGCTGCCCCCGCGACGAAGCGGAAGAACACGGATATACAGATAGATGGATGGATGTTCACTCCTTGAAGAAAGCAATGTATTTTGGTTGTCTTTTTCAGATTCTCTAAGATGAAGGAATACTAATAACTCAACTTTCTTTTTTTCTTTTTTTACCCCAAATTTGTTTTAATGCCGTTTAATGTAAAAGTGCCTAAAATCCTGTGTTATTCCCCAAAGAGGTATATTTCAGTTCCAAGTTTCAAGTAGACTGAGAAAGTAAACTACCAAATGGTTAAGGAAACAGTTAAAAGGTTGACGATAAATTTCTAAAACAAAATATTTCCTTCTGGTTTATCCATGGACATTTTCAGGCCGTCAAATGTTGTTAATAATTGATTTTTATTGTTGTCATAATTCTTGGGCTCCATCGTCTCCCTCAGCGCTGCCTCTCCCTCTGCCTCCCTCATGTGCTCGGGTTCACCCACCACCCGCACCTCTCTGCACCAGGCTCCAGGGCTCGTGCACCTGTGGGCCTCCTGCAGCCGGAGTGTGTATAGTCACCTGGTGCCACACACACCATCGCCCCAGGACCAATGGAAACGTGCCGATGGTTCCATGTAATTAAAGGGGAGGCGTTGTGCTTTTCTCAGCTTGGGTTGTGTCTCTCTCATGGCGGCCTCTTTCAATAATAACAAAAATAACAATAATAATTCATATATTTAAAGCACATACAGCACATTTTTGTATTCATTCAATCATTTTATTTCGGGGGAAGGTGGCATGAGATCTTTTACATATATATCTAAAACAAAATAATACAAATGAATTAAAACAAAAACAAGCAACAAAGACACTCAAAGATAACCACATGAAAAGGTTTTTGAAAAAGACAAAATAAAAATACTTAAGTCTTGTAAATATTGTATTGTATGGTGTCTTGATTGATGTTGTTAACGTATTTTAATGTTTTTTTTAAAGATCACGGCCAGAGGGACTACGGATGAGAAATATCCTCCTTGGCTTTTTCGGACTTTTTTAACTCACGTTTAATCTTGTGTTTTTTATTCATTTGCATTGTCCGCTTTGAAATAAACTAAAATGAAACTGAAACGGAAAAAATAAATTGACCTTAAAGAATGTAAAAGACAGATTAATGATTTTGGACCATCCTGTACAGAAGTTTTCGAGAGGTAAGAAGATGCTATATGTTAGCATTGGCTAATTCTTATTCCGGGTCCGCCCCTAGCGGCCCGGGGTGGTATTGCAAGCATGTCAGCGCACGTCATTTTGGCCACTTTTGAGCTGGGACCCTCCCCCACTGGTTTGAACTGATTTACTGATCTGCTGTTGGCAAATCCACAACTGTGTAAAGTCCCCCGAGACGACTGTTGTTGTGATTCAGAGCTGTCCGTCACTGCCTCACCCGCTGGTTTCATTTGGATTGATTTTTGCGTTTGTGTGTGTGTTTTTTGTCATTTCTCCGGTGCTTTGTTGGTTTTGAACAGAAAAAGAACGTAGGAGTCACAATGTGAAGCTTTGGGCAAATAAATGTTTTCTTTGTTTCACTTTTGTGTCTGAAAAAGATGTGACAGGGGCAGAAACACGTAAGAAAAGTGTTTTGAATATTAACAGCTATAGAAACATGGATTTTTGCTTACTTACTTTATTATGCTAAAGTCAGAGAATTTTTTGTACCTAATTCTTGTTTTTTTAATAATGCTAAAGTTGGACATTATATACTTAATTCTTACTTCTTTATTATTCTGAAGTTAGCTTGTTTTTTTAACTTAATTCTTGCGTCTTTATATCGCTACGGTCAGAGTTTTTTTTTTTTTACAGTTAATTTTTTGTCGGTGTTTTTTTTACTTAATTCTTGCTTTTTCATTACACTAAAGTCAGAGATTGCATACTTAATTCTTTCTTCTTTATTATGCTATTGTTAGAGTAGTTTTAACTTAATTCTTGATGGGTTTTATGCTTAAGATAAAAATTTGATTAATTATTTATTCTTTATTATACTGACGTTATTTATTTTTTACTTAAATCTTTCTCCTTTATTCATTTATTGTTCATTAATCTTGTACCGTGTGCCCCTCTTCCCTGCTGTTCTGTAACCGGTGATGCAACACTGACATTTCCCCGCTGTTTCAAAGTCAGGTATCCCAGCTTTAAAACCCACCGGCAGTAAATCTTTCCTCTCGGCTGCTTCTCACCTGTCTGTGTTTCAGGGTCCAGCGCACACGGCACGGCGGGCTGAACGGGAGCGAGCGGGGAGACCGGTGACACCTGGGCTTCTCCGGATCTCACTGCTGCACGCACACACGCACACACACACACACACACACGCACGGCATTGTGGGAAATAAAGCGGTAAGCGATCTGTCACGCTCCTTTTGGTTCTTCAATAAACAGTCGCTTTGTAATTAACGACAGCGGAGACATGGATCCAGTTCAGTCTGAGGTTTAGAACTTGGGCCTGCAACACGGGGCTGCACATGGAGGAAGTAAGTCAGGTTTATTTATATAGCGCCTTTCACAGACCAGAGCCATGATGAGACCAGAGAGGGAGAGGCCAGAGAGGGAGAGGCCAGAGGGAGAGGCCAGAGGGAGAGGCCAGAGGGAGAGGCCAGAGGGAGAGGCCAGAGAGGGAGGGGCCAGAGAGGGAGGGACCAGAGAGGGAGGGACCAGAGAGGAGAGGCCAGAGAGGGAGAGGCCAGAGAGGGAGGGACCAGAGAGGGTGAGGCAGAGAGAGAGAGAAGGAGAGGCCAGAGGGAGAGGCCAGAGGGAGAGGCCAGAGGGGAGGGCCAGAGGGAGAGGCCAGAGAGAGACAGAGAGGACCAGAGAGAGACAGAGAGAGTCACAGAGCGAGAGAGAGGCCAGAGAGGGAGAGGCCAGAGAGGGAGGCCAGAGAAGGAGAGGCCAGAGAGGGACAGAGAGGCCAGAGAGAGAGGCCAGAGGGAGAGGCCAGAGAGGGAGAGGCCAGAGAGGGAGGCCAGAGAAGGAGAGGCCAGAGAGGGAGAGGCCAGAGAAGGAGAGGCCAGAGAGAGAGAGACAAGAGAGAAAGAGGCCATAGAGAGAGACAAGAGATGGAGTGACAAGAGCGAGAGAGAGACAAGAGAGGGAGAGGCCAGAGAGAGACAACACAGCGAGAGACCAGAGAGAGAGGCCAGAGAGAGAGGCCAGAGAGAGAGACCAGAGAGGGAGAGACCAGAAGGAGAAGCCAGAGAGAGAGACAAGAGATGGAGAAACAAGAGAAAGAGACAATAGATGGAGAGAGAAGAGATGGAGAGAGAGACAAGAGAGAGAGAGACAAGAGATGGAGAGACAAGAGAGAGAGAAACAAGAGATGGAGGGACCAGAGAGGGAGAGACAAGAGATGGAGAGACCAGAGAGGGAGAGAGACAAGAGAGAGAAAGAGACAAGAGAGGGAGAGACCAAAGAGGAAGAGGCCAGAGAGAGAAACCAGTGACGGAGAGACGGAAAGACCCGAGAAGGAAAGACCCGAGAAGGAGAGACCGCCTGCCGTCTGCGGAGCTAATCTCTCTAATGGAGCCACGTATGATCCCAAACTATTAATCAGGCTTTGATTTTAACGGCCCCATCACTGTTTTAATCGACCCTTTTTTACGACAGTCGTCGAGAAATTCATGGGAAAAGCACCGTCCAGAATTCTGACGGATGTGGAGGATGTGGTGGGTCTGATGTGAATAGAGCCGTAAAAGTATGAATGCTTTTGTTGTTTCAATTCAATTCAATTCAAATAACTTTATTTATCAGTGAGGAACTTCATTTACAGATGAAGCACCAGTGGGGTATGTAAAAACCACAGAGAGAGAGGGAGGGAGAGGCCAGAGATAAGAGAGAGAGAGGCCAGAGAGAGAGAGATGAGAGAGAGAGACCAGGGAGAGAGAGAGAGGGAGAGACCAGAGAGAGAGAGATGAGAGAGAAAGAGAGAAGAGAGAGAGACCAGGGAGAGAGAGGGAGGGAGAGGCCAGAGATAAGAGAGAGAGAGGCCAGAGAGAGAGAGTGATAAGAGAGAAACCAGGGAGATAGAGGGAGGGAGAGGCCAGAGGTAGTCAAGAAAGAGACTAGAGGGAGAGAAACGAGAGAGAGAGAGACCAGGGAGAGAGAGGGAGGGAGAGGCCAGGGAAAAGCGAGAGAGAGAGACCAGAGAGACAGAGAGAGAGATTAGAAATAGAGAGAGAAGAGGGAGACCAAATAGAGAGCCCAGAGAGAGTGAGAGAGAGAGACAAAAGCAAGACCAGAGAGGTAGAGACCACAGTGAGAGAGACCAGAGATGGAGAGACCACAGTGAGGGACCAGAGATGGAGAGACCACAGTGAGAGAGACCAGAGATGGAGAGACCACAGTGAGAGAGAACAGAGATTGAGAGACCACAGTGAGAGAGACCAGAGATGGAGAGACCACAGTGAGAGAGGCCAGAGATGGAGAGACCACAGCGAGAGAGACCACAGTGAGAGAGACCAGAGATTGAGAGACCAGTGAGGCTCAGGAAATGTACGGTATTTTTATATTTGTTTGGTTGGGTTTACTGATATTAGTTGAAGTCCAGTATATGTGGTAGCAGTAGAAGCAGCAGTAGTAGTAATAGTAGTAGTAGTACCAGTAGTAGTGGTTGTAGTAGTAGTAGTAGTAGCAGAAGCACCATCAGTAGCAGTAGTAGTAGTATTAGAAGTAGTAGTAGTAGTACCAGTAGCACCATCAGTAGCAGTAGTAGTACTAAAAGAAGTAGCAATGCAGTAGATGACAGTAGTATACGGTACAATACTGCACATTTTGGAGTATATATATTGGTACCACACTTATCAAAGTACATATATTGGTACTGCACTAGCACATACACACAGTCTCACACAGAGACCTGATACTGTAACAGACCCGGCACAATTATCAAATTAACATGTGTGAATAAATGAGTCCATAAAGTTTAATGACCGGCGCTCTCCACGGCGCTCTCCTCGGCGCTCACATCGGCGCTCCTGGGAACCGTCGCCTTTGTCCTGACACGCGCTCGCGGACCCTCCACCGGCGCGCTCCCCATAATCAGAATCATCATTACCTGTGGCCCCCGATGTACCGGGCTTTGAACCAGCGGCCGGTGTCTCCCAGGCCCAATTAGAGACGCCGCACCTCCAGCCTGACTTTCAAACACGCCGCACTTGTCCTTTAGGAACATAAAAAAAAAGAAAAAAAATCACCTTTAATTTGAAAAAGAGACATTTGTGTTTGTGAAAAAGGCACAGTTGGGTTTTTCTTAACTAGCATTTCCACATTTACAAAACTACTAAAATTCCCAGGATTGTCGTTTCGTTTTCTCTCATTTAAACCCAAAAATGATTCGTTTTTCGACAAATGTATTAAAAGTAAGTAATATATATGTCTTTTTTTACCTTTACTCATTTTTGCTAAGTGTTAAAACTAGTGAATATGACTTAAAATGCTTGAAATGCTACCAAATGCTAACAGTTAGCAAGTCGATATTATGTTGCTATGGTAACAAGTACTGACTCGACTCTAAAGAAATTGTCATAAAAATTAATGAGGCGTAAAAATAGACAACACATAGAGACAGAAAAAGTCAGAAATACCAAGAAAGCAAATGAGTAATTACACTTGAATAACTTAAACTCCGTTAAATGAAAATGACAAAAAAATCCCCAAATTATTTAGTTCTCCACCAGTATTATTTAAAGTAACTGATTTATATGTATTTTACTTTTACTCACTTTTACTAAGTACAAAAACTGGTGACAATAATTAAAATACAGCTAAAATATAGTTTGCAGTTAGCCTAAATGCTAACTTTTGACAGTAAAAAGTGTGTTGCTATGGTAACCAGCACTGGCTCCTCTCTGGTGGAAGATCAAGTAGAACCAGACCCAGTCCAGGACCAGTCTTAGATGAATAAAATTTAACGTTAGCATAATAAATCTCTAGCTTTAGCATAATAAAGAAGCAAGTATAACATCTCTAACTTTAGCATAAATTAGAAGCAAATCTAAAATAAAATGCTAAGCTAACGTTAGCATAATCAAGAAGCAAGTATAAAATTGCTAACGTTGGCATCATAAAGAAGCAAGAATAAAATCTCTAACTTTCACATAATAAAGAAGGTAAAGTGACTAAGCAAGTGACGGTGGACACATGGACCCAGGACCAGGACCAGTCCAGGAACCATGAAAACTACCATAGAACGTCGGTTGCCAAGCGACCAAAGTAGAATTTTCCGAGGATTTGAAGGTAGAACTCATGTTTTAATAATGACATAGAAATAAATCACAAACAAAAACAATCACAAAGTTCTGAAACCAAACATGCACATTTGCCGAGTCACAGAATCAAAACCCGTCAGTTTGACTGCTGTGGGAGTTTTACTGTTATCTCGGCGTGCTTACGTAAACAGCGTCATCCATCAGATTGGGGTGAGGGGGGGGGGTGAGGGAGAGAGGGGGGAGTGAGGATGGGATGGGGGTATCAGGGGAGAAAGCGCGGCTTGTTTGCACACTTAAGGAAGACATGAAATAGAGTGTCCTTAACTTAATCACCACCTCTTTCCGCTACATTTGCATACATTTGCATATTAATTGGAGCCGGCGATTAAAAATGGGTTTTGTAATTTTAATTAAGTGTCCACAAAGGTATATGATTAGCAGCGTTTAAAACAGCGGCTGACATGGCAGCACAGAAGGGGATTATTTTCAAGGAAAGTCGGTTTTATGATAGCTGTTTTTTTAAATGGATATGGGACAGGAGGGGAGGGGTGGGGCTAATGTTGAGGGAGGGGTCAGGGGTGGGGCTAATGGTGAGGGAGGGGTCGGAGGTGGGGCTAATGGTGAGGGAGGGGTCGGAGGTGGGACTCATCAGGGTGTACATTTACGAACAATACTCAGGTCTAATCATCAGGGGCAGGTTATGTACAAGGTTTAAAGCCGCACTAACTGACTTTGGGATTTTAACCCTAACCCTAACCCATGGATAGCATTTTTGTAATGAATACAAAAATAAAGTCAGTTAGTGCAGCTTTAATGGAATTTCCATGTTCTTCCGCTTTATCCGTTGCCGGGTTGCGGGAACAGCAGCCCAGACTTCCACGCACTTTTTCCAGCTCATCAGGGGGAATCCAGAGGCGTTTCCAGGCCGGCTAAAAGACGCACATCCCTCCATAAGTCCTGGGTCTTCTCCTGGTCCCATCCCAAAAAAGATTCTCCAATGGGTCAAAGCTATTTAGTCTATTTAGAGCTTTCATTTCTTGTTCCATTAGAAAAATATGTTTTAAGGAAATAAAAAATGTGCACAAATCAAGATACATTCTTCAGAATTTTTGCCATTTTTGACTTATTTTTTGTTACTTTTTGCAGTGCATGCAGGTGTCCAGGAGGCATCCCAAACACATGCTGTGCCCCTCCACTGGCTCTTTATCCTCTCCATGTGAAGAAGCAGCGGCTCTACTCCAAGCTCCTCCCCTGTGACCCGATTCCTCTTTCTATCTCTAAGGGAGCACCCAGCCACTCGCACGCAGCAGTTCAGAGGGTTAGAAAAGTGTATGTAAAGTGTGTGGTGAGGGTTTTACCGCCTTAAAACACAGAGCTGCTGCTTCAAGGATTTCACTTTAGCGCGGGTTCATTTTAGAACACATCACCCCTGCGATAAACCAACCCCGCTGCACTTGAAATGATCTTAAAAACCTGCAAACATTGATAGAAGGAGAATTATATGGGCGACGATTATACTGTGCACAACTCTCTCAGAACATGGAGTTTTCATGTTCTCTCTGGGTCTGCAAAGGATTCCTCCAGGTGCTGCGGTTTTCCTCTACCCCTAAACAGATACACAACAAGAATAGGGTTTCCGGGTTACACAAATCTCAATAAAAAACCTCAAAACAATAGGACTAAGAATACGAACTGTATCTGCTGGAGAGGGGCTGCACACGGCAAAAAGAGGTCGAGAACCGCTGCTACCTGCGTTTTTTTAGGATTCTCTCCCGTTTCTTAAGTCGAGAAATGTGTTGAGATGTCATGCCACATGCAGGAGTACACACAAATCGTCAGCTACGAAGTATTTGGGTTGTTTTCTCTCTCTTACGATAGGCGTGGGGGGAGAGAGGTCAAACAAACAGGGACCAGCTTCTCCGGTTTTTTTTTTTATATATTTTTTTTTTTCTTTTTCTTCCTGACGCAATTACAGCCAAGCCCTGGTATCATACTGGGGACTTTCAGAAACGTAATATTACCTCATTTGGTCTTTGGTGCGGTCGGGGAAGGTTTTGGAGACACATTTGGAAGCGTTTTTCTCATAAAACGCTTAACCGTTTAAGTGATAGGATACGGTTTCTATGGGCTGTGTCGCCGCTGCCAACCGTAAACCAGGGAAAGATGGTGGAGCAGGGTCCGTGTTTGTCCAAGAAGAAGAGGAGAATTCTGGGAAATGTTGAATTGTTGCATTGTTTTACCTAGAGATATTGGCTGAAGTGGACCTGATTTTCTTTTGGGATTCGGAAACATCAAAAAATATCACAAGAAATATACAAACAAATGTCTTGGCTCGAAATAGGAAAAGAGACTGATTCAAAAGGTTTCATCCAGGGATAAGTTTTTGATTGTTTCCTCATAAAAAAACAGCCCAACTGTCTTTTTTGCTTGTATTGTTAGGGCTGCTATGGTTTCCTATATGGTGTTTTTCAGCTCATAAATCCTCTCCAGTTCAATTTGAGGTTGTCACACTAATTACAGTCATGGGTCTCTACAGTTTATCTATGTACATGGGTCAAAAATGCACACAATTCAGAGAATACAGATTTCACTAAAGCTTCTGCACTTTTTTTTTTATTACATTACAATTTTCTTTTTTAGTCCCAACAGGAAGTGTAGTGTCAGACCATTAGTCCTGGTCTCTGGTCTCTGGTCTCTAGTCCCTGCACTGGCATCCTGTGGCTCAGAGAATGGACTTTAAAGCTGCTCTGCTCTCCATGGCCTCGCACCAAAATACTGTACATCTGTGACATGTTAGAGCACAGGGACTGGCCTCCTGCTGGGACTCCGAGGAGCACAGGGACAGGCCTCTTGCTGGGACTCTTGAGAAGCACATGGACTGGACTCTGGCTAGGACTCTGAGGAGCACAGGGACTGGCCTCTTGTGGGGAATCTGAGTAGCACAGGGACTGGCCTCTTGTGGGGAATCTGAGTAGCACAGGGACTGGCCTCCTTGATTGAAACTTCACTGCACTTTGATTATTTACAATTTGACCATTTCTTTTATTGTTTTGTTTTGCCCTTTGCTTTGTGTCGTGTATGAACGAAGCTATACAAGAAAAACTCGCCACTCCTTGCATTTTCTCGCCTGTATAATCCAGGCCCGGTCCATCAAGCGACCGAGACTTCTTGTTGGTGAAGTACCTTTGATCCGGTAGTTGACAGTCACCAGCCCATCCCCAAAAGCCCTCTCTGGGACCGGGGCATTAGCTCTCTTAGCTCGGCTTTCTTCCCCAATCCCACTCCTCCCTCCGACGCCGCAGACTTAAACTGCAGCTTCTTGAGTTACTAAGCCGCCGTAATAGGTACAACCTGCACCGCCCGTGTCCTCAGCCGGGTTACCTCTGCACTGCAAAAACAAACGCCCTGGAGTGTGTAAGTGGTTACAGTGGGTTTTAAAGCTGGGGTACGTAAATATTACCACTTCTCGACAGAAAGAGAAAAATGTCAGCTGTCGTCATGCTATTATAAAAAAAAAAAACATGCTATCGTTTGCCTACTTGGACGAAAGAACCCTGCGGCCATTGCATGTATATAAATGGACAATGCTAACTTGCGAGCTCAATGAAGCCCATTAGGAAAGTGCTCATGGTGAAGTTTGGCTCCAACTCGCTCTGGCTCATATGTGTATGTTATATGTATGGGTTGAAAAATGGGTGGTTTAGCGCTCTTTGTGATCATTCTTAGTAAATATGTCAGTATTAATACATTCATAATCATAAGGCACGGGTTTAACATAGCGCTTTTTGGACGCTTTTTGCCATAGCAACCATCTTAGCAACATGTCTGCCCCTGTCACGGCACAAAGCTAAGGCCACGGGAGAAATGGCCACATGATGAAATTGGCTCCAGCTAGCTTATGTTCAATTCGGCTTCTTCACGGGAAAAAAAAAATCTCGGCAATGTTGGTTTGATTGCAAAAAAAATTCTCCAAAAATCTTTCCGGAGAAATTGGTTGATTAGAAGTCAAAACCCAGTAAAAATGGAAAGAAAGAAATCTAGAGCTATTGCCTATCTGTTTTGATTTACATTTACTTTTCTGCTGCTGTATAGTATAGGTGTTGCATGTTCTCCCTGTGCGTGGGTGCATACAGGACCAGCGTATGCAGAGAAAGGCAGACTGACAGTGGTGATTTTTGCAGTGTGATGGGAGGATGCAGTGGTCTGTCACACGCCACCCCGGCTCCTCAACAGCCTCCTCCCTGCGTGCCAGAGATGCAAATGTGTTTTCTATTTCTTCCTTTGCTGTTGACATCAAAATCTTTCCAACCTCGGGCCAGCCTCCCCAGCCTCCTCAGCCTCCCCAGCCTCCCCAGCCTCCTCAGCCTCCCCGGCCTGCCCCAGCCTCTCGCCCTAAATCACAACAGCAGTCGCCTCGGAGGGCTGTACAAAGTTGTGGATACGGCGACAATAGATCAGAGAATCAAAGAGTTCGAACTGATGTAATAGGGAGAGGGGTGACCAGTGTTCCGGAAGATTAGACTGGATCTACAGCCTCAGTCCTGGATCTACAGCCTCAGTCCTGGATCTACAGCCTCAGTCCTGGATCCACAGCCTCAGTCCTGGATCCACAGCCTCAGTCCTGGATCTACAGCCTCAGTCCTGGATCTACATACTCAGTCCTGGTTCTACAGCCTCAGTCCTGGTTCTACAGCCTCAGTCCTGGTTCTACAGCCTCAGCCCTGGATCTACAGCCTCAGACCTGGATCTACAGCCTCAGTCCTGGGTCTACAGTCTCAGTTCAGCATCTACAGTCTCAGTCCTGAATCTACAGCTTTAGTCCTAGGTCCACAGCCTCAGTCCTGGGTCTACAGCCTCAGTCCTGGATCTACAGCCTCAGTCCTGGATCTACAGCCTCAGTCCTGGGTCTACAGCCTCAGTCCTGGATCTACAGCCTCAGTCCTGGATCTACAGCCTCAGTCCTGGGTCTACAGCCTCAGTCCTGGATCTACAGCCTCAGTCCTGAATCTACAGCTTTAGTCCTGGATCTACAGCCTCAGACCTGGGTCTACAGACATCTTCATATTTCTGGACGGGGATCCTTCCGCTCTCTCTGGACCAATGGCTCTTAAGTGTTTGTTATTATTGCATTAGAACTGTTTGATTCTCTGATCCGTTGTTGGCGAATCCAAGTCTTTGTAATCGTTGAACAAACCTTGAGAACGCCCTCTCTCGAACCACCGCCGCCACCACCACAGCATCAAGAGACATGTTCAAACTAATAATTCATCATTTGTTGTTTTTTTGCCACACTCCCACACACTGGAGCCAAAAAAGGAGGTCTGTACACAGAGACGAGATGCCACCTCTCTCTGAGCCGACGGGTGCCGAGTACAAATCACACTGTCACACTACATAGGTGGCACGTTGATGAATCCCGCGCACTCACAAAGGCCTAGCATTATCATAAATAAAATGGAGCACAAACAGCCTATGCACGCTAATGGAATTTGTCAACATGAAAGAAGTGTTATTGAGCCTCTCTCCTCTCCTGCCAAATACTGATCCCGTCTCTGGTGAGCGTTTAGCGTTAGCACGTGGCCGCTCTCGGGAATTGCACAGTTTAATGAAATTACCTCCACGCGCAAAACAAACAGGGTCAAACTCTCAAGGAGACGAGCGTTAGGGGCCGCCGTGCGCTAATTACGTGGTGCGTTCGGGCTCCGCGGGATCGTACGGTGTGGCTGTGTCCAATCGAGGGTGAACGTGAGGAGTCGAGATGAAGTTTACGGCGTCAAGGAAGGATTTCCCCCCACAAAGAAAAGTCGGGTTTTGGGATAATTTTGCAGAGAAACGAAGAGAGTGAGATGCGTCCTGATTCGTCTGAACTGTCTGTTGACCAATCAGAAAATAGTTCCAAACAAAAGCAGTACAAAAAGTCAAAAATAATACACATGCAAGTAAACACACACAAAAACACACACACTACTGTCACTGTTACCTTCATATCTCCCCTTTAAGCCTATTATTAGCCAAAAAAGTTGTCGAAATACAACTAATCAAGGTCAAAATCAAATTCACGACTGGGCATAACAAAAACAATAACTTTTTAGCTAGGTGATCAAACCTAGTATCAATCAAAGGGGGAAACAAATACATATTTTTATTTAAATTAGCTTAAGGATAATTAAAGTAAATAAGCCTTAGCAAAATAGTAATTATATGGGCAACTTAAGTCTAACTGTAAAAAACTGAAATAATAAATAATCAGAGGTGGATTTTCTCACAATTTTTAAATGTTCATGCAAGATTATCCATTGAGAGAGATTTTGGGAGCATAAAATATTATAATAAAACACACCTTGTTGTATTTTCATGTAAAATTATATATATGTTTTTGAATACTTCTTTAACTGATAACAGCAGTTCAGAGATATTTTAATTTCAAAATTAGTTTAACAGCTAAATCTTGTTATTGTTTTTATTTTGATGTCCCGCCCTCCACCGTTTCTCCAATCAGAAAGTCCGTGATCCGGGTTGCCAGAACTCACCGCGTGGAGCTTGTCTCACTGGTAAAGTACCATGTGGCGCAGAACTAAAAAAGGTCTCGTTATGATTCTCAAATCATTAACGACAAAACAAGGAATAAAACCAGGATTTCTATCTTTGTGAAAAATTTGTTGGTTATAGATTTGTTGTTGACAAAACTCTGACTAAAGTCTATTCAGCTGTTATGGTCCCAGCTGGATTCGTCTGCATATCTGGCAACCTGAGTCAGGGAGAGTGGGAGGCTGCAGTACCACTTTTGGCCACATTCTTACACACTGCTCCTTTAAACTTTAGTTCAGAAAAGGCCAAAATGGGATTGTACCTGTGACTGGGTGCAAATATGAAACCCTTAGACGTAACTTTTGACACATGTTTTTAAACCGTGACACATTTTGCCTTTAAAGCAGGTCTAAACACCGCGGCACGCACTCTTTAGTTCCCTCTTTTTCCGCGATTACGTGGAGCATCTGTCCAACACCGTGGAACACAGGGGTCGATACTAATTCTCTGGAGTTTCTTTACCAAGCGCGTTACCATTTCATTCCGCGATTGGTCTCACCTGCGTTATCGGCGGCACTTAATACACCTGCGGCAGGCGTGACGGCGGCATTCAGCATCGCCTTGACAACCGCAGACATAGTTTAAAATCCACACGCGCACAAACAAACGCATGAATTGCCTGTTTTTTTGGGTTTTTGAAGAGCCGAGAGACTTCAGTTGGCAGAGCTATCATCACATTGCTCCCGCCTGCCAGACAGTGTTGACGGAAAATATGCCCTCTCAGCAAAAATAGCCTCTTTTATTTTTTTATTTTTTTCAGACAAAGCTCCCCGGAAAGCGATAGCAATTACTCAAAACGGGTAAGGACCACCGACCACCTATATCGCATCCCCACTGTAGGGAAGAGTATGCGTGTTGCCCCGGTGACAACAAGTACCCAGCTGGTAATCTCACTCCCTCGCTAAAGCACGCCACCCCCCCTCCCCCTCCCCCTCCCCTACCTCCCCTCACACATACAAAATGAACAAATCAGGCTGCGGATTACAACCGCTAACACGCTCATAAATTTGGACTTATTCAGAGGTAAATTGGGATTGATGGGAGCTGGAGGTAATCTCTTGTCGCGCGACCTCTTTTTTTTTTTTCAGGTCCGAAACTCCGTCCTGGAAAAAACTGAAAGAAACGCACATTGTTTGGTTTTGTTGTCGCTTGTAAATACTGCGATATTCCGGCCATAATCTCGGATCCATTCAACCCCGGCCCGCTTCGGCTTTCTCCATATTCCGGACAATCATTATTAGGAGTTTATCGTCGCTTCCAACTAGCGGCTTTGAGAGTTCAAATTGTGCAACATGTGCCGAGAATGCGTTCCAATTTCGCATTCTCGGCTTTTTCCCGGTGCAAACGTCTGAAATTATAGCTCTGATTTGACATGCTCGCTAAAGCTGGTTAATTTATGTTCCGCAGAAGTTTAGAAAAGTTTTAATTGGCCGGCGTTCACGGCCTCCTCCAGTCGGTTCCAGCACGCTCCTCTGTGGCAATTATTGGAGACGAGGTGTTGAAGCCAAACCACGGAACCATGAGCGTTTATGCCATAAAATAAGTGGTGAGTTTCCTTAGTTAGCAGCAGCGTGTGATATTGCAAACATATTGTCATTGTGGACTTTTAATCTGCTTATAGCAAACTGCAGTTCATGGCACAGCTATTTATTCAGAGAGAAATAGGACAGAATGAAGAAGGAAATGTGGAGATAGTAATGCCGGGACTGGTGCGAAGGTTATTTGGGATTTGATCAAACTGATACCAGGGAAATGTGACGGGAAAAGACATTCATATCAGTTTTTTGTATTATTTTGTTTTATATTTAACTGTATTTGATTTTGCAAAAAAACATACTTACAACAGATAACGACAAAATGTGGATTGACCCATATTTAATGGGTGTGTGTGCGCGGAACAGTACATTGTGCAACATTATTATTAATATGTTAGATATAGAATATAATTTTTTTTTAAAGACATATAAAAGCATAATACTGAAACAATAAGGGTCAGTTTTAACCTATGGGTAAATGAGACAGGGGAGGCATTGCAGTCATATAATAATATAATATAATGGTACGGTAATAAATGCAAAATGAGAAAAATACTAAAAATTCATGACTTTTGATTGGTACAAGAAAAATATGATTATTATTGTAGTGTTGTAAGTTCCAGTTGAATCAATGTCAGTGTTTAAGCAACTTTCACAATATAGTCGTCGATAATACAGTATTTTTTTTTTTTTATATATATATATATAAGTATTTTTTCTCCTTGTTTCAATCTGTTCTTCCGATTTCTGATCTTCCGACTGGAATGGTTGCTTCTGTGGGAAAAGTTTTTGGGGAAATAAAGGGTGCCAACTGTATGAATGTACATGTATGTTTATTAATAACACTGGTTCCTGATTGATGGCAGGGGTGATGTGTTTGAAAAATAACCAGAATTACAGGCTGTGAAAACCCTCATCACATTTATTTTTTTACACAGTGCTAACCACCTGAACTCACGACTGATGACAGGAGAGAGACCAGAGATTTCAAAAATGTTGGTCTGAGCGCTGCTGCAGCTGTCAAAAGTCATGCAGACACTGGAATTTACAGCTTCAGAGGAAACGGGCTGAGGGGGAGGAAGGAATGATGGGAAGACCAGAGAGACTAGAGAGAGAGAGAGACCAAACAGAGGCCAGAGATAGATCAGAGAGAAACCAGAGAGAGACTAGAGAGAGAACAGAGGGAGAGAAGAGAAAGAGAGAGACCAGAGAGAGAGACCAGACAGAGGCAAGAGAGAGAGAGAAATACCAGAGAGAGACCGGACAGAGACTAGAGATAGATCAGAGAGAGATCAGAACGAGACCAGAGAGAGAGACTAGAAGAAGAGAAGAGAGCGAGAGAGACCAGAGAGAGACCGGACAGAGACCAGATATGGATCAGAAAGAGACCAGAAGGAGAGAAGAGAGGGAGAGACCTGAGAGAGAGAGACCAGATTAGACAAACAAGAGAGAAAGACCAGAAACAGACCGGACAGAGACCAGAGACAGATCAAAGAGACCAGAGAGAGAGACCAGAGGGAGAGAAGAGAGAGAGCGACCAGAGAGACCAGACAAAGACAAGAGAGAAAGACCGGATAGAGACCAGAGGGAGAGAGGAGAGAGAGAGACCAGAGAGAGACCGGAAAGAGACCAGAGGGAGAGAGGAGAGAGAGAGAGACCAGAGAGAGACCAGAAAGAGACCAGAGGGAGAGAGGAGAGAGAGAGACCACAGAGAGAGACCAGACCGAGACAAGAGAGCGAGAAAGACCAGAGAGAGACCGGACAGAGACCAGAGAGAGTCCTCTGAACAAATCCCCATGGTGCACACAAACCACAACATTTTCTATAGCTTTTAATAACGGTAAGTGTCATTTTACACCAGCAGTTAAACGACTTAGTCTACACAAAAATCAACAAATTAGCCAAAAAAAAAACAACAAAAAACCCAGTGTTGTCTTTTTGTCTGTGTTAAAGGAGAGAAGTGTAAATGTTCTTCATAAACAGGAATAGATAAGACATTAAGGAGCTTTGAAGCTTTTGAGGCCTAAGCTTTTCTGTACTTTAACTCATGTTTGAGAATGTGTGTAAATAAGATTTGTAATCCGGGGCAAAGAGGATCCCACCTAAGACCATGGCCCACTTTCTACTGGTGCTAATGGGTTTCAACGCGCGGCCGCTTGATTGGAAAATGGTCCAACCCAATTCTTTAAAAAAAAAAAAATCTTCAGATGAATGAGTCACATGTTTGTGTCCATACCTGCAGGTGAAAGCCAGATCCTATCAGACCGCTGAGGCTAAGCAGGGCAGGGCCTGGTTAGAGCTATGATGGGAGACCTCTGGAAACACAGTGGGGCGGCTGCGGCAGTAAAGTCTGGTGTGTGTGAATGGTTGTTGGTGGGAGTTCGAGGGACCGATGGCTGCCTCGCTTCTGTCTCTGTGACCCAGGGCAGCTGTGGCTACAGTATTAGTTTTTCCCCGCTGTGTTTGGAGTGAATGAATACTGACATGTGTCCGGAAAACCACAATAAAAAACCAATGCATTATGGTGACTGTATATTATTACATGCTACAGCTGTATTTTAATGCAATATTTTTTATTTTTTTTATTTTATTTTATTTTATTTTATTTTATTTTATTTTATTTTATTTTATTTTATTTTATTTTATTTTATTTTTTTTTATTTTATTTTATTTTATTTTAGATCAGATTCATTTTTTGACATTTGCAGTAAACCACATTGGAAAACTGTGCAAGACTACCCGTGTGCACCAGACAGAGAAGACGACACACACCAGAGCTCTTGCCACGGCGCCATCTTTACGGCGCCATGCGACAAACCACAATTTTATTTTATTTTATTTTATTTTATTTTTGTTTATTTTTGTTTATTTATTTTTATTTTTATTTTTTTTATTTATTTATTTATTTATTTATCTGACAGGGAAATGGCACAATACATGTAATGTTATGGGCAAAAGGGCTTGACGCTGTAGAAAAATGTAAACAAATAAAACTGCCATATTGGCATTTTAAATACAGGTAAAGTGTAGCACCCTTAACCACAACGATACCCAACGATTACACAGTCCAATAACACAAAACTAACTACAACAAAACAATGTCTAAAGTTGATGTTCCGGTCATTTCCAAACTCACAAACTTGAACCTTGAGCGCAGGCCGTGGCGGGAGGAGTGAGCAGCGCGCTAACTCGCACCGAAGGCAATTTGTCGCTGCGCCTCTTCCCCCCTCCCTCCCCCCGCTCTCCCCTCACCTTCCAGATTTCCCATAAGAAATCCTGCTCCGTCGTCATCTATCACCGTGCGGCAGAGCGCTCGTTCGGGCCGGTGAAATATGAAGCCGCGGCGCTCGTTGGGGGTATTATTTTGGCAAGATCCTACGACACCTTTTTTCTGTTGCTACACGCTGTTCATCAAAACGTCTGTAGACACGGGAGGCGCGGTAAACATCAACTGTGGAATTACCGGCTTTGATTCCTCACATTATGCCGTTAAAAAAAAAAGGAAGCGAAGCAAAAGGAGCAAAAACGCCGGTGCTCAATCATTGTGTAATAAGCCGCGTGGTTGGAAAGAGTGATGGGGAAGCGGGGGGTACCTGCCGGCTGCCGCACAGGCCCCGAACACCGCTCAGAGAGAGAGGGCCTCGTGTGAGCTGCTAATGAGGCGCCTGCTGGAAAAACGTCAACTTTCACTTTCTGCTGGAAGCGCCGCCGTGAAAGCGTGGTTTAGCAACACGTTGGGAAGTTTCAGACAGGCAAGAATCAGCTGTTGTACCGGAAACAAAGAGAGAAAAAACGGTTTGAATAGAGAATTATGAGAACATTATGGGAATGATGTGGAGGTGTGTGTGTGTAAGGAAGGTTTTGTGTGTGTGTGTGTGTGTGTGTGTGTGTGTGTGTGTGTGGTCTCTCTCTGGTCTATCTCTAACAGCAAAGAGAGAGAGTGAGAGAGACCAATGATAGACGAGCGAGAGACTAGAGAGAGAGAGAGACCAGACAGAGACCACAATGGCATCACGCTTTAATTTAAAACTAAATTATTTAACTTAATTTTTTTTTGACATTTTCTCCGGTGAAAATATGTTCTAAAAATAGAACATAAATAAAAATTGCAAATGTGTTTGCAGCGGGTAATGTTAAATAATAAAAAAAATAATCAACACAATTTCTACTCCTCCCCCTGGTGGCAGCATAGGGAGTTACTGTCAGAAAGCATTTTTTTACCCTTCATGCTTGTTTCACCATGTATTCTCTACAAATGACATTATTTCACATTTAAAAACATGTTAAATAAACAAATTACTAACTAAAAAAAGTAAGTAATGACAAAATATTTCTTTAGTATTGAATTTGTAAACGCAACAGAACATGGCAGAGTCAGACTACAGCAGGTGCAAAAAGGAGGACAGTGTTTTAAATCCACAAAGCCAGTTTTTTATGCCAACCTCAATGAATCAGGGACGCCAAAAAAGCACACAATACAGTCGATGTATTATCCGACAAAACAGACACGTTTCTGATTATTTGGTGATTGTTTCGTGTTTGCCGTCTCTCGTGGGAAATAGTAATAATAGTGAATCCGGTTTGTATCAGGTACGACTTATCCATTACCTTTAGACTGTCCAGCCCGGGCTTCGTCAGCAGCTTCTCTCAGCTCATTTTTCACCAGTCGCCGGAGCTAAGGGGGGGAGGGGGGAGGGGGGGGGCGCTTTTATGCACTATCAACAACCACTTTGTAATCCAACAGGAGATTCCCGTTTCTGGCGACAAGTGAATGGAGATACTACTGCATTCCCTGTTCGAACTATCTGATTTTCTAATCTGTCGAAACTGAAAACAAATCAACCAGAACGACACATGGAAGCAAAGAAAAAAAAGTTGGCTGTTGAAGGAAAAGCCAGCCGTAAGTTAAAGGGGACGTCAGCAACTTTTCTTTTGCGTGAAATCTTGTAAAAAGAATTGTGAAAAAAGTTTGACGTTGAGCAAATCAGAGATATTTTTTATAGCACTGTCAACAACCACTTTGTAATCCAACAGGAGATTCCCGTTTGTGGCGAGAAGTGTTTGGAGATATCACTGCATTCCCTGTGTTTTAACGGTTTGATTCTCTAATCCGTTGAATTAGACACTGAAGGAATCTCTGTCCTCTGCATTTGACCCATCTCGCAATACCACAGGATTCTATACTTCCGGGATTTCACCTACTGCACATGTTTTTAGTGGTAAGGGAACCCGGAGCACAGAGGAAATCTTTGCAGACACTCAGAAAGGCCCTATAACAACCAGGATTCAAGCCCAGGACCTTCTTGCCTCAGTCTTGGGTCTACAGCCTCAGTCGTGGATCTACAGCCTCAGTCCTGTGTCTACAGACTCAGACCTGGGTCTACAGCCTCAGTCCCTGGGTCTACAGCCTCAGTCCCTGGATCTACAGCCTCAGTCCTGGATCTACAGCCTCAGTCCTGGATCTACAGCCTTAGTCCTGGATCAAGTCCTGGTCTTTGAGTGGTTCCTTGCCGATGCAGAAGGATCTACAGACAGTAAAGGTTCGATACCCTTTTTAATAGTGGTCATCCCAATCTTTATAGACCAATGGCTCTTATGGGTTTGTTATTATTGCATTTCCTGAGTTTGCACTGTTTGATTCTCTGATCTGGTGTTAGTGAATCCAACAACTTTAGTTAATTAAAAAAAAAAACTTTAAAAAAAACTCATAAAATCACCTCAAAGCTACATTTTCAGGTCCACAATTCCACTACAATAAACTCAATCAACTTGGGACCATCTGCACCCAACCCACATGTATTAACGAGTACATGTCTCAAATCCGTCTGAGGACATCACCGACTCGTCCCAATCCCTTCCCTTCCCTTCCCGAGGTGGTCGCCCGTGTAGGAAGTGTGTGTATGCGGCGTGGGGAGAGGGAGGGCTGAGCGGTCGGAGATGACAAATGCCATATGTCCAGAACACAGCACTCGTGTTAATCCACAGAGGGTCCCGGCAGGCAGCTTCCGAGTCCCCACCTCTGCACCTCCCACCGGCTCCTCACATCTTCAAGCCAATGGGGGGAAAAAACCGCACTTTCGCTTCCCCTGAGAGCGGAGGCCGGTCGCGGGGATGGTCGCAGGGGCTTTGGGCCGTGAGCTTTTGGCTGTGAATTCATATGTCAAACAGTCAGCACTTTCGCACAAACCACCAGCGACCACAAACAAGAGGTTGTACAAGAACGGGGGGAAAGTAATGGGCTTGCATAAAACGGTTTGGGTCGAAACTAAAGCCAAAATAACCAGAAAGATACATGAAAGCGAAAAAAACTAAGTTGTCTGTTCTTTTGCATGAAATGTTGTGGTTATCTTAAACGGAAAAAATTGAGAAAAAAGTTAAATGTTGAAAAATCTGAGAAAAACATCTTTTTTTTAAATAGAAGACAGCATTTTTTAATTTAAAAAAAGCCTTTTAAGTCACTGTTTGTTACTGTCCTCAGTCCTGGATCCACAGTCTCAGTCCTGGAGCTAGAGTCTCAGTCCTGGATCCACAGTCTCAGTCCTGGAGTCTCAGTCCTGGATCCACAGTCTCAGTCCTGGATCTACAGTCCTAGTCCTGGATCTACAGTCTCAGTCCTGGATCCACAGCCTCAGTCCTGGATATATAGTCTCAGTCCTGGATCTACAGCCCCAGTCCTGGATCTACAGCCTCAGTCCTGGGTCTACAGCCTCAGTTCTTGGATTCACAGCCTCAGACCTGGGTCTACAGCCTCAGTCCTGGGTCTACAGCCTCAGTCCTGGATCTACAGCCTCAGTCCTGGATCTACAGCCTCAGTCCTGGATCTACAGTCTCAGTCCTGGACCTACAGCCTCAGTCCTGGATCTACTCTCTACATATATAAACATTTCTCTATTCTGGTCATCCCACTCCCTACACACAAATAAATTAAAAGGAATCGAATAGGTTAGCAAGACAGAGGGCCGCATTTGGCCCGCAGGCCTTAGTTTGGACCATGCCTGAATTCTTTAAAGTTTGTTTTTAACTTGTCATATACATTTTACACTCCTGCATTTTGACTCCTTCCTTGTTTTTCACCTCTTGACAACTCTCTTGAGAGCCAAAAGCATTATTGACTTGTGTTGTTGTTTAAATCCATTCGCTCTGGTCTTGTCTCTGGGCTTATCCCGTGGTTTCCTCTTCACCCAAGTCTCTGTCATCGCCCAATTTCCAAACAATGACCCTTTAAACTGCAGGTTAATGGCTCACACGCCCATATTCATCTATTCAATAACTTCACGCTTCCTTTACAGACAGATGTGGCTATTATACATGCAAAACCAAGTGAAAAATCGGCAATTAATACAGGAGTGTGACACCGCTGTGGAATTACCTAGCCCTGCCCTGCTCCTAACATTACGAGGGCTAATCAAAATCCAGCGTGAAGTCAATTTCCCAGTGTGCCCCGCGGGTAAAAGGTAGAGAATGGTAGGAGGGGCTAATATAACCAGGCTTATTTACCTCTATGCATCATCTGGCAGCCACGCACTGTCAAAGAGGGGAGCCGGGATTGGAAATAGTGTGTGGTGGAGAAATTATAGAGCGATTTGTTGGCGGAGAAAAGGCATTCCCGACCGGGCTAATGCAGCTTACCTTAGACAAGGCTACGCAAGGTGACAGAAGATGTGTTTATGTGACAGCGGGAGATAAACACGCAACAAAAGAGACACTTAAATCCTAGTTTACCTACTCCAGAGTCAAGGCTGAGGAGCGGGGAAGAGAGAGGAGGGAGGAGGGGGGGGGGCGGAGCCAGCGAGCCAGCCAAAAAAAAAGGGGAAAAAATCCAACTGTTAATACTATTGTGTCCCTATATCCATCTGTCACCAGTCGCCCTGAAGATGAGAGTGAGATTAGGGGGAGTAAACGCCGAGGCCGCAACAGCCCGCGGGCAACGTACAACAACACAACACAACACGGGGAAAGCAGAAGAAAAAAATAAAAAGGGGAGGGTAGAGAAATAAAACATAAAAAACATGCGGAGGTGGAAGAAGAGAAACGAGGCGCAAAATCAAAGTCAAGGGGAAAGGGGAGGGGTGGGAGGGGTGATCCGAGGGTTTTCAGACCGACGGGAGACATGAGAAAAAATGGCATAATATCACGGCGGGGTTTGAAAGTCGGCGTGATGAGGCGATGGCGTCGTTGGTGGTGGTAATGACAGCAATCGCGCTTCATCTCCTCCCGAACGACCGAAATAAAGCGTGTGTTTGTGGAAAGCCGATACTACACACGTCCTCTCTCCCAAACTCACCTCGCCATGCCAGCGGCTTAAGGAGACACCGCCATGACTCCTGAGGCATCCAATCCACCCCTCCCCTCTCCATGCTATCCTCGCACATTTATTTTTTTTACCCCTTCCGTAAATTTACCGTGAAGCTTCTTAGGCGCCCCATTCAAGCAGGATATTCTCGTTTATTGCTTTTAGAAGACAAACCGGCAGCAAAAGTACAGTGTCATAGCTCCGGGTGGAGAGCGGCGAGCGGAACGGGGAGAAGAAAAAGGCCCGCCGCGGCCCGCATGCTAGGGCTAAGGTGCTTACAATCTGAGGTCTTAGGTACGCCGCCTGACGCAAGAGGGAAATGAGCCGAGCGAATGAAAGCACAGGCTCCCGACAATTAATTTGTGAGTCAAAGGGAGCAGGTCAATGGGATTATGGTTATTCAGACGGGATCAAGGACAGTGTGGATTTCATTTACTCATTTAATGTCTCCTGAATGCACCTTTATGAACACGTCTGCCTCCAGTGCGCCGGGTGGTTGTGATGTCGCACTCTGGGTTTGACAGATGCATGTAACAATTTCTGCAAAAAAGGACAATTTGTGAGAGAAGATTGCGTGTTTGTGTCTGTGTGTGTGTGTTTGTGTGTATTTGTGTGTGTGTGTGTGTATTTTCTTTACCCACGCACTTAACTTTGTCTTCTGCATTTGACCCATCCGTCGCCGTGGCAACAGCACCCAGAAACCCATCTCCAGTTGTTGACGCTCCACTCTCTCCACTCCTATTTACGCTTTTATTTAGTGGTAAGGGAAACCGGAGCACCTGGAGGAAACCTATCAATCAAAATCAAATGCCTTTATAATACCGCAATTCATACAGTGTAACCCAAAGTGCTTCACAAGAATTTAAAAGGCAGACAATAAAACATAAAAACAGTGTCCATACTGTATAAAACATATTGTATTAAAATAGATAAAAGTTAAGACCATTTTAATTACATTTACTTATAATATTATACTTATTATATTGGTCACAGGGAGAAAGGCCCTGTTCCCACTGGGATTCGAACTCAGGACCTTGTAAGTTGTAAGCTGTGCATAAAACTGAGTCATTTTATATTTGTGTCTTTCTTTTTGATGTGTTGTGAGTATTTTTGATTTTAATGCTATCTTGTTTCGTTCAGCACTTTGAGTTGACTGTATGGAATTGTGCTATATAAAAAAAACTTGTCTAGCCTTCTTGCTGAGAAGAGAGAGAGAGAGAGAGAGAGACAGAGAGAGAGAGCGAGAGAGAGAGATCCACTTCCTTTTAAACTATCTATGTTATTTCTCAGGCATAAAGTTCAAATGTTATTGTGGCTAAAGCCCTGTTTCCACCAGCCCCACTGGGTTTTCTTCTTCTCCTCCTCTCCTTCTTCTTCTCCTCCTCTCCTTCTCGGCCTCTCTCCTGTCTCCGTGTCCATCTCACACGTGTCTTGCTAAAGTACAAAGCAGATTACATGTTTTCATCTTTTGTCTTTGATTTGAATCTTAACATTCAAGAACAACAGATGAGTTCTTCCAGTGAGATTAAAAAAAGTTCAATCATAACTAATCCTGTCTCTGCCACTTTCCTGAAGATACTTGAGCCCTACTCTACTCTACTCTACTCTACTCTACTCTACTCTACTCTACTCTACTCTACTCTACTCTACTCTACTCTACTCTTTTCTACCTGGTAGCATTTCCATTACAGTTTAGTATCTGGTACCATGTCACCAACTCACAACAAACCAGTACCCGGAGAAATGTCTTGATTGCCATGGCTTCCAGCACCACTAGAACACTTTAGTATGAGCTCGTTACTTTAGAACCGGGGCCAAGAGGGACTAAAGAAGGACCTGGTACTTGTAGGGTAGAGAAGAGTAGAGTAGAGTAGAGCAGAGCAGGGTAAAGTACAATAGAGTAGAGTAGAGTACTTCACCGCTTGTATTGGTGCTATTTTATTTGCATTTAAAAATACATGTCTGACAGTGGAGTCCAGTGGAGTCCGGTGAGGGTGGGGGGGTGGGGGGGTTTAGTGCAGTGAGGGAGGGGGTGGGGGGCGGTCAGGAGCTGCATCTCTCTGGACCGGACTGGGCAGGCGAGAAAGAGCTGACGGCTGCGAATACACTCTAAAATATTTCCCTTTTCTTTTTTTACGCTACACTTTTTTATAACAAAAACTTGAGTTCACCGTGATGGGTTTAGAACGAATGTCTCTTGCACTTTACTATTACACGTTACTATGGATACGGAATAGAGTTAATGTTGTGTAAGAAAGAGCCCCGTGAGTCACTGGTTGAGAGAGAGAGACCAGAAAGAGACCAGAGAGAGGCCAGAGAGAGACCAGAGAGAGACTAGAGAGAGACCAGAAAGAGACTAGAGAGAGACCAGAAAGAGACCAGAGAGAGGCCAGAGAGAGACCAGAGAGAGACTAGAGAGAGACCAGAAAGAGACTAGCGAGAGACCAGAAAGAGACCAGAGAGAGGCCAGAGAGAGACCAGAGAGAGACTAGAGAGACACCAGAAAGAGACTAGAGAGAGACCAGAAAGAGACCAGAGAGAGACCAGAGAGAGACCAGAAAGAGACCAGAAATAGACTATAGAGAGACCAGAAAGACCAGAGAGAGACCAGAGAGAGACCAGAGAGAGACCAGAGATTTATGATAGAAGAAACTGTTTTAGAGCCAGGACCTAGAGTCATGGATTATATAATAGTTATTATCGTTTGGACCTCCAGCATTTAAAACAGGTCAGACTTTTCCGGTGATTTGTTGAATGTGCTGTGATTATGTATGATTTCAATGTCTTGTTTCTTTTTTTTTTGCAACACTTTTGAGTTTTGCCTTGTGCACAAACTTTGCTGTACAAATAAACATTATATATATTTTTTTACAGTGCTGATGTGCTTGAGTCCGGCTCGCTGCTGCCCTTCTCTGCCCTTGTCATCGCGCTCCCATGCATTGCTCCAGGGGCCACGGGCTGGGTCACACACACACACACACACACACACACACACACACACAAACACACATACCCACACACACACACACACACTGACCGACGGCTGTCACGTCATCTCTCACGGCTCTGTTCTAGTTTCTCTCTTTCTCTCTCCACAACAGAGAGACTTACTCAGTGATAGTAATATTATAAGTTCTACGTTAATTTACTTGTTTTTTAATTAACGTAAACATAAATAGAAAAGGTAAACATGCACCAGTGGACTGAGAGATACGATACAAGATAAACCTTTATTCATCTCACAATAGAGCACGTTCTTAATTTTATCTATTAACTGTAGTATCCGTAAAATTCTCACGTTTTCCCGGAAATACTTGAGATGAGAAACTAATACTATTCTAAACATTCTGTGAAGTTAAAAGACCTCTTTATTTTGAAAAACTCCACACACAAAAAAATTGTGTTACTTTCTTTATTAGTATATTATCAATAAATGTCTTGACAGCTTGGTATATTACTTTTATTAAGCAAATTCTACTGTTTTCAGAATTTTCATAACAATAAACAATAGAAACCAAACCTATTTTCATACAGGCTTCTCCCTTCAGGCCGCTCCCCTCTCCTCATAGGCCCCTCCCCTCTCATCTCAGGCCCCTCCTCTCTCCTCACAGGCCCTTCCCCTCTCCTCTCAGGCCCCTCCCCCCTCCTTTCAGGCCCCTCCCCTCTCCTCTCAGGCCCCCCTAACCAGGTCTAGACCAGTATCTTAACCAGGTGTGGACCAGTATCTTAACCAGGTCTGGACCAGTATCTTAACCAGGTCTAGACCAGTATCTTAACCAGGTCTAGACCAGTATCTTAACCAGGTCTGGACCAGTATCTTAACAAGGTCTGGACCAGTATCTAAACCAGGTCGAGACCAGTATCTTAACCAGGTCTGGACCAGTATCTTAACCAGGTCTAGACCAGTATCTTAACCAGGTCTAGACCAGTATCTTAACCAGGTCTGGACCAGTATCTTAACCAGGTCTAGACCAGTATCTTAACCAGGTCTAGACCAGTATCTTAACCAGGTCTGGACCAGTATCTTAACAAGGTCTGGACCAGTATCTAAACCAGGTCGAGACCAGTATCTTAACCAGGTCTGGATCAGTATCTTAACCAGGTCTAGACCAGTATCTTAACCAGGTCTAGACCAGTATCTTAACCAGGTCTGGACCAGTATCTTAACAAGGTCTAGACCAGTATCTTAACCAGGTCTAGACCAGTATCTTAACCAGGTCTGGACCAGTATCTTAACAAGGTCTAGACCAGTATCTTAACCAGGTCTAGTCCAGTATCTTAACCAGGTCTAGACCAGTATCTTAACCAGGTCTAGTCCAGTATCTTAACCAGGTCTAGACCAGTATCTCAACCAGGTAAAAAAAAAAATAGACAAGAAAAAACAAAATAAAAGTAGGGCTAATCATAACAAACACATTCATAATAAAAATAACAATAATAATAATAATTGTAATGTTATTTTTTTAAACAATTGTAGTAATAAAGAATAAATTGTCTATAATCCAAGCTTATTATTATCGCCTGCTTTTTCTTTGTCACTTTTTAACAGTGTAGCAAAAAGTGAAACGGAGCCAGACGCAGCTTAAAAAACACATGCACCAAACTCTGCTATTTTGGACATTTCTTCATTAAAGCCATTAGCGTTTCATGAGGCTGCGCTAATTAGCCGTCCATATTTCTATATCTGTGGATTGGATTTATTTTACATTGTGCCTAATAGTAAATAGTGTTTGAATTTTAAAACACACCTCTTGGGTGCGACATAAAGGGGAATTTTTAATCACGGCTTTGGCTAAATGAAAAGAACTCCATTTTTTTTCTTCTTCTCTTTCCCTTTTTCCTGAAATGTCCTAATGAGTTTGCAGAATTCTTAAGCAGATACACAGCGATTATTTCGGCAATTATATATTTATTTTACCCGGCGTTTGCTTTGCTCTTCCTCCCAGCAGGAGAGCGTCCGAAATGAGGGATGAGGGTGAAGGGTGATCATCGTTGGCATCACGGGGGGCCGCAAGGGGTGGGGGGGGGGGGGGGGGGGGGATTTATGTGTGTGTGTATGTGTGTGTGTGTGTGTGGGGGGGGTACCTATAGTATATGAGCGCGCTGACGGTTTAACCTTGTCTTTTTTTGGTAATGTTATTTATTTTGTCGCACTATAAAAACGTAATGTTAGGTAGATTTTTTTGGTATATTTTTTTTAAAGCTGGGGTGTGTAACTTTAAAACCATACCAGTAGAACGATGAAATACAAACCATGTGACTGTCCAAGCTCTCAAGACCGTTCTCATAGTAATGATTTTAATGATAGTAATAAAAATGCATGGGTCTTTTCCAGCACTTTTCTGGACACTCAACTATAACTATATAAACTTCTACTGTAGCCACAGCTGCCCTGGGGCACACTGACAGAAGCGAGGCAACCAGTATGTGTCATCAGCCCCCTTTACCAACACCACCAGACTCATTGTAATGTGAGTGAAGTGTATATAAATCTGGTAACAAAAAATTGTGTTCTGACTTTCCAGGTAAAAGGCAAATGGTGAAGATCTTAGAAAATGAAAAAATAGAAAAATTAAAAAAACTAGATCTTGCATTTGTTTTTTTTGTCTCTCCTGGTAGCTTTGTGGTCTCTCTGGTCTCTTTCTCTCTCGCCTCTCATTGGTCTTTCTCTCTCTGGTCTCTCTCTGGTCTCTTTCTGGCCTCTCTCTCTCTCTCTGGTCTCTCTCTGGTCTTTCTCTAGTGAATGAATATTGAAATAATAAGTAATTATCTCTGTGGGTTCAGATATGACAGTGACGATAATCTAATCTAATAACAGATTTTCCCAAAATCTAAAATGTTACTTTAAATTACTTATGTTTGTTTGTTTGTTTTACTGTCCCTCTATGTGTGATGTCGCATGATTTTCAATGTCCTGTCAAAAACTGTGGCTAAACTGTTGTAAGAAAACCACTTTATGCCCTTACAATGTTTTTTTTGCAGTGAACTGTGTGATAATGTCGCCTGTATACCTGCTCTGGGGGGAGGGAGGGGGTGATGGACGAGATGGACAGCCCCCTCCCCACCTTACCCTGCCCACCCCCAACACACACACACACACACACACACACGCACTCTGCTTCGGCTTGACAATTAAGACCTGGGCGACTGTAGCCAGAGGTTAATACTGGCTCATTAAAAGAACTAGGTCATTAGTGAAGAATCAAGGCTCTTAAGGCAAAGGGAGGGGGGCGGGGGGGTGAAGGGAGTGATGGAGAGCCGGGTAGCAAACTCACAGAGCGCATGCAGCCCCTTACATTAATTAACCTCCCTATTTCCTTGTTGGGGAGGTGTGTACCAAACAAGGGGGAGTAAGAAAAAAAAAAAATTGTTATCATACAGGCACATGGCTGTACACCAATTAACTGCAAGTGGTTACGAAAAATAGAAAGCCAGTTCACCGTCCTCCCCGTGGTCGCTCCGGAGTGGGCCCAAGTTACATTATTTTACAAAGATGAAGGAAAGGGGAGGAAGGGGGGGTTAATGTCGGAGGGATGAGCAAAATGTGTATTCAAATTGAGGAGGGAGTCGGCGTCCCAGTGAACCGCGGAGAGGTAAGCCATACAAGGCCGAGTAAATATTGGTTTGTGTGTATTTGGGGGGTGGTAGGGAGGGAGAGGGGGGGTCACCGGGACTGGACACTGCAAAAAGAGGGCCGTCACAAAGAGATATGCAGGATACAGTGGGAGATGGGGTCCCGCAGGGTTCGATTCTCGGTCCTCTTTCATTCAACTCTTGTTGTCCACATTGTAAATAAAAAATTGTGTAATAAAATGTAAATAGTGTACACTTTACAAAAGCTCACAAAAACTCTTAACTGACTGTTAGTAACTGACTAATAAGTCATGCACTGCAGTATTAATACATTATTAATTGTTATACTAAAGGGTCTTTAACAAATGTGTAATAAAGTATAAATAGTGTACACTTTACAAAAGCTCACAAAAACTCTTAACTAACTGCTGACTGAATAAATCATGCACTGCAGTATTAGTTGATAATGAAGTATACAATTATTAATCAATAACATGTGGTTTAATCATGGTGTAACAAATCATCTATATATGTAGTAACAAATGGTTACTTCATAATTATTAAATTATTAAATTAGTTATTATAAAGTGTTACCAAAAAATAATACAATAGACAAAGTCAAAGTCAATGAATTGGGGATGTATGTTTGGCAAAGAGGCAGAAAATATGAATAAAATAGACAATCGTTACATTTTCTTCAGCTCACATTCGGATTCAGACAAAAAAGGTCTAATTTGACACTAGTTATAATCATAGAACATTTTATTTTCATGGTGCACTTCCGGATCCTCGAAGGTACAAAGTTAAAAGCACAAAAGAATGGGAGTGAGACCAGAAAGAATGATACTAGACGATAGAGAGAGACCCAAGAGAGAGAAAGCAGTGGACAGGGACACGTTTTTTAAAATTAAATTCAAGACTTCAAGGCTTTTTTTAAACATTTGTAACAGAAATGATGGACTACCTCTGCCTCTTTAAATGAAAAGAAAAAAGAAAATTATCTGAAAACTCATAAGACACAGACAAAAAACTGTTTTTTACCAGTATTATTTACAAGTTCTTCTGCTTTTAAGACCCTTTAGGAGCCCTGGGGCTACTATTCCATCACTGAAAAACACACAATACATCTAAACCACTACACAACAGCAGCCTCCTCTTCAAACCCATGGGTACAACAGTCAGAGTCGTTTCCACCAGCGCTTTGTGAAGCTGAAAGGACCGCCGTGTAGCATTTTTTTACAGTTTGTCGATCCTCTCCCGTCTCCTTTTGTGCGTTTGAACGAGCCGAGCTGTAATTCTTCCCCCTCAAAGACCAGCTAATCTGCTATCAGTCTGAATCACAAAGGTGCAGTTAAAGTCTATCATATCTCATTATCCTGCCGCTTGATAGGTATCTCCCGCGCTGTCGAGTCGAAGTGAGAGGGCGGAGGTAAATGAGCCTAATACGTGAACCGCTGACTCTGTTTTTATCCGCTAATTTCTCCGGCCTCATAATGAGACATTACTGAGCGATGGAGCGATTTGAATTTAAATGATGTAATACTTGAGATAGGCCTAATTCAGCCATACATATTTAATCTGACGTATTACCGGGGCCCTCGGACGCTTGACGGGAGATGACAGCTTGGCCCGGGCACCGTGGGGCGACGCAGGGACAAAGAAAGGTGCGGCAGAATCCACTTGTGCGTTTAGATCGGTTGTGTGTGTGGGTTTCTAATTGCCGCTAAGATTTGTTTTGTATGCATGCGTGAGTCTGGCCTTTTCACAATTTTTCTTAAGCTTGAGTTTGGATTGAGAACTATGTTTGAACTTGCAAATTCCCCAAAAAAGGGTTATGGTTATTGTTTGTATATGTTAAGTACAGTGGTCACTCGTTTATGGCAGGGGTGATGTGTTCTAAATAATAATTGTAATTCTTGAAGGAGCAGCTCTGTTTTAAGGCTGGAAAACCCCCTCAACACACACTTTATACACTGCTGAAGTGAGAGAGACTAGAGTGAGACCAGAGAGAGACCAGAGAGAGACCAGAGATATCAAAGCTGTTGGTTGTAGGTCTGATGGCTGCTGCAGCTGTCAAAAGCCGTACATACACAGTAAAAAAAAAAAAAAAAAATGCAGAAGAGATTGTGCTAAGGGACAGGAGCAGGAATGAGGGCTATGGGGAGACCAGAGATAGACCAGAGAGCGAGACCCAAGACAGCAGAAAGATGGATCAGAGAGAGACCAGAGATAGACCTAGAGAGCGAGACCTGAGACAGCATATAGATAGACCAGAGAGAATCCAGAGAGCGAGACCCAAGACAGTAGAAAGATAGACCAGAGAGAGACCAGAGAGCAAGACCTGAGACACCAGAAAGATAGACCAGAGAGAGACCAGAGAGAGACCAGAAAGAGACCAGAGAGCGAGACCCGAGAGAGCAGAAAGATAGACCAGAGAGACCAGAGATAGACCAGAGAGAGACCAGAGAGCGAGACCCGAGACGGCAGAAAGATAGTCCAGAGAGAGACCAAAGAGTGAGTTAGTTTGTAAGTTAATTAGTTAAGATACTTTATTGATCCCCGTAGGTTAAATTCAGGTGTCCAGTAGAAGCAAAAACAACCTCCATCCAATCAAACAAAACAAGTGAATTGATCATTCTAAAAAGCTAACATTAAAATTAAGGAACAGCACTTCAGGACACAGCAGCAGAGGTGGAGTAGCCTCTGGGTGGAGCAGGACGGGTCAGAGCAGGACCAGAGAGAGACCAGAGAGAGACCAGAGAGACCAGAGAGAGACCAGAGAGAGACCAGAGAGAGAGAGAGACCAGAGAGAGACCAGAGAGACCAGAGAGATCAGAGAGAGACCAGAGAGAGACCAGAGAGAGACCAAAGAGAGACCAGAGAGACCAGAGAGAGACCAAAGAGAGACCAAAGAGAGACCAGAGAGACCAGAGAGATCAGGGAGAGAGACTCCTCTGAACGATTCACATTGGTGCATATAAGTCGACGTTATTTGAAAACATTTCTGAACAGCGGTCGTCCCGTTCCCTCTGGACCAATGGCTCCTATATGTTCGATATTATTGCATTTCCTGTGTTTCAAACCTTGTGTTGTTGAGACATCCACAACTTATTATAGTCCTCCGAGACGACTGCTGTTGTGATTTAGGGCGATACACAAATAAACTGAAATGAACATTGAATTTTAGTTAATAAAGTCATTTGAACTCTTCCGCTCTCGCACCTACAGATTACATTTGCTCCCTCCACCGCTCCCACAAACCACAAAATCCCCTCATTATCATGCACCATTTCCGCTCTCAGCATCTGAACCCGTCGCACACAACACAAAAACCTGGTGTTTACTCCAAAAAACGCGCGCTCACAGTCACTTTGCGGGCGCCATTACACAAAATATTTACTTATAATCACACTCGCAGCTGTCTCGCACACTGCCACCCCACCGCCCCACGCTGGCAGGTGCCTCTCCGCCTCACCTCGGCCTCCCTCGGAACCCATAACCGCCGCTGTATTTTGCCACGACGCGTAATTGAAGCGATGGGAGGCTAAGAAATTAGGGATCAGCTCAATTAAGCCATGCGCGGCGGCAGATGAGGACGCACCTGTGTGGCACGGAGCAGGGGCGTAAAACGGACAATTACCTCCGGGCGCCTGGGACGGCCCCTACCTGCGACCCACCCGGGGATAATGCTTAATTTCCGACCCGCCTGGCGCCCTCAGCTGCCGAACAGTTGGGGTTTTGTGGTGAGCTAGTGATAAAGAAGGTGCTCAGCTGTGCGCACGATAGTTGGACCTGTGTTGTGTGTTAGTGTTGAGTTGTGTAGAGTAGTGTTGGGCAAGTTACTCCAATATTGTGTTACGTTATGGGGCAACAGTGTCCTTAGGCAAGATACTTCACCCCCATTGCCGAGAATGAGTCTAGTTTGTGTGTTAATGGTTGGTTGTGGTCGGAGGGGCCAATGGCACAGACTAGTTTCCTAACTTCTGTCAGTGTGCCCCAGGGCAGCTGTGGCTACATCAGTGGTTCATCACCATCTTGTATGAGTGAATGAATAATGACATGTGCTATATAAAACGAATGCATTCTCATTTCCATTCTTATTAGGAAGCCAAGAACCCAAGAAGAATCCAAGAATCCAAACCCACTAACACCAGTGTGTGTGACAGTGTCATCCAACCAACTTCAGCTCCCCCAATAGTCATGCTTTACCTTGTTGTAAATTTCAGACCCTCTGGAATTCAGTCTTTTGTTTATTGTTTACTGGGGATCCCCATTAGCTTCCACCAATGTAATTGCTAATCTCCCTGGGGTCCCAATTAAAACAAGTGTATTATAACAAATAAAAATTATATTAATACGTTTCTTAATACAATACATGAATCGTTGAGTCTATTTTCTGATTCTCTATTTGATTGTGTTCAGTGCATCAATAAGGACGTATCAGAACCCCTTTTTAATTCCGGAAACCAGTCAATCCAGTTCAAGTACAGTTTTTAAATCCAGATTGTTGGCCTCAGGTCAAGTCTGATGAATGAAAGTGGCCTTCTAACTAAAAAGTTTGGACACCTCTGGCCTAGAGTGTCTGCTGCGGTTCTTCACGTTTTTATATTCATGTTGTTTGTCCATTAGAAATGAACCCACACATGACATTATAGACCGAATAGTTAGAAATTGTGTTGTTTGTTCTTATGACAGATTGTTAAAAAAAACAAATAAAACATGTATAAAAAAATTGAATATTTTTTATGGGTATTTGTATATTGCCCTAAATCAAAACAGCAGGCGTCTCGGTGGACTTTACAAAGTTGTGGATTCCCCAACAATAGATCTGAGAATCAAAGGAGATGCAATAATAACAAAGACATAGGAGCCATTTGTCCATAGGAAGCGGGATTGTTAATAAATGTTCACAAATTTCCTACTGTCCTTGAACCGTCCTGCATCGGCAAAAGAACCACTCAAAACCCCAGTGAGAAAAAAGTGTCCAAGTTTCACCTAAATGCGTCAAACTCGTAATTGTCAAAACAGGTAAAAGAGAAGGCCCTTGTTTTTATAATCGTCTGCATCCAATTCTACACATTCTTCTGTCCACTTTTCAATCCATAATTACCCTCCCACCCAAACCTTGCTCTCCATCACATCAAACACTGCCACACACTAATCTTAATCCTGAAATTCGGCGAGCGCGCAGCCGTCGGTCGCCTGTTCCCGGCGCAAACAAAACGCACGGAATCTTGTGGGCAACGTTGGCTGAAAACTGGAGAAAAAGTTGCCTAGCAGATGTCAGTTTCTGTGTGTGCTTTTCTGCTGCTTCTCGGCACCGTGCATGGATCTTATATCAAAGGAGGCTTATCTGAATAAAGTGCTTAAAAGCTTTTCAGGCGCCTGGTGATCTGAACACTTTTTGGCTTGATCTGCAGACTAAACAAACCGTAATGATGCAAGCTTGTGTAAAGACGTACACAGCGGCCGCACAACAAATGCAGGCGCTTGATGTTTTTATTAATGTTTTCAGTTTTTTTTTTTCGCGGTATTTGGGATGTCCGCGGGGCGATTGCTTATGTACTACCCAGCAGAGGTGCAACCAGAAAGGACCGGCTCAAGCTCATGCATTATAATAGAGAGAAATTCCTTATCCTGTCTCTGTCTTGGTCTTAGAAGCTCAAATTTCCCCCGGGATGGGTAAAGGGATTGCGTTATATTCCGCACAACATAATCAAAAATATTCAAATGTGCAGTTCAGGGGAAAATGACAACAATCCTGGAGGAAAGGTGTACTTTTCTAGTACGACATAAGAAGAAGTCGGGATTCCTGCCGCGGCAAAGTGAACGCGGCATTAACTTTTTAACACAGGCTGTTTTTAACAAGGCCTGATGCGCGTCCTCCCCAAACCTGCCAGTCTCTCTCTGCGCGTTAGAACTCACGGCGGCGTACGGCGGCGAGGCTGACGTGCAGAACGGCGGCGGAGCTGACGGAAGCCAATCAAAAGACCTGAATTCTATTTGTTTTGTTTCAAGGGAAGACGACAAAGGGCCTCAAGGTCTTCTTCAAGCCGTGTGTGAAGCGGCGCAGACGGAGCGGACCGGGCTTTGAAGAGGCCGTCCTTGGTGGGACCTTCACTCACAGAACCAGGTACACGGCGTTTAGGGAGGGCAGGGGGGCAGCTGTTTTCATGTGGCTGTGTAGTTGGGAGTTATTAATATTCTCAAAGACTGAATTTTCTCCCTAGGATTGAAATAATGGATCATACTTAAAAGGGGAAGAACTCATTTCAGGTTTAATACGGTAAGCCTGTTGGAACCAATTATTGGAGGTGCTTTGCCATTGTCATCTTGCATTTCTCCTTGAGGAGATTAACTGGCAACGCTGAAAAGGCCTCACAGTATCCGGGATTTTGCTCATTCCGAGAATGGAATACATTTCATGATTTGTGTGTGTGCACTCCACGTCTGTGAGCGTTCTAAGTTCCAGCGTGTTTCCTGTATTTGGCTTCATGTTCTACCTAATTATTGCAATTTGATCCTGACGCAGGAGTGGCCTAATCCTCTGCTGTACTGCAGAAATCCTGTTGAGAAACTTTGGTAATAAATTTGGCCTGTTTTAATAGAGACTGGGAGAGGAGCAGCGTGACAGCAGAAGGATGGCCTCCGCGGGAAGCTCCTCTTCCTCATAATCACAGCAAAGTGTGGAGAGGCGCTCACCAGTGGAGTTGGAGAAAGTTGGAAGTGGAACAAAAGTGTGCGCTGTACTTTCTTACATCACATCAATCGCATGTGAGCGGTGTCAGACTGCAGGCGGCTGCACGAGTCAAAGCAGGCCTCTCCCAAGACACCTCACCCTCCATGCTCAGTTATTATGTGAGTGTGTGTGGAGACGGAGTGAAGAGTGCGCCCGGGTCGTTGTGTGATACCTTTGTCTGAAAACGTCTACAATTTTTGGTCATTAAACCATGCATCATCTTTTGTGTTACTGTTTTACAACTGTCTGCACAGAGACAACATCTGCAGATGAGCTCTCCTGCTGTAACCTGCTACAACACTAATGTGGATTGGAACTGTCTCATGTCCTGGGTCTACAGCCTCATCAGTCCTGGGTCTACAGCCTCAGTCCTGGGTCTACAGCCTCAGTCCTGGGTCTGAAGCCTCAGTTCTAGATCTGCAGCCTAAGTCCTGGATCTACAGCCTCAGTCCTGGATCTACAGCCTCAGTCCTGGGTCTACAGCCTCAGTCCTGGGTCTACAGCCTCAGTCCTGGGTCTACAGCCTCAGTCCTGGGTCTAAAGCCTCAGTTCTAGATCTACAGCCTCAGTCCTGGATCTACAGCCTCAGTCCTGGATCTACAGCCTCAGTCCTGGGTCTACAGCCTCAGTCCTGGATCTACAGCCTCAGTCCTGGGTCTAGTCCTGAGTGGTTGAGGCTCAGGGATTGAACAGTGGATCCTGGACCTAGTCTCTGAACTTGTTGCTGTAGTTGTAGACTCTCCTATCACGTTTCTCTCACTCTCACTCTCTCTCTCTTTCTCTAGTCTCTCTCTCTCACTCTCTCCCTCTCTCTACTGTAGTCCCTCTATGGTCTCTCGCTCTCTCTCTCTCTACTCTAGACTCTCTATGGTCTCTCCCTCTCTCTCTATGGTCTCTCTCTCGCTCTCTCTACTCTAGTCTCTCTATGTTCTCTCTCTTTCTCTCTCTCTACTCTAGTCTCTCTATGGTCTCTCTCTCTCTATCTGTCTCTCTATGGTCTCTCCCACTCTCTCTTTCTAGTCTCACTATTGTCTCTCTGCCTCTCTACTCTAGTCTCTCCATGGTCTCTCTCTCGCTCTCACTACTCTAGTCTCTCTATACTCTCTCTCCGCTCTCTCTCTATATAGTCTCTCTATGGTATCTCTCTCGCTCTCTCTTGTCTAGTCTCTCTATGGTTTCTCTCTCTCTCTACTCTAGTCTATCTACGGTCTTTCTCCCTATCTCTCTCTCTAGTCTCTCTTTCTATGATGTCTCTCTCTCTCTACTCTAGTCTCTCTATGGTCTCTCTCTCTTTCTCTCTCCCTCTCTCTCTCTCTCTCTCTCTCTCTCTCCTCGTCAGGTGCTCGCACTCGTGTCTGAGCGCTGGGTTTGTCATGCGCGCAGCAGATGTTTACATGACAGAGACAGCGCTCACGTAGTTGATCACACTCTTCATCTTTTATCACATGAGGCCATTACGCGCCAACTAAACCTCCCCCCCTCCCTCACCCCTCCCTCACCCCTCTCCCGAGCACCATCCAGCACCATCGCGAGAGAGAGCGCTTCCGCCTCGGATCATTACTCCTCCAAGAAATTTAAGCGCAAGATGCAATTTCATTTTTTCTTTTTTTCTCCCCTTTCTCTCTCTCCCTCACCCTTTCTCTCTCCCCTCTCCTCTCTCTCTCTCTCTCTTGCTTTTTGTCGCCCAAATGCGGTCCGTCATTAGAAATCCTAGCTGTCATGCCTCTGCCATTTTTGGTGTGCGGTGTTTGTTGCCTCATTTCTTTTAATTTTATCTCCATTAGCTTAATTCTTTTTTAATATTTCCATCTAACGAACTTTACAGTCCATTTTGTCTCACTGTCTTTTCCTAAGCGAGTTTTATGAAGCAGGCAGCTGGCTTTCCCATTTGCGCACGCCGGCCCGAGCTGGGGAGGGGTAATCGAGGCGCGCCGACTGCTTTTGTCAGCTTGTTTTGGGAACCTTAGCTTGCGTTTCTGCTCCTTCGCTTTGATTATACAAGCAAACAGCGGTGTGGACTTCATTAACAATAAAACACAAGCTAATTACGCAAGAGACCCTTGGACAAACCGTTGCGGTCGTCCCTATCCGTGTGCCGTAGAGGGAGCAGTTAAACACCTAGATTCACCTCCATCTTTGCAAAAAAAACTCTTTATATTTCTCGAAGGAAGCGTAACACGGCCTGCACCATATGCGCCATCTTAACGTGGCTTGTTCCTTGTCCAGAAAACAGTCCATAAACACAAGGTGGGTTTTGAACTAGTCCCGATGGCCTCGCTTTCACCTAGAAACTGAGTGCGCCAGAGTTTTTTCGGTTTTTATGCGATGCGACCACTGTGCGACCACTGGGGGAGGTTTGTCCCGGCTCCAAAAAGTCCATAAGTCCCGTGCTGGTGGGGGTGTACCCGGAAAGAGAAATACCCAATGCTTTTGTATGACGTTTTCTTTCCTCTTCAAAACTTCTTGGTCCAAAAGTGGCTCTTGGTCCAAAAGTGGCTCTTGGTCTAAAAGTGGTTCTTGGTCCAAAAGTGGCCCCAAAAGTGGTTCTTGATCCAAAAGTGGCTCTTGGTCCAAAAGTCTCTCTTGGTCCAAAAGTCTCTCTTGGTCCAAAAGTGGCTCTTGGTCCAAAGCTTCATTCCAGTATATTTAGCTGCTGTGGACTTTTGAATGCACTCGTTTAAAAAATGGGACTAATGCATGTGCAAATGTATTTTTTCACATTGTCCTGCCCCGGCGCCATTTTGAAAAAGCCCACAGAAGGCAAAAGTGATGTCACATTAGTTTCAATGGTGAAGATGGTGTCATTATGTCTGTTAATATTTACAGTCTATGCATGTGACGGGAAAGTAAGTACTGTAGGTGAAGGTTATATAGATACAGTAGATCAATTGGGGTTTATTATGGTGTTTCCAGTAATCACCATTCGCTCAGGGAGCCTCCAACCGTAGGGTATACTGTAAATGAGGAGTGGACAGAGTGTGACATCACCAAAGTGTTGGCCTTAATGTGGAAGAAGCTGATTTGAACATAAGCTAGCTGGAGCCAATTTCCTTATACGGACGTTTGTTGCGAGTGCGTTACAGAGGCAGACATGTTGCTATGACAAGCTGGACCAACCCCGCAAATGAAGACATCTGGTTGGTCATCAGAATCAGAATCAGAATCATTTTTATTGCCACGTATGTAATGAACAAAAGTTACCACTTGGAAATTGTTTTGGCAGAGAGCGTGCCACTTCGCCATTTTACAAAGACAACATCACAACATAAACATAGAGGAATCCACAACTTTGAAAAGGCCTTAGAGAAGAAGCTGCTGTGATTTAGGGCTTTTTCTTGAGAACATTATCTTTAAAATGAGGTATAACATGTCCGTCTTAGCCATGTCAAGAGATAACTGTCAATTCTGCAGGTGAATCATAATAATTGAAAATAGGTTCAAGGCCTAGTGTTTGTGATCCATCCCCTCAGCAAGAAGCATCCATCGCATATTTCTCAGAGTCAGAAATGTTTTTATTGCCAGAAACAGGAAGTCACAAACAAGGAATTTGCTTTGGCTCATGCTGCGAACAAGTTTATAAAAGTAGAAAACATATAAAAAGGCAAGAATACAAAATTATACTTTTAATACATCTGGTGAAAAGCTGAACTTTTTTGGGTCAAAAAGCAAGAAGGTCCTGGGTTCGAATCCCGGTCGGAACAGGGCCTTTCTGAGTGGAGCTTGCATGTTCTCCCCGTGTCTGCGTAGGTTTCCTCCACGTGCTCCGGTTTTCCCTACGACTAAAAACATGCACAATAGGTATGAATGTAAATGAGAGTGAATGGATGGTGTTGATTGAGGGCTGATGGTCCGCTTCCGTCATCACCGTGTGTGGAATGATTGGAACAATATCTGAACTCTGAACATTGTAAAGCGCTTTGGGTGACCTTGGTCTGTAAAATGTGCTATATAAATAAACATTACTTACTTATCTACGTCTATACAAGAATACATTGAAATGCTTGCAGGTCAAATCCACGGATACTTTACCTCTGCAGCACCTGACGACATGTGACTAGTGAGTGAGCTGTTGATATAAATTGCATGTGAAGAAGTGGCCTTTGCGCCCGGAGGATCGGAGCTGCACCATTAGCCCCTCGGCCCCGCGGCCTTTTGTTCATGTGATTTGCTTAATTGCGCCATATCACTGTACAGATGAGACCCTGGCCCAGGTCCGCCCAGAGGGTAAGCTCCTGCATCTTTTTAAAGGCCACAGACTCTACTGGAGAGAGCCGGATTTGTGGGTTTTTCAAATCTACGAAACACAATTGAAATTTTTGGAAGCAATTATTTATGCGGTTTCCCTGTAGAGGAGGAATAATAGGCTGGATAATAGACTAGATATATCCTTTATTATTGCTTTAAAATCCACTGTAGATTAGATAAGTGGTTTTGCGCTGTGTTATGAGGGTCACAATGAGAATCTATATCATTCTATTATCCTTAATAATTGTTTGGGGAAATAGTTGCCGTTGAGAAAGAGGTTAAACTACATCTGGCAAATGATGTGAAGTGGTGCACTGAAAAAAAGGGGGCGAAATCAGCCGGTTCAGTCCTGCACCTGGATCTACAGTCTCAGTCCTGGATCTACAGCCTCAGTCCTGGATTTACAACCTTAGCCCTGGGTCTACAGCCTCAGTCCTGGATCTACAGCCTCAGTCCTGGATCTACAGTCTCAGTCCTGGATCTACAGCCTCAGTCCTGGATCTACAGCCTCAGTCCTGGATCTAACCTCAGTCCTGATCTGCAGCCTCAGTCCTGGATCTACAGCCTCAGTCCTGGATCTAACCTCAGTCCTGATCTGCAGCCTCAGTCCTGGGTCCACAACCTCAGTCCTGATCTGTAGCCTCAGTCCTGGATCTAACCTCAGTCCTGGATCTAAAGCCCCAGCTCTGGATCTACCATCTTTGAGAGTGAATCCCTTTCTTATAATAGGCCTTCAAGAGATTTTCTTTTTTGCCACTGTTTTCTTCTAAATATACACTATTTTTTGAGTTTTTGCCTTTAGAGTTTGATTGGTCAACATCTCATAATGCAAAAACATAGCAAGGCCACAATTATAAACCACATGATAACATAACAAATAATCATTAGATAAAAAAAGCCTTGTCGATGCAGCGTTGTCTATGACATTTATTCACATTTCTAGACAGTGGCCACTCTGCTCTCCATGGACCAATGGCTCCTGTGTATTTCGTATTATTGCATTATTTTTTGATTTATTATAACCACTTTATTCTCTGATCTGTTGCAAATCCACTGCTCGGTAAAGTCCTTCGAGGCGCCTGCTGTTGTAATTTAGAGCGATGCACAATAACATTAAACTAAAATATCATAAAAGTCCTATCAAGTATGAACCGACTTCCCTGCTCCTCACCGCTAACCTTGGGGCCACCTTCATGCAGGGGGGGGGGTTAGGGTTCTCTTCTTCCTGCTCGTCTGCGGCGCTTCACCCGGGGGACGGTGGAGGCGCAGATCCCCGCTGTGGCCCTCTTTAATTACGTGGGACTCTCTCTGATGATGATAGGGGCCGAGGTGGAGGCTTAGAGGGAGTGACCTTAAAGAGAGCACCTTTCAGCAGCGTGACTGGCTCCACTGGCGCAGACCTGAGCTCAGGGACCGAGCCTTTATTCCCGCCGCCGAACGTTATGCAAAATTGACTTTCATGAGCTTTAGCCGTGACACAGAGCAGGTGCAGGAACTGGAGCCCTCTGAAATGTGGAGGAGGAAAAGTTTTAGAGCCACCAGATGAAAGTTTGTGCATTGAGAAGATTTTGTGGTTGGTGATACAGAACGGGGCTCCTCAAGGTTCAACCCTCGGGCCCTTACCTATTTACTGTGATAGATAGATAGATAGACTAGTGTTCCCCAACCTTTGTGAGCCATGGCACAACTTTTCTATTCAAATAAACGTTATTATATTACAAAAATGAAACTTCACAACCTTAATTAACAAGTCATTATCATCAAGTGCATTGAATAACCAAACATGCACAGAGACAAAAAAAAAAAAAAAAAACACATTTTCTATCTTCTTCCATTATTTTCTTTCATGGTCTTTCTTCTATTTATTTACAATTTAGGTCATATTAGATCAGTTCCAAAGGCACACCAGAAAAAATCTCACTGAAAAAAATAGGTAAATAGCATGTGTGTGGTTAAAAAAGGGGTTATTGACTCAAAAGCCTACACACAAGTATTCTCTTTGCTTATGTGTGTGAGTCGGACATGAGTGGGAGCCGGTGGAGAAGGTCTCATGGTGGACTCAAACCCATGACCTCCAGACTCCAAGGCCAATGCTTGCCCCTGAACAAAACGCTCTGGTCTTATTGGACGAGCAAGTATCACCAGAATGATTGACAACTGGGAGCACCAATAGTCTTGATGATCCACCCGGAAGTAGATTATCCTCCTATATACTGTAACTTCAAGATTATATACCATACTTTTGTCCTGTGAAGGCTTGTTTTGTGATTACAATTATAGACGTATGGATTTGAAGGTATCGTAAGTCTTGTAGGTATTAATTACAGTTACTTGAGTTTCACATTGTTTTAACGTCTCACAAATCTTTGGGTTGCAGCTAACACAATCGCATACTAACACGGTTTTATGAAAAAATAGTAACTTTATGTTGTGTGTGAGAGATTTTCTTATCTTGCATTGTTGTGATTTCATTTTCCCTGCGAGCGCATCCAACACACACTTATTTATGTTCACAATTTTCTCTAACCAATTTCGACCTTGTGAAACGAGAAGGCTCTAAACAAGTGACGGACGTGCATGGGGTGATTCGCTGTCATTCCGTTTCAATCATTTCGTGTGTGATTATCTCAAAGCACATGCCAGCCCTTTGTATCAGACCTAATGACGACCATGTGCCAGTTAAGGGATGAGTGCGGCGTGCGGCCAGTCAAAACGCTGATATGAATCTACGCTGTAATTCAGAGAAAAAGAGATTAGAAGGCGATAATGGTCTCATCTCTCAAAAGTTAACAGTAAGGCCCGCGTGAACTGTGAATAATCTTATAATTACTGATCTAATGCCATTAGCCTTGACAGAAATAGAGAAAGCAACGCATGGATGAGGCCTGGATAAATCAGGAGCGCTGGGTAGGCTCCATCATCGGGAGCCGGTGCTGAGGCCAGACTGATGGGACGTATAAGTTCTGCTGACAGCTTAAAGGAACATTACGCCACGCTCATATTTGGTTAACTTCCCCTACCAAATGGTTTGAAAACGTGACATTTTTATAATGTTCTTTAACCTCCTGAGACCCTGCGACCTCATACGAGGACATTACATTTTTGCCTCTTGGCACAATGATACTCAATTTTTTACATCCTTGACCTGATGGCCACATTTAGGGACACTGCCCGCGCCATCTTGTGGTGATATGATAGAATTACACTTAAGGCAGTAGGAAAAAAATGGTGGCAATATCAGCAAAAGACTTCTACAAGAGTTTACAGAAGAAAAATGCCCCAGGTAAAAATGCTATCAACATTTTATGAATGAAATCAATTTTTTTATGCACAATAATGTCTCTAGCTTCATATGGAGTTTGAAATTTGACAAATTTTGATTGTAGTAGCAGGCTAGGATGTCAGTAAAAGTGAAGCACTCGTTTGAGGACGCTAGGACTATGTACCGCTATCTGTTTAGCTAACAGTGTGGAAGATTTAGATGAAGTTACAGTTGTAAATAGTTATTTTGAATCACACATTTGCTTAGTTATGTGGTTTACAGTTGTAAATAGTATATTTAAGTACTAAGTGGTATATGCTAAGTATTGTTTAGTGTTGCTAAATTCTAAATCATAAACAATATAGCTAGGCTATAGCTAGCACATGATAGCCAAGCTATGAAGTGTCACTGATATACTGTAGATTTTGATGTTGGTTTTTAACATTATCATTACAGGCACACTTTCATTGTCAAGAGCAGAACAATTGCTGTTGGCAATTGCAGACAACTCTGAGATAGAGGACTTCTCAGATGGGGATGATTGTATCATCATCTCATACCTGTCAGTCATCTTCTGGTGTTTCCCATGGGGAGAGGCGGCGAGCTGGGGTGGCCATACTCATTGCCCCCCATCTCAGCCGCCATGTGTTGGAGTTCTCCCCGGTGAATGAGAGGGTCGCGTCCCTCCGCCTCCGGGTGGGACAAGTCTCTCATTGTTGTGACGGCCTACGGGCCTAACGGCAGTGCCGAGTTCCTGCCTTCTTGGAGTCCTTGGGAGGGGTACTGGACAGTGCACCGCCGGGGACTCCGTTATTCTCCTGGGGGACTTCAACGCCCATGTGGGAAATGCCAGGGACACTTGAAGAGGGGTGATCGGGAAGAACGGCCCCCCTGATCTGAACCCGAGCGGTGTTCAGTTGTTGGACTTCTGTGCCAGTCACGGTCTGTCCATCACGAACACCATGTTCGAGCACAAGGGTGTCCACCAGGACACCCTAGGCCGGAGGTTGATGATCGACTTTGTTGTCGTATCATCTGACCTTCGACCGCGTGTCTCGGACACTCGGGTAAAGAGAGGGGAGGAGCTGTCAACCGATCATCACCTGGTCGTGAGTTGGATCCGCTGGCAGGGGAAGAAGCCGGTCAGACCTGGCAGACCCAAGCGTATAGTGAGGGTCTGCTGGGAACGTCTCGCTGAGCCCCCTGTCAGACGGACTTTCAACTCACACTTCCGGGAGAGCTTCTCCCAGGACCCAGAGGAGGGGGACATTGAGTCCGAGTGGACCATGTTCTCTTCCTCTATCACCAATAAAGCGGCTCGTAGCTGTGGTCGCAAGGTCTCTGGTGCTGGTCCCGGCGGCAACCCCCGAACCCGGTGGTGGACACCGGCAGTAAGGGATGCCGTCAGGCTGAAGGAGTCCTATCGAGCAATGATGGTTCGTGGGACTCCTGAGGCAGCTGTCCAGTACCGGCAGGCCAAGCGTGCCGCGGCCCGGGCTGTTGCAGAGGCAAAAACCCGGGACTGGGAGGAGTTCGGAGAGTCCATGGAGCATGACTATCGGTCGCCCTCAAAAAGGTTATGGCAAACCCTCCGGCGCCTCAGGAGGGGGAAGCAGTGCTTTGCCAACACCGTGTATGGTGCGGGTGGAGAGCTGCTGACCTCGACTGGGGATATTGTAATCCTAACCCTAACCCGGAGATGGTAGCCTTGAAAAACCCCATGCATTGCAGAGCACAAGACTGCATTGGAAAAGCCTGTCTCCGATGCATGACATGCAATGTGTACCTGTGCTTGCAAAGTGAATGCAACTGCTTTGCAGCATTTCACACTTGCCAATAGGGCTCTTCCAAACAGGCAGACAGATTGCTTTCTAGAAAAAGAGAGGGAGCTAGTTTGAAAAAAGCCCCGGTTCATAAGCTGTTCAGCAGAATTTTACTGTTTTAGGACTGTTAATAATATTTGCCATTATTTGTTCTAGTATTGTATTTATCAATTCAATTCAGCCATATTGAAGGCTTGAAATAGACAGTTTACACAGTATTTTGCGGTTTTATTTATGTATAGCCAATTTTTTGTCATGTGGATGAATGAAGAAAAAGGGAACCCAAATTGCAGGACTGAAAATCAAAGTAATTTAATAAAATAAATCCAAGGTAATGTAAAAACAGAACTGAAGACAGGACAAACATTGTGGAGACAATGGACGGACAACAAGTGAGGAAGGGCACAGGTATATATACACACACAGGGACACACAGGTGAATCACATTAGGGCGGGGCAACAATCAACAGGACAGGCAGGATTCAAACTCAACCCGGTCAAAATGTCCACACCATGACATTTTTAGGCTTTGAAGATAGAGCTGTTTGGATTTTATGTCTAACTTTGATGTTTACATTTTTCAAATAAACTGTTATATACTATTTTAGACCAATGGAGTCTATTTGTATTGTATAGTAAGGTCGACCCACTGTCCTCATGTGAGGACATTGATTTTTGAGAGAAGTACTAATTGGATCAAGCTGAAATTTTGAATTTCAACTAATCAGGACCTTCCGGCCTAAAAGATCATAAATTTTCTCTTTAGGTTATGAGAGACCCACTGTCCTCATACGAGGACATGTTTTTTCTCAAAAACTACTTCCTGTACAAAATCACAATTTAGGTATTATACTTATTGGGTCCTACTTATCCTAAATAGCAAAAAAATATATAAAATGCACACCAGACAAATGCTCGGGTCTCAGGAGGTTAAGGACTCGTCATTTCTCTCAATGGCTTTGATGGGGGTGGGTTCATACATGTTTCTGCACTACACTACAGTTCCAGGAGAAAATGAGGTCTAAAGAGCCATGTCTGGATCTGCAACCTCAGTCCTGGATCTGCAGCCTCAGTCCTGGATCTACAGCCTCAGTCCTGGGTCTACAGCCTCAGTCCTGGATCTACAGCCTCAGTCCTGGATCTACAGTCTCAATCCTGGGTCTACAGCCTCAGTCCTGGATCTACAGCCTCAGTCCTGGGTCTACAGCCTTAGTCCTGGATCTACAGCCTCAGTCCTGGATCTACAGCCTCAGTCCTGGATCTACAGCCTCAGTCCTGGGTCTACAGCCTCATTCCTGGATCTACAGTCTCAGTCCTGGATCTACAGCCCCAGTCCTGGATTCGAGACTCTGAGGTTTTTCACTTGTTCCCGCTGGGTTTTTGAGTAGTTCCATGCTGGTGCACAGGGGTCTAATGGCAGTCATGGTCTGGGATAGCCTGGTCGTACCACACCATAGAATTGACATGAATTGAATTGAATAGAATTGTCTGGATTTGCTCCATTGACTCCGTTTACAGGTGGGAGGGGTTAACTCCTTTTGCAGATTGAAACGATTGGATCTGAGTTTACCGACACCTATGTAATGCACCCAAGTGAGTCGTTAGTATTTAGCATTTAGCCTAGCCATTCCTTTGCCGCTAACGGAGCCCGTGGGGAGTAGCGCCACAATTTTTTCCAGCGATTACATTTGCTAAACATTCCTCTTGCTCCAACTTCAATTTCTTCATAGAACCAGACTTAATTACTTTACTATCGCATTTTTCGTCACTGCCAAACTACAACCTGCCCGTTCAATGCAAAGTCTTGACGTCACTCACAACTAACTACAACACCCGCCTTCCGCGCTCGCTGATTGGTCGGTCGAAATTCAAGCGATTGTAAACGCTAACACAGGGACCAGACGTTACTTGCAGGTCCTACAAAAAGACTGCTGATTAGTTTAGCCTAGCCTAGTTTAGGCTGATACACAAATACATTGGATTGAATTATAAGATAAGATATTCTTTATTTATCTCACAAGGAGGAGAAATGCAAAAAAGGGAGGAAATGTGCACAATCTGAGTGTTTCTATCCATGCCAAATGTGACATTATATTAGTTTCAGAGATATAATAACTGTTGAACTATATTCTAATCTCTTGACTTTCACCTACATCTACAGAATCTATTACCTTTTTAAATAAAATGATGAAATGTTAAACTATAACCAGACATGCGGTGAATCCCACAGGACTTGGCTTCCCGACAGGTTGATAAAAACCTGGTTAGAAAACATGACATCCCCATCCTGTTGTACGTTGCTTTCGCTAACCCTGCACTCTCCATCTGGCCGCAGGCTCTTCCCCCCAGGGCGCTTCACCTTGCCTTTGATGGGGATGTCTGTTGGCGCGTGGAGGTTTGTGCGCTGACACCGACTGCCGGCTGCGGGCTCTGATTCCCCGTGTTGCCTTTTATTCCCTTTTCCACGTGGGAGCGGCGTCCTGACAAGGTGCACAGCCCGGCGCTTTGACAGTTTAAACGCAGAACCACCCTCGGCCTGTCAGGCGCGCTTTCATCTCCATTGTTTTTGCATCTTTGTACAACATCCCATCGGAGTGCGGCGGGAGAAACGTGCGCGTTGGAAAATCAACCTGAACAATGGTTTGCCGACACGGAAGTATTGTCAAAATCTTCACACGATTTGTGAGTTGTGTGGACTGGCTGAACCCACGGAGAACACTTTTGGAATGGAATGCCAAAGTCTTGGAGAGAGATTTAGTTCTGTGTTTACAATATGGAGTCATTACCAGAGAGAGACTAGAGAGAGAAGGAGACCACATAGAGGCCAGAGAGAGGCCACTGAGAGACCAAGAAGACCAGAGGTAGGTAAGATGGAAGACAAAGAGAGACCAGAGGGGGTCAGAAAGTGAGACCAGAGAGAGATCAGGCAAAAAAGAGTCCAAAGAAAGAGGCCAGATGGAAATAGACCAGCAACAGACCAAAGAGAGACCAGAGTGCAAAAGATCTGAGAGAAACCAGAGAAATAGAAACCCCAGTGACATCAATGAGAGAAAGAGAGAAAGTCTAGTGACACCAGAAAGAGAGAGAAAGACTAGGTACAGACTCGGGAGGGAGACCCTAGAGAGTCCAGAAAAAGAGAGGCCAAAGGGACCAGAGAAAAAGAAAGCCCAGAGACACCAGAGAGAGAGCGAGAAAGACCAGAGACGGAATAGAAAGAGAGACCATAGCGAGAGATCAAGGAGACCAGAGGGACTAAGACGAGAGCGAGACCAGAGATATACCAGTGAGAGAGAACGAGATTTTCAGACAGAGAATATTGTCAAAAACTTTCCACAATTTCTGAGTTGTGTCGTGTGGAGAGGCACCGCCCACGGATAACACTTTTGGAATGAACTCAAACTCATTCCTCTTTGGAGAAGGATGGAGCGGTAAGATTCCGTTCTGTGTTTACATTTTCAATTATTACTTCTCCGAGCGCGATGGCAAAGGTTTGTGTTTGGTGGGTAAACATATCTGAGATGCTGTTGATGTCCTGGTCCCACCAAACTAAACATTATGGTCCTAACACCCTTAAAGCTCGGGTACCTAACTTTTAAAGCACGCAAAACTGGAATGAAAACAAGAATCCCTCGCTCTCAAAGAAAAGTGTAGTTACTACTTCTCTCATGTTTTTGGCTCTTTAGATCAGCTTTTTCTGGTCTCTCGCTGGTCGCTCTATCGTCTCTGTCCGATCTCTCTCTCTGGTCTCTGGTCTCCCTCTGGTCTTTCTCTTCTAGCCTCCCTCTCTGGCCTCTCTCTGTTCTTTCTCTGGTCTCTCTCGCTCTGGTCTCTCTCTCTCTTGTCTCTCTCTCTCTGGCCTGTCTTTTTCTAGCCTCTCACTAGCCTCTCTCTGGCCTCTCTCTCACTAGTCTCTCTTTCTGGCCTCTCTCCGGTCTCTCTCTCACTGGTCTCTCTCTCTTGACTCTCTCTCACTAGCCTCTTTCTCTAGCCTCTCTCTTGTCTCTCTCTCACTAGCCTATCTCTCTGGCCTCTCTCTGGTCTCTCTCTCTGGCCTCTCTCTGGTCTCTCTTTCTCTGGCCTCTCTCTTGACTCTCTTTCACTAGCCTCTCTCTCTTTCTCTGGTCTTTCTCACTAGCCTCTCTCTCACTAGCCTCTCTCTCACGAGCCTCTCTCTGGCCTCTCTCCTCCAGCCTCTCTGCACTACAAACTCGCTAATCCACTACAACCCGTCCTCCTCAGAGCCGGGTCGTCGGTTTGTTCCCGGCTAACCTACTTTACACAATGCAAAAAGACAAAAGGACGTTTCCCAAACAATCCCTCTGATAATTCAAAGTCATTAAGACGGAGACACAACTGAGAAAACTGCCTTCTACACAATCCAACAATAACCCACTTACTGCTCTCTGTCCAGGAGCCTTCCGAGTTTCCAAGAGCCAAATGGAAACGTATTTATAGACAATTTGTCACGTTGCCAAATTTGCCAGTCCGACCCGACACAATGGAAAAGATAATCACTTAAACAAGAGAGAAGGACTAAAACTAAAACCTTTGTGAGCAAAGAAACGACACATTTTTCTCATTTAAAAACCAAACTGTTTCTAATTGAATGTGAAAATATGTCGAGCAACAATCATAATGTGTCAGAAGCTCCTGGTATTAGAGTGGATGGATCTAAAAACGACTCCAGGTCAGTGTCGAATGAGGAACGATGTTGTAACATGGTGTAAAAAGGGAGGAACTGGCAACATATTGTTTTGTTTCTATAGATGTGTGTTTTAAGATGCACCGTGGGTCACTGTTGGAAGCTATGGGCTGGGAGTGTATTGTCTTACTGAGAGACCAGAGAGAGACCAGAGAGAGACCAGAGAGAGACCAGAGAGAGACCAGAGAGAGACCCGAGAGAGACCCGAGAGAGACCAGAGAGAGACCAGAGAGAGACCAGAGAGAGACCAGAGAGAAAGGCCAGAGGGAGACCCGAGAGAGACCAGAGAGAGACCAGAGAGAGGCCAGAGAGAGAGGCCAGAGAGAGAGGCCAGAGAGAGTCCAGAGAGAGACCAGAGAGAGACCAGAGAGAGACCAGAGAGAGACCAGAGAGAAACCAGAGAAAGAGTACAGAGAGAAACCAGAGAGAGAGTACAGAGAGAGACCAGAGAGAGACCAGAGAGAGACCAGACAAAGACCAGAGAGAGAGTACAGAGAGAGACCAGAGAGAGAGGCCAGAGAGAGACCAGAGAGAGAGTCCAGAGAGAGACCAGAGAGAGACCAGAGAGAGACCAGAGAGAGGCCAGAAAGAGAGGCCAGAAAGAGACCAGAGAGAGACCAGAGAGAGAGGCCAGAGACCAGAGTGGATTTTCCAGTTGAAATACAAAACAGCAGTGGGTAGCATCTGGGACCCGGGATTCTCTGATCTGTTGTTGGCGAATCCACAACTTTGTAAAGAGCTCCGAGTCTGTGCTGCTGTGATTCAGACACAAACACAGAGAATTAAATTAAATTAAGAATCAGAGCATCCATCGTCCTTAATCCGTGCGGTCAACGACTGGACGAGTATGAATGAAATGGAGATGTAATTGGTTGATCTCTCACGATAACGAGTTTGGACAGACCATAAATGGCTTCTGTAAACAACTGTGACAAACAACGATTTTGATAATTCTGTAAGATCACTGATGCGCAAATAAATAATCTGTTCATCTAAATGTGTAATCTGCTATTTATCAACAATTTCAAACCATATCTTAAAGAAAAGAAAAGAAAAAAGTCCTGGGCTGTTGGAACTTATGGTCATGCAAGAAATCCGGTCTTTTCCGTTCTGAAATGTTCACTAGAAACAGCCAGTGTTTGAAGCTAAATAGGGCAGGGCCTGGTTAGTAATGCGATGGGAGACCTCTGCGAACACCAGGTGCCACAGTGCGTTGGGGCTGTAAAATGCGGAACTATCGCTGTGTCCTCAGGCAAGACACTTCACCCACATTAGAATAAGTCTGTGTGTGTGTGTGTGTGTGTGTGTGTGTGTGTGTGTGTGTGTGTGTGTGTGTGTGTGTGTGTGTGTGTGTGTGTGTGTGTGTGTGTGTGTGTGTGTGTGTGTGTGTGTGAATGGTTGAGGGTGGTGGGAGGGGCCAATGACAGACCGTTTTCCTTGCTTCCAGTCTTCCAGTCTCAGTTTGCCCCAAGGCAGCTGTGGCTACAGTAGCAGTTTATTATTGTTCATTATCGGCCGTAACCACGCCAACACAGCTCCACAACGTTAGCAGAACAGCAGTCCGTTAGCAGTCCCGAGCCAGAGCGCGTTCTGTCAAAACAATCTTTCCTATCCCCCCTTGAAGCCCCGCCCCCCCATACTGAGAACCAATCCTGTAAGTGCACTAAACAGTCAAGGATAAGCTTCTTTTTTTTTTATGAGGATTTTTATTTATTCATTTATTCTAGATTTTTTTGTCATTATTTAATTTGAAAATATATATTTTTTATTTTAATAAATTAATATTATATTTATTTTGATTTGAAATTATTCATGTTATATATTTTTTACATTTATTTTATTGATTTATTTAAGGAAAAAATTAATTAACAGCAATAACAATTAACATAAACATAAATGCAGGGTCGCTACACTATTATTATTATTATTATTATTAAAGAGTAGTTATTGAAAACCATACGACGGAGCATAGGGCGAACCCGTTTTAATTTTAAACCAGACGCTATGAGATTAAAGTCAGAATAGTTTGACTTCAAAAATGAAATATTATGAGAATTAAGCAATATTTGGAGCTTAATCCCGTAAAATGAAGAGAATTAACCATAAATACTGCTGCATTTTTAACATATTACAGATTTTTTTCAATTTTTTTTAAGCACAAACGAGTGAGAGTGCTAATAAACAAAACGCCGGACGGTTTGACGCTAATGGGGCCTCCCTGGTTGAACTTCCGAAGTATTCAATTTTCGTTTGGAGGCGTTTTACATTTTGGGAGCCCCGGGAGGAAGACGTTTGATTACACAACTTGCTTCTCTTTTGGAACTTGGTCTTCCAGGGAATAAACAGGGCCATAATTAGAGGAGCGAGCGGAGTGCGGCCGCGGACCGGTCTCCGAGCGGGGGCCGGGATAATGAAGCCATTTGGAATCTGGACTTATGGTTTCGCCGCATCATTTAGGAGATGGGGCCTGTTCTGGAACCAATCACAGCGTGTTCAACGGATTTTTGCTTTTACCGTTTATTTGAGTACTAAGACAACAAATAAAAAGTTAGTCTTCTCTCACGTAAGTTTTCAGAAGGTTCTAGAGTTTGGGAAGAGGTCTGGGCTTTGTTTTGCATATCTGTCTGTGAATGGTCTCGCCTCTCCATAGATCGAACTCTCCTGGTCTCTCCCTGGTCTCTCTCTCTGGTCTCTCTCTCTGGTCTCTCTCTCTGGCCTCATTCTGGTCTCTTTCTCTCTGCATTCTCTCTGGCCTTTCTCTGGTCTCTCTCTGGCCTCTCTCTCTGATCTCTCTCTGGTCTCTCTCCTTTCTCCCTCTCTGATCTCTCTCTGGTCTCTCTCTCTCTGGTCCCTCTCTTGTCTCTTTCTCTGGTCTCTTTCCTTTCTCTCTCTCTGGCCTCTCTCTCTCTGGTCCCTCTCCTGTCTCTCTCTCTCTGGCCTTTCTCTCTCTGGTCCCTCTCCTGTCTCTCTCTCTGGTCTCTCCTTTCTCTCTCTCTGGTCTCTCTCTTGTCTCTTTCTCTGGTCTCTCTCCTTTCTCTCTCTCTGGTCTCCCTCTGTCTCTGGTCTCTCTCTCTCTGGCCTCTCTCTCTCTGGTCCCTCTCCTGTCTCTCTCTCTCTCTGCTCTTTCTCTGGTCCTTTCCTTTTTCACCGCTCATAATTCTTTCACCACATATTTTACACCCAAAACTTTACTTCAGATTCTAAAAAAACATCAGAAATTATGTAGAATGTGTATCTGTAAACCCACAATAATTATGTCAAGCATTTTTTGTTATTTTGTGCATGATTTCAGTTATTTTTAGTTTCACTTCCTGTCTTGATTGTCGGCCCCGCCCCCTGTATCACCTCTGTGTCTCTCTCCGTCCATCGTATCGTTTTCCCGGTTCCTGTGTTTAGTTTTGGATTTTGGTTTTCGTTTTTGCCTCGACAATTATTTAATTATCATTTTTTAGTTTTATTTTGGCATTTTTTTGCATTTTGGGTCCAACATCCTCTGCACCCCGCGACAAACCTAGAGTCTCAGTCATTTCAAAAACCCACCCACACTGCCACTTCCACATGGTTCTGCTTCCCCTTACAAAGGTGTGTGTGCGTATTCATGTGTGTGTGTGTATGTGTGTGTGTGTGTGTGTGTGCGTTTATATGTGTGTGTGTACTTGTGAAACACGAGTCCGCCGTCCCGTGAGGGCCCCGGTGTCGTGTCGAAAATGCCGGAACATGTGCAATACACTTAAGCGATTCCTCTTCCATCTGCTAACTATGACAGCATTAGCATACCCATTTAATTAGCTAGCGCGCTTAAAGCATTCCCCGTTCTAATCGCCTCATTGTATTTACTCAGGCGCTGGTGGCAGAGAGGCTTCATTAAAACAGAGCGCGGCGCGGGAAAAGTGAAAAATGACGAGTGTTTTGCTCTTTTGATTCACACGACGCTTCTGCCATCGCGACATTCGTCAATTTGGCTAACGGACCTCTGTTGTTCCACTGCCATATTTCCGGAGGTTGCGACGGTGGAAAGACAATAGGACAAAATGAGTTTAAATAATATCATAGTGAGAGATGTTTGAGGCTAAAGAGGACAGCGTTACTCTAATCTGTGTTTATGGAGAATCGACAACTTTGTAAAGTCCTCAGAGAGAAATGTTGTTGTGATTTAAGGCTTTGATAAAAAATACTTTGAATTGAATTGAAACTGCACATCTCTACTCTACTCTACGCTACTACTACTTTCCTCTACTCTACTCTACTCTACTCTACGCTACTACTACTTTCCTCTACTCTACTCTACTCTACTCTACTCTACTACTACTTTACTCTGCTCTACTCTACTCTACTCTACTCTACTCTACTCTACTCTACTCTACTCTACTGTACTCTGCTCTGCTCTGCTCTACTCTACTCTACTCTGCTCTACTACTACTTTACTCTACTCTACTACTACTTTACTCTACTCTACTGTACTCTTCTCTACTCTACTCTACTACTACTTTACTCTACTCTATTCCACTGTACTCTGCTCTACTCTACTCTACTCTACTACTACTTTACTGTACTCTACTCTACCCTACTTTACCCTACACTACCCTACTCTACACTACACTACACTACTCTACTCTACTCTGCCCTACTCTACCCTACTCTACTCTACTCTACTCTACTCTACCCTACTCTACTCTACTCTACTCAACGCTACTCGACCCTTCTCTACTCTACTCTACTCTACCCTACTCTACTCTACTCTACCCTACTCTACCCTGCTCTACACTACACTACTCTACTCTACTCTACTCTACTCTACTCTACTCTACTCTACCCGACTCTACTCTACTCTACGCTACTCGACCCTTCTCTACTTTACTCTACTACTACTCTAGTACTGAAGGGTTCTACCTGAGAGTTATTGGTCAGAGTGCAGCTGGAAGAAGGCATGGCTACCAAGAAATGACCTCGGCAACTGTCTTTTGTTGTTGTTGCGGGTAGGTTGCAAGAATGCTGTACCAGATGCTAAAGCATAAGAGTAGAGTAGAGTAGAGTAGATTAGAGTAGAGTACAGGGTAAAAAAGTGACTCACAGGGCTCTCTCTTTACAATAAACACCGTACATTGTGGTCTTGTTTGTTCACAAAATGTCCCTTTTAAAAGACTATTTCAATTCAACTCAATCCAAGTCAGTTTCTTTCATATATCGCCCTAAATCCCAACAGGGGTCGTCTACAAATTAGAGAATCAAACATTTTTAAAACAGGAAATACAATCATAATAAACACATTGAAGTCATGGTAACGCACCAAAATTACCCAAACCCTGAAACACCGGTGGGAGGGGAGTGTCTTGCCCAAGGACACCACAACAGCCTTTTGCCCCCCGCTCAAGGTGGAGCTTCCTCCATCTCTCGGGAAACAATAATTGAGTCGACTCCCAGAACGACAAAAAAGCCATTATTGTCGCCCCGTTGTCATCACACTAACATCAGCGGTCCGTCTCTCTATTCCGTCCCCCCTTTCTCCTTTTGGCCTCAGTTCAAAACTCAATGCCAGACGGGGGCATCGGTGTGAGGGTGAGGTGGGAGGGTGTGTGGGTGAGGTGGGTGAGAGGGGGGGGGGTCTTTGAAAAATGTGGCTTCACTCTGAACTGCTCCCATTTACATTAATGGAGCAGATTTGAATGACGGTTCGTATCAAGCCTCATAGATCCGTCCGCCGTGATTTTATTAATTGCGGCGGCGGCGTCGTTGTTTGTCGTTTTGACGCCGATTCAATTAAAATCCCATTTGGCGGCTAAATGATGAGGTAGACTTTACGTGAGTGATACGTGCGGGCGCGCTCCAGCCGCCCTGGATCTCTCTTGCTAACTGCTGTCTGTCTGCTCTCTCTCTCTCTGTCTGCTCTCTCTCCGTTTGTTATCTCTCTGTCTGTTCTCTCTCTGGCTGCTCTCTCTCTGTTTGCTATCTCTCTCTGTCTGCTCTCTCTCCGTTTGTTATCTCTCTGTCTGTTCTCTCTCTGGCTGCTCTCTCTCTGTTTGCTATCTCTCTCTGTCTGCTCTCTCTCTGTCTGTTCTCTCTCTCTCTCGGTCTGCTCTCTCTCTCTGTGTCTGCTCTCTCCCTGTCTGCTCTCTCTAGTCTCTCTGTCCGTCTGCTCTCTCCCTGACTGTTCTCTCTGTCTGCTCTCTCTCTCTCTGCTCTCTCTCTCTGTGTCTGCTCTCTCTTTGTCTGCTCTCTCTCTCTCTCTCTCTGCTCTCTCTCTCGGTCTGCTCTCTCTCTGTGTCTGCTCTCTCTCTGTCTGCTCTCTCTCTCAGTCTGCTCTCTCTCTCAGTCTGCTCCCTCTCTGTCTGTTCTCTCTGTGTCTGCTCTCTCTCTCAGTCTGCTCTCTCTCTCAGTCTGCTCCCTCTCTGTCTGTTCTCTCTGTGTCTGCTCTCTCTCTGTCTGCTCTCCCTCTGTCTCTATCTCTTGTCTCTCTCTCCGGTCTCTCTCTAGTCTTTCTCTCTGGCCTCTTTCAGCGTATATTTCTCTGGTCTCTCGCTGTGGTTTCGCTTGGGTTTCTCTTTCTTGTCTCTCACCCGGATCTCTCTCTCCTGTCTTTCTCTTTTATCCGTCTCTTGTCTCTCTCTCGTGAATCTCTCTTTGGTTTCTTTCCGGGTTCTCTCTCTCTGACCTCTCTCTGGTCTCTCTCTCAGCTGGTCTATCTCTTGTCCGCCACTCAGGTCTCTCTCAGCCGGTCTCTCTCCTGTTCCTCTCTCTGGTCTGTCCCTGGTTTCTCTCTCTGGAGCCTCTCTCTCTCTCTCTCTCTCTGGAGGCCTAACACATTTTACCACTGATTCCTTTTGCGTGGTGGTTCCAAAGTTACACACCTCAGCTTTAAATTGGCAACAATAGCTGATTGCGATTCAAAACCCGCACATTTAGAAAAGATATTTAAAGTCTAAGAGATTCTCCAAACAGACAAAAACCTCATTTAATCCTCTCAAAAGCCTGTCAAAAAAACAACTCCTTTCTCTTATTTATTCTCTCACCGATTTACAACACACTCACAACCTGTAATTAGGACTTTTGGGTTGAATTCTGCTAAAACGCCGCTAACTTCCATCGGGAAAATGCTTCTCTAGCGACAGAACTGTAATTAAGCACTTAAACTCTGTTGTTTGCAAACCTATCCTTTTCTTCAGCACCTGCGAGCTCTTTCTGGTCTTTCTCTGGTTTTCCTTCCCACTCTGGTCTCTATCTCTGGTCTCTATCTCTGGTCTCTATCTCTGGTCTCTTGGTCTCTCTCTGGTCTCACTGTCTGATATCTCGCTATTGTCTCTCTCTCTGGTTTCTCTCTCTGGTTCCTTTCTCTGGTCTCGCTCTCTCTGGTCCCTCTTTCTGCAAGCTCTCTCTAGTGGTTTCTCTCTCTAATTCTGTCTCTCTCACTCACTGGTCTTTCTCTCTTGTCTCTCTCTGGTCTCTCTCTGGTCTCTCTCTCTGGTCTCTCTCCCTGGTCTGTCTCTAGTCTCTCTCTTGTCTCTCTCTCTGGTCTCTCTCTAATCTATCCCTCTGGTCTCTCTCTCTAGTCTCTCTCTCTAGTCTAACTCTCTGGTCTCTCTCTAGTCTCTCTCTCTAGTCTATCCCTCTGGTCTCTCTCTCTAGTCTCTCTCTCTAGTCTATCACTCTGGTCTCTCTCTAGTCTCTCTCTCTAGTCTATCTCTCTGGTCTCTCTCTCTAGTCTCTCTCTCTAGTCTATCTCTCTCCAGTCCCTCTCTCTGCTCTCTCTCTCTCTCATGTCTCTCTTTAGTCCATCCCTCTGCTTTCTTTGGTCTCTCTGTCTGCTCTCTCTCTCTCTCTCTAGTCACTCTCATTAATCTCTCTCTCTGCTCTCTCTCTCTCTCTCTGGTCTTTCTCTCTTGTCTATCTCTCTCTAGTCTCTCTCTCTCTCTAATCTATCTTTTGTCTCTCTTTAGTCCATCCCTCGGCTTTCTCTGGTCTCTGTCTAATCTCTCTCTTGTCTCGCTTTCTACTCTCTCTCTGTGGTCTCTCTCTTCTCTCTCTCTCTCTCTCTCTTTCTCTCGCTCTGCTCTCTCTCTCTAGTCAAACACGCATAGCTGCTGTTTACAAACCTAGCATGTGGAGCGCCTGTGTCTTCAGCACCTGTGAGCGAGAGAGCGGCAACAGCTCCACACACGGAGAAGAAGAAGAAGAACGAAAACACCTAAATAATGCAGACCGCGACACCGCTCCGCGAGAGATACATTTTTAATTACTAAAATGACTAATATCTGGGTTTGGGCTTTGAGGTTTTTGTCCCATGAAAAATGCATGGCTCTATTTTGTTCCCCGCGGTGAAGTTACGTGCACCTGAAGAGAGAGACCGAGCTTTTAGCGACACGGCCCCGAACATGCTAATAGGTGTAACAGGGAAGCCATGCATAGCTAAAGCGTTGCCAGGTTGGGAAATGGGCTTAATACTTTAGCACGAAGGAGCTAGGAGGGAAGCAAGCGGAAAAACAACCATAATTATTGACTCGAGGAGGAGGCCGTGCACCGGATCGAAGGAGGTATAAGAGTTACACGGTATAGATAGTTATAGATTATTATTATTATTAATAATAATAATAATAATTTGTTATTGTTTTTGTGCACACTGGTGTAGTCTTGCACAATTTTTCCAATGTGGTTTTACTGCAAAGGGAAAAAAAATATCTTGAATCTTCGAGAAGCAGCCCCACTCTCCTCTACTCTACCATTGTCTGCTTCGCTCTACTCTACTCTACTATGCTCTACTCTACTCTACTCTACTCTACTATGCTCTACTCTACTCTACTCTACTCTACTCTACTCTACTCTACTCTACTCTACTCTATTCTGCTCTTCTCTCTCTTTGATCTATTCTGGTCTCTCTCTAGTCGCTATCACCTCTCTCTGCTCTCTCTCTGCTCTCCCTCTCTGCTGTCTCTCTCTGGTCTCTCTCTGCTCTCTCTCTGCTCCCTCTCTAATCTCTCTTTCTGCTCTCTCTGCTCTCTCTCTGTTATCTCTCTGGTCTCTCTCCGGTCTCTCGCTGCTCTCTCTTTCTGCTCTCTCTCGGCTCTCTCTCTGCTCTCTCTCTGCTTTCTCTCTGCTCTCTCTCTGCTCTCTCTCTGCTCTCTCTTTCTTCTCTCTCTCTGCTCTCTCTCTGCTCTCTCTCTGCTCTCTCTCTCTGCTCTCTCTCTGCTCTCTCTCTGCTCTCTCTCTGCTTTCTCTCTGCTTTCTCGCTGCTCTCTCTCTCTCTGCTCTCTCTCTGTTCTCTCTCTGTGGTCTCTCTCTGCTCTCTCTCTGCTCTCTCTCTGCTTTCTCTCTGCTTTCTCGCTGCTCTCTCTCTCTCTGCTCTCTCTCTGTTCTCTCTCTCTCTCTGCTCTCTCTCTGCTCTCTCTCTGCTTTCTCTCTGCTCTCTCACCTGCATGTACATGTATGTCTGGCCTCTGTCACATCAGTCTTGTCAAACAGAAAATCCAAAATGTCCTCTCTCCTCCTCATCTCTCATCTCAACATAACGGTCTTGTTTATGAATCCAAAAAGCTCAAACATTTTTTCCATTTTCGATTTAGACGAGAAGTATTTTGTGAAACTGCTTGATTGGAAAGTTCATATCAGTCACACGTGTGCGTTTGTGAACAGCCCCAGATTGTCGTACCATCCCTCGCCGTGACACACACTACTTTAGCACAGGAAGCAGGAGGGGACACACAACTCAGCCAAAAGTTGTCTGGCTCTTGGTCCACTCTCTCTCACATACACACATGTACAGACACACACACACACACACACACACACACACACACACAGAAACACACCAAAATAGACACACTCACAGACAGAAACAGACATACACACACCAAAATGGACACAGAGACACACAAAGAAGGCACATTCATAAACACACACACACACAGAGAAACTGGCACACACAGACACATACCGAAACAGACACACACACACACAGACAGAAACACAAACATGCGCACACACACACACACAGACATAAGGAGAGAGACACACATAAAAAAAACATACAGACACAGTCACACACCAAACAGATCTACACGTACACACACTAACAAACCTACACACACACACACTAATACAGTGTTTTTCAACCTTTTTTGAGCCAAGGCACACTTTTTTTACTGAAAAAATCTTGCGGCACACCTCCAGGAGAAAATGTAAAAATGTATACAGTACTAATGTAACAAAATATATACTGTACATACTCTGTGTGATATATAAAGTTTATCTTATCTTATAATGTATACAGTATACTCTGTAGCCTATATTCACAATATACAGTTATTCTCATCAAAATGCTTAAGTCCAGGCCTTGACATTAAGCTTTATTTAATATTTCTCGATACAATTAACAAGAGTTTGGGAATAAAGTGGCACTAACTGTGTGGAAAAAAACTAAGAAAATCCACTCTCTGCCCAAATAGTCAAATAATAACTCACACAAAGAACATGCATTGTTAGTGCATGGGAAAAATTTAGGTATCCGAGCTTTAAATTCAGGAGTTTTGGATGAGGGACACGAGAGGTCCTGAACGCGAGTCCATGGTTCTGTCCGGTCCGCATGTCTGTGGTTCTGTCCACTCGACTATGGTCTGCGCTCGGTACCCAGTTCAGAAGTGCGTTCGCGAGAGCTGTTGTACAAAAATTGTACATTTCATAGTTAAACCACTACAACGCGGCCACAGCTGCCCCGGGGCAGAGCGGAGGATGTTAATCCTGTTCAGAAACGGCATAATTCATTTTCAAAAACGTCTCTATCACTTTCACTTCTCACTCGCCACAAAGCTCTTGTCTCGCTCCCTCCCACATTTGTTGGTCGCATCCAATTTTACCTTTCTCGCCACAATGCTGATCTGTAGCCAGTGGTCGCATCCAATTTTTCAGTTTCAAAGTACTTAGCTATCTGCTGCCATCTACTGATTTGAAAAAGTATTACATGGTTACTCCACAGTTCAAAACAAGTCACCGCTCGTCAACAGCGAATGCAGTTATTTTTAGACAAAGTAGACGAATTTCTCACGGCACACCAGACAATATCATACGGCACACTAGTGTGCCGCGGCACAGTGGTTGAAAAACACTGCACTAATACACTGAAAGACACCTACACACACTGACACACACAAGCCTACGCAGAGAGAGAGAGACACACGCACACACACACTTACACACATACACACACATAGATACATTAACACCCACACCCACACACACACAGAGACATTAATACACACACACACACACACACACACAGACAGATCTACACGTACACACACTAAAACACCTACACACACACGCACTCTAATACACACACAGACACTCACAAACACACACTAACACACACACACACAGAGACATATACACACACACACACACACACACAGAGACATTAACACACACACGCACACACACACACACACACACATACACACACAAACACACACACACACTTCTCCATTGCATTATTGATAGGACAGATTCAGCCTCAGCTCTGGTCCCTTCTGACTCGTCTTCCTCAGAGGATCCCAGTTCTTACCTTCGCCTTCGCTCTCTCCACGAATTAAACTTAAATGACGGCAACGGCAACGGCGGCGGCAACAACGACAACGGCGGCAATGGCGGAAACGGCGGCGAGCAGAAGCAGCGGTTGTGGCCTTTTAGAGAGAGACGATGGTCATTAATCAATCATGCTTTACCTCCCACAGCCCCATTTGATTAAGCAATGTCCAGGGGAACGCCACCGCCGCCTCCAACGCCTCCAACGCCGCCAACGCCGCCGCCACCGCCTCCCACGTCTGCTCTTACCCCGCGGCGCCCGGAGGAAAGCCTACCTAATTCTAACAACATTTGATGACTTATTCAACGGGTTTTAATTTTGATGTCGTATTCCGTCTCCAGCGTTTTCTGTTTTTGTCGAACGCCGCGTCTCATGCCATTATTCTACTTTTTCAACTACTTTTAGAACAACTTAGAAGCGTTTTATAATCGAGAACGGAGAAGGCAAAGACAGTTCAAGGCTGAAACGGAAAAGTTTTCAATCAGGACGTTTGGGGCCGTGGTGAAAAGTAAGTGAAGGGAATGTCGATCTATTTTTCTGATGTGAGAATGGTTTGAAATGAAGGTTTAAATCAGTCCTGGGTCTACAGCCTCAGTCCTGGGTCTACAGCCTCATCTCTTTCTCCCTGATCTCTCCTTGGTCTTTGTCTCTCTCTCTTTCGGTGGTCTCTCTTTCTTCTCTCTCTGGTCTCTCTCTGCTCTCTCTTTCTCTCTCTACTCTAGTCTCTCTATGGTCTATCTCTGGATTCTTTCTCTCTTCCTATCTGGTGTCTCTCTCTGGTCTCTCTCTTGTCTCTCACTGGTCTCTCTAGTCTCTCTCTAGTATCTCTCTGGTCTCTCTAGTCTCTCTTTCTGGTCTCTCTCTGGTCTCTCTCTGGTCTTTCTCTGGTCTCTCTCTAGTCTCTTTCTGGTCTCTCTCTGGTCTCTCTCTGGTCTCTCTCTGGTCTCTCACTGGTCTTTCTCCAGTCTCTCTCTAGTCTCTCTCTAGTCTCTCTCTAGTCACTTTCTGGTCTCTCTCTAGTCTCTCTCTGGTCTCTCTCTGGTCTCTCTCCAGTCTCTCTCTAGTCTCTCTCTAGTCTCTCTCTGGTCTCTCTCTGGTCTTTCTCTGGTCTCTCTCTAGTCTCTCTCTGGTCTCTCTCTGGTCTCTCTCTGGTCTTTCTCTGGTCTCTCTCTAGTCTCTCTCTGGTCTCTCTCTGGTCTCTCAGTTACTTTCTCGGCCTCAAATGGGACCTGTACATTTGCAACCCCTCCCTGATAAGGTTCAGTCCAAAGCCGGTGTTTTTTTAGGCCCGCCATCCGCTCACCGTTTGCCGCTCGCCGTTTGCCATTTGCTGCTTGCTGCTCGCCAAACACTTCATCGTCTTTGACTTTCAGCTCGAACACAATGTGAAGTCAATTAAAGGCGACAAAAGGTTGAACAGTTCCATATGGAGCGAGAGGGATTGAGAAGCCGCACCAGGAGCGAGAGCCATAACCAGCGCCAAGACCTGGTCCTTAGGAAACCTAAGGTGCGGTGCCTGGTCCCTCGCCTCGCAGACTTTGTTCAGGGAAAAAAAAAGGTGCTTTCTTTTGACTCTATGCAACAAACAAGGGATAAGTTTTAAAGTGGGAAAACTAAAAAACATTTAATCGTCGTCTTTCACTAAAGCAGTGTCCGAGGCCTCGAGGTTTTATATATTTGTGTGAAAAATTTTGTACATAGTGTTTACTCCAACAACATCATGTAACTGCTGGTATAACTCTGGTGTCTCTCTCGTTTCTCTAACAGGTCTCTGGTCTCTCTCTCTGTTCTTTTTCTCTTGTCTCTCCGTGGTCTCTCACTGGTCTCTCTCACTCCTCTCTCTCTGGTCTCTCTCTGGTCTCTCTCTGGACTCTCTCTCTGGTCTCTCTCTGGTCTCTCTTTGGCCTCTCTCTGATCTCTCTCTCTGCTCTCTCTGTCTCTCTGGTCTCTCTCTGGTCTCTCTCCGGTCTCTCTCTCTGCTCTCTCTGTCTCTCTGGTCTCTCTCTGGTCTCTCTCCGGTCTCTCTCCGGTCTCTCTCTCTGGTCTCTCTCTGGTCTCTCTCTGGGCTCTCTCTGGTCTCTCTCTCTGGTCTCTTTCCGGTCTCTCTCCGGTCTCTCTCTCTGGTCTCTCTCTGGTCTCTCTCTGGGCTCTCTCTGGGCTCTCTCTCTGGTCTCTTTCCGGTCTCTCTCTCTGGTCTCTCTCTGGTCTCTCTCTGGGCTCTCTCTGGGCTCTCTCTCTGGTCTCTCTCCGGTCTCTCTCTCTCTCTGGTCTCTCTCTGGTCACTCTCCGGTGTCTCTCTGGTCTCTTTGACAATGTGAGCAGATCTTATTGGACGTGTGAGTCTCCCTCCCCTGGTATCGTTGCTGGTGCTTGAGCAGAGGCTGGAGGAGGCTTTGTGAGGCTCATCCAACAGGAAATAGCAGCGGGAACAAAAGCACAGACGATAAATCCGGCATTTCCTCTGCTCCACGTTAACCCTTCCCCCGCTGAGCAGACAGAGCCATGGGAGCAGGTGAGAGAGTCCGGACCCTGACCCTGGACCCTTGACTCTGGATCTGGACCAGTGACCCCAGGGAGTCCAACTTTTTTCATTATTCTTTTGGTATTATTTCTTTCTTAAGTATGTTTTTCCTCAGTGATTTTGATTTTTTTTTTTATTCATGGAGACAGTTCAAGTGAAATTGTGTGACTTTACGTATTCTTCCTTTATCTAAAGCCTCAGTCATGGATCTACAAACTCAGTCCTGGGTCTACAGCCTCAGTCCTGGATCTGCCTCAGTCCTTGCTTTGCAGCCTCTGTCCTGGATCTGCCTTTGCCTGGCCTGCCAAACGATATGCTTTTTCAAAGACATACAGTATAGTCTGGGAACGAGCTTGATCTCAGCGAATTCCCGGTGGGCGTGGTTGACAGACTGCATCAACCAATTAGATGCACACAGGATATGACGCAGCAACTAGCGGCACCCAAGCCGTTTCAGTAAACACAAAACAAGGGATGGCGGCATGTCAGCTAGTGCAAATGTAAACGACTGCTGTCGATTTTGTAACAAAAACTTAAAGATACGAGGAGTTATTAGCAACTCAAAGGTGAAAGGAAGTCCCGCCTCTCGGTGCGTGATTGGACCGATGTGGGTAAAATCGTGAAATGATAGGCTAGGAAGAGGTGTCCAGACGGTTCTTCTTTTGAACAGAAAGGAGGAGTGTCTGGCAGGCCAGGCAAGATCTGCCTCAGTCCTGGATCTACGGCCTCAGTCCTGGGTCTATAGCCTCAGTCCTGGATCTGCCTCAGTCCTGGATCTACAGCCTCAGTCCTGGATCTACAGTCTCAGTCCTGGATCTACAGCCTCAGTCCTGGATCCACAGCCTCAGTCCTAGATCTAGAGCCTCAGTCCTAGATCTACAGCCTCAGTCCTGGATCCACAGCCTCGACATCATTACAACATTAGCATCACATAATCTCTCTCAGAACCGACCCACACAGGTGCTAAACAACAACAACCTTTTGATACGAAACACTCAAACACAAACGCAAACCGACAACACGAGAAAAATCAATACGTAACAGAAAAAAAAATGTTCTCAAATGAAACCGGGAGATCAAGCAATTAATAAGCTGCAAAGATGTAAGCGCTTGTTAAACGCCTGTCTGTATTCGAGGATTTTTTTCTTTTTATTCCCCAACACAAACAAACCAAGGTGCGTGATGTGACGGGGGAGGATGGGGGAGAGACTAGAGCTAAAAGGCCTAAAAAGCATCACACACACCTCAGCATCCGGCTAATCACGGGGAATCAGAGAAGTAGTGATCAAACAGCCTGCTTCGCAATCTGCTAGCAGCCCTGGCGTGTTTATCCAGGGAGGGAGAGCGAGGAGATGTGGGGATATAGGCAAACACGCTAATGAAGATCACACAGGCAAGTAGGGGAGGGGGAGTGCTGGGGGGGGCGGGGCGGGGGGTTCTACAGACTTTTTTGCATTGCAGGATTAAACCCGGTTGTTGTTCAATGTTTGGGGGTAAGTGGGTAAAGTTGTATGTAGGTCCCGGTGGAGGTTGCGGTGATGTAAGATGGTGTAAGTAAGTAAGTAAGTTTTTATTTATATACCGCCTTTTCACTGCAGATCTGAGTCTCAAAGCGGTTTACAATTGTTAATTTTTGGGCATTTGTCTCTCACTCCACACAGAGATGGGAGCGGGGTCGCCAGTACATGAGGCACATGCCAGAACTATTGGACATATTCTTAGTGGTAGGGGAAACCAGAGTACCCGGAGGAAACCTACGCAGACACGGGGAGAACATGCAAACTCCACTCAGAAAGGCCCTGGTCCGACCGGGATTCGAAACCAGGACCTTCTTGCTGAGAGGCGAGAGTGCTATCCACTCAGCCACCGTGCCGCCCAAGGTATTTAGGGCTGTATAGGAAGCTCTTTTTGAAAACAGTCCGAAGCAAAAATGCACGGTTTTGGTTTTGTTTTGAAAAAGTTTGCAGGTCGTCCCCACCCCAACTTCTGGCCGGTTTGTCATGTCCCGTTTTGAACAGACTTTTGAAAACTTTAGGAGGTGAAACCATTGAGTGCTGTGAAGTTAGCGAGAGTTAGCATTGCCGTTAGCATCAGTCCTGGATCTACAGCCTCAGTCCTGGATCTACAGCCTCAGTCTGGATCTACAGCCTCAGTCCTGGATCTACAGCCTCAGTCCTGGATCTACAGCCTCAGTCCTGGATCTACAGCCTCAGTCCTGGATCTACAGCCTCAGTCCTGGATCTACAGCCTCAGTCCTGGGTCTAAAGCCTCAGTCCTGGATCTACAGCCTCTTTCCTGGGTCTAAAGCCTCAGTCCTGGATCTACAGCCTCTTTCCTGCATGGGTCTAAAGCCTCAGTCCTGGATACACAGCCTCAGTCTGGATCTACAGCCTCAGTCCTGGATCTACAGCCTCAGTCCTGGATCTACAGCCTCAGTCCTGGATTACAGCCTCAGTCCTGGATCTACAGCCTCAGTCCTGGGTCTAAAGCCTCAGTCCTGGATCTACAGCCTCAGTCCTGGATCTACAGCCTCAGTCCTGGGTCTAAAGCCTCAGTCCTGGATCTACAGCCTCAATCCTGGGTCTAAAGCCTCAGTCCTGGATCTACAGCCTCTTTCCTGGGTCTAAAGCCTCAGTCCTGGATACACAGCCTCAGTCCTGGGTCTTAAAGCCTCAGTCCTGGATCTACAGCCTCAGTCCTGGGTCTAAAGCCTCAGTCCTGGATCTACAGCCTCAGTCCTGGATCTACAGCCTCAGTCCTGGATCTACAGCCTCTTTCCTGGATCTACAGCCTCAGTCCTGGATCTAAAGCCTCAGTCCTGGATCTACAGCCTCAGCCAAGTAATTACGTGGTTGTTTTGTACCATAGTGTAAAGAAATAGAGCTGCACTTTGCCAAATGTTTTCAAGACCTCGTCCGTAGCACACGGAGCCAACGTTTAGGCGTCAGGTTGGTGGTTCGACTCCAGGGAGGGGCCGGGTTTACCGCTTGTTCTGTGGATTCCTTTTTGAGCCTCCTCTTTATGTTATACGTGTTTGTCATAATTCATCTTGAGCGACGAGGCCCATACGAAGCGCTAATCCGGAGAAGAAGAGATTTCTGGAGAGCGTATGTGCGCGCAGGTGTCAGGATTATTTCTCAGATGTTTAAGGAGAATGTCGGTGCGGCAACGTTTATGAATCATTTACGGCATTAAAGCGACAAAATGCTTTTAACTGAAGACAAGCTCTACTGTTTGTGCTGTGGCAAAATATGTAAATCCATCTAGTGTTGAGTTAAAGCCGGTGTTGGTCTCTGGTCTCTCACTGGTCTCTCTTTGGTCTCTCACTGGTCTCTCTCTGGTCTCTCACTGGTCTCTCTCTGGTGTCTCTCTGGTGTCTTCCTGGTCCCTCTCCAGTATCTCTCTTTCTGGTTTCTCCCTGCTCTGTCTATGGTCTTTCTCCCTCTCTAGCCCCTTTCTCTGACCTCTCTTTGGTCTCTCTCTCTGGTCTTTTCCTCTGGTCTCTCTCTGGTCTCTCACTGGTCTCTCTCTGGTGTCTCTCTGGTGTCTTCCTGGTCCCTCTCCAGTATCTCTCTTTCTGGTTTCTCCCTGCTCTGTCTATGGTCTTTCTCCCTCTCTAGTCCCTTTCTGTGACCTCTCTCTGGCCTCTCTCTCTGGTCTCTTTCTGGTCTCTCTCTGGTCTTTCTCTGGACTCGCTCTGGCCTTTCCCTACAGTCTCTTCCTCTGGTGTCTCTCTGGTCTCTCTCTCTCTGGCCTCTCTCTCTAGTCTCTCTCTGGTCTCTTTCAAGTCTCTCTGTCTGGTCTTTCTCAATTCTCTCTCTCAAGTCTCTCTCTAGTCTCTCTCTCTGGTCTCTCTCTCTCCTCTCTCTGCTGTCTCTTCTCTAAAGTGGTTTTGTCCAAGGTTTTAAGCAGATAAATACCGTGTTATGGTTTATGCATTTCCAGCCGTCAAAGTATATTTATGACTTCTCTCCTTCTCGTTGACAGGAGGTGAGAGAGAGAGACTCAAAGTTTGCGTTCTGAACCAAAGTTTGAATCCTAATGATGGTTTCTCCACAGGCCGAGGGTGAACGGGTCATGGTCCCGGCTCCTCATCAGCCAAACACAAACCCGGCGATTTAGCGCTTTGGCCGTGAAAGGAAAAAAAAACAAATACGACCGAGCAACTTTGACTTTGGTGCAGTTTGGAATCGGGCCAGGCTCATCAGACACGGACCAAAGTGGTGGGAATAAGATCATGAGGAAAAGAATACAGCCGTTTTTGACATCAAGTCCGAGGCAAAAGTCAGTGGAGTTTGTCAAAGTCAGTTAAACTTATTCAAATATCAGGTTTTTTTGTGGTTTGAGGAATCTTTCTTTCTCCTAATTGAGGTTTCTCACTTATGTACAGTCAGAAGAAAAGTTGTGTGGCTTTTGTGCACCGCCGTGATTTGTTCAGACGACTCTCTCTCTCTCTCTGGTTTCTCTTTGTTGCCTCTCACTCTCTGGTCTTGGTCTCTGGTCTCTCTGTTTCTGGTCTATTTCTGATCAATCTCTAGACTATCTTTCTTAGGTCTCTCTTGTCTCTCTTTTTCAATCTCTGGTCTCTCTCTCTTGTCTCCCTCTGGCCTCTCTCTGGTCTCTCTTTGGTCTCTCTGGTCCCTCTCTGGTCTCTCTCTGGTCTTTTTCTGGTCTTTCTTTCTCCGATCTCTCTCTGGTCTCTCTCCGGCCTCTCTCGGGTCTCTCTCCGGCCTCTCTCTGGTCTCTCTCTGGTCTCTCTCTGGGCTCTCTCTGGTCTCTTTCTGGTCTCACTCTATAGTCTCAGCAGCTGTGTGTGTTATAATGCACTAAGTCTGTCTTGGGCCTGGTTGAATCCAGGCCGAGCTGGTGCCAAAGTGAGTACTACTGGAACCCCCGATTCTGGTTTGTTTTGCGTCGGTTGCCATGACACTGTACCAGATAAAGTAAAAGTGTAATGGAAACGCAAGGAGTAGAGCAGTTTGACATCCAGACAAAAACCCAAAAATCTCCATTCTCTCTACAAACGCAAACAGAGAGTGTCGGCCATATTCTCTCTCGCTCTCTCTCTCTCTTTCTCTCTCTCTCTCGCTCTCTCTCTCTCGCTCTGCTCCATCTGCCGGCCCTGGGATCGCCCCCTGCTGTTCGGAGAGCACACGTCCCTCTGGCGCTGACTCACGGCGACGCGCTAAAACTACTCCACACTCTCTCCGCCGTCCAACTGTCACCGTCCTCGACGACCAGGACTCTGAACGCTCTGTGGAGACACGGCTGAGCCAAGGACGCCATCGACACGTTTTAGTTTAATGCCGATATCAGTTGAGAAGACTCTCTCTCTGGTCTCTCTCTGGTCTCTCTCTGGTCTATCTCTGGTCTCTCTTTCTCTGATCTCTCTCCGGTCTCTCTCTGGTCTCTCTCTAGTCTCTCTCTGGTCTCTCTCTGGTCTCTCTCTAGTGTCTCTCTTATCTCTCTCTGGCCTCTCTCTGGCCTCTCTCAGGTCAGCAAGAAGGTCCTGGGTTCGAATCCCAGCCGGAACAGGTTTCCTCTAAAAAAATGTGCAATTGTTCACGGTGAATGAGTGTGTGTTTGTGAGTGCGAATGTGGGACAACGGATGCAAATGAGCCCAACGCTACAATCCGGATCGATGTGTTCATTAACATACTGTCCCAACCAAATAAACAATAAATAAGATCATAAAGTAACTCTCTCTGGTCTCTCTCTGGTCTCTCTCTCTGGTCTCTCTCTCTCTGGGCTCTCTCTGGTGTCTCTCTGGTCTCTCTCTGGTCTCTTTTTCTCCAGTTTCTCTCTGATCTCTCTCTGGTCTCTCTCTGGTCTCTCTGGTCTCTCTCTGGTCTCTCTGGTCTCTCTCTGGTCTCTCCTGGGTCTCTCTCTGGTCTCTCTCTGGTCTCTCTCTGGTCTCTCTCTGGTCTCTCCTGGGTCTCTCTCTGGTCTCTCCCTGGTCTCTCTCTGGTCTCTCTCTGGTCTCTCCTCTCTCTTGTCTCTCACTGGTGTCTCTCTGGTGTCTCTCTGGTCTCTCTCTGGTCTCTCTCTGGTCTCTCCCTGGTCTCTCTCTGGTCTCTCCCTGGTCTCTCCCTGGTCTCTCTGCTCAGACATATAACTTTATATTTATTTCTATCATACTATATTATTTGTGTCATGTTTTGTCCACAGTCCATGGTACACACACACGGTACACACACATGGTACACACACATGGTACACACACACATGGTGCAATATCACACATTCCAGAAGACACAAGACAAAAACGGGGGAATATTCTTATTGACTATAATTACTGGCTCTTGTGTCTGATGTGGATTTTCCAGTTTTTTTTCCCCGCTGCAAAAACCCACAAACCACGACACAATTGTTCAAAGACATTAATATTCATGAGTAATTAATATATACTTTATGAATATTTGATTTTCCAAAACGGCCTGACCCCGAAACCCGCTCTCTCTCTCCTTCCTCCTTCGCCCCTGCTTTAAAGCGCCTCCTAAAAGTGAGTTTTACGGCTCTAATATAGTAATCTGCAGACATCAGATATCCATACAGACTGAAGGGGGCGCTGTGTTCACTTTCAGAAAAAAAAAGGGAAAAAAAATCATTCCAATTACAAAGGTTCTCCCGGGCCTCGCTGGAGTCGGACTTAGGCTGTTTGATGTGCTGCTCCTCCGGGACGCGCTCACCTCTCCCTCCCCCTGTCTGTGTCCTCACCTCCTCTCCTCACCCCCTCGACTCCTCTCCTCATCTCCTTTCCCCCTCACCTCCTCTCCTCACCCCCTCGTCTCCTCTCCTCGTCTCCTTACCCCCTCACCTCCTCTCCTCACCCCCTCGTCTCCTCTCCTCGTCTCCTTACCCCCTCGTCTCCTCTCCTCACCCCCTCCTCTCCTCTCCTCGTCTCCTTACCCCCTCGTCTCCTCTCCTCACCCCCTCGTCTCCTCTCCTCGTCTCCTTACTCCCTCGTCTCCTCTCCTCAACCCCTCGTCTCCTCTCCTCACCCCCTCGTGTCCTCTCCTCATCTCCTCACCCCCTCGTCTCCTCTCCTTACCCCGTCGTCACCTCTCTTCACCCCTCTACTCCTCTCCTTGTCTCCTCTCCTTACCCCCTCGTCTTCTCTCCTCACCCCCTTGACTCCTCTCCTCACCCCCTTGACCCCTCTCCTCACCCCCTCGTCTCCTGCACCCCCTCGTCTGCTCTCCTCACCCCCTCTACTCCTCTCCACGTCTCCTGCACCCCCTGGTCTCCTCTCCTTACCCCCTGGTCTCCTCTCCTGCACCCCCTCGACTCCTCTCCTTACCCCCTCTACTCCTCTCCTCACCCCTTCGTCTCCTCTCCTGCACCCCCTCGTCTCCTCTCCTTACCCCCTCGTCTCCTCTCCTAACCCCCTCGTCTCCTCTCCTTACCCCCTCGCCTGCTCTCCTCACCCCCTCATCTCCTCTCCTCACCTCCTCATTTATCTTTAAATAATCTTTTATTCTTCTATAAACATACTTCTTTCGATAAACATATATTCAAATTAGTTACTTTTTTATGAGTCAAAAAGTCAAATCCTTCTCTCCCCCTCCTTCCCTTTCCTCTCCCCTCCCCTCTCTCTCCTCACCCCTCTCTCCTCTCCCCCTGATCCCCCTCTCTCTTCTTCCTGTTATTTCCACATTGGTCTAAGCTTTACTCTCTCTCTCTCTCCCTCTCCACTTTCTTCCTTTCCTCTCATCTCTCTTCCCCTCTCCCCCACCCTGTCCTGTCCTCATTTCCTCTTATCGGTCTCAGCTTTTCTCTCTCCCCTAATTCCTCCGTCTCCATGATGAGGAGCCTCCCCTGCCGCCGTCATTATCCACCTTTGCCCGCGGAGGATTGGACCGCTTTGTCTTAGAGCGACGCTGCTCCCTCCCCACGTCTCCCCCCCCTCTCCCCCAAATCTCCCCCACGTCCCAGGCCTCTTGCATCCACTTATAAATGTCATATACTTTCTGTTTCCACGACACCTCACTTTCAAAAGTGACAAAAAAAAAGACAAAATCAACTAAAATTTCATTCAGTTCAATGTATTTCTGCCGAGGCCAAAAGCACAACAGCAGTTATCTCAGAGCGCTTTAGGAAGTTGCCGATTTGTCAACACAGATCAGAGAATCAGACGCAAGAAATGCAAAAAACACATTGGTCCATGAGGGGCAGATGACAAATGTGGGTAAATGTTAATGGTTGTCTTTAAACGTCCTGGATCATTACCACTACTGGAAAGCTGTGTGTGTATGTGTGTGTGTGTGTGTGTGTGTGTGTATGTGTGTGTCATTGTACATGTGTGTGCGTTCCCAGGCTGCTGTTTAGTGCTGTAAGAATAAAAGCACTTTGGACAGCCAACACCTGCAAACCTGGGGACAGCTTTGTGCCCGTTAAACCAGTATGTGTGTGTGTGAGTGTCTCTCTCTCTCTCTTCTTGTGTGTGTGTGTGTGTGTGTGTGTGTGTGTCTCTCTCTTATTGTGTGTGTGTGTGTCTCTCTCGTTCTGTCTCTCTCTCTGTCTCTCTCATTGTGTGTGTGTCTGTGTCTCTCCCTCTCTCTATCATTGTGTATGTGTCTCTTTCTGTGTGTGTGTGTGTGTGTCTAAATGTGTATGTGTGTCTCTCTAACTCTGCGTGTGTGTCTCTGCGTGTGTGTGTGTGTGTGTGTGTGTCTCTATCTCTTAATCTCTGTGTGTATTTCTCTCTCTCTCTCTGTCTCTCTCATTCTGTGTGTGTGTCTCTCTTTTTGTGTGTGTCTCTCTCTATTTATGTGTCTCTCTCTCTCTCTTTCTCTGTCCCTTTCATTGTGTGTATGTCTCTGCGTGTGTGTGTGTGTGTGTGTGTGTCTCTCTCTTAATCTCTGTGTGTACTGTATTTCTCTCTCTCTCTCTCTCTGTCTCTCTCATTCTGTGTGTGTGTCTCTCTTTTTGTGTGTGTCTCTATTTATGTGTCTCGCTCTCTTTTTCTCTGTCCCTTTCATTGTGTGTATGTCTCTCTCTCTCTCTCTCTCTCATTGTGTGTGTGTCTCTCTGTGTGTGTGTGTGTGTGTGTGTGTGTGTGTGTGTGTGTGTGTGTATGTGTGTCTCTACGTGTGTGTCTCTGTGTGTGTATGTGTGTGTGCGTTTACCTCTCTTACCTTCCCTCTCCTGTCTCTCACCATTAGCCCCACATTCATGCAGAACAAATTACAGCTAATGTACTTTCTTTGCCCCAACACTCGCTTTCACCGGTCGCTTCAAAATTTCAATTTAGTGCTTAACGTTAAGTTTCCTCCGATGGAATATTCCGGCAATTACAGCCTCCGGGAACGTTACATTTAATGCATTAGCACAATATGGAGAGAGAAGGAGGCCGTTTGAAACAAGTGCTGAGGGTAAACGACCCGGGACAGGTCTGGTCTGTGGCGTGGGTCAGGAGTGTGATATCACCAGGGTGTTAGCCGGTGTGGACGTGCGCTAGCTGCAGGTCATTTCTGTATATGGGGTTGTTCAGAGAGAGAGAGAGAGAGAGAGAGACTAGAGGGAGGGTCAAGAGAGAGAGCAGAGAGAGAGACAAGTAAGAGAGATAAGAGAGGGAGACCAGAGAGAGAGAGAGACCGAGACCAGAGAGTGAGATAAGAGGGAGAGATAAAAGAGAGACCAGTGAGAGAGAGAGACCAGATATTGAGATCAGAGAGATAAAAGAGAGATTAGTGAGAGAGAGGGACGGAGAGACCAGAGTCAGGAACAAGAGAGAGATCAGAGAGGCAATTAGGAGAGAGAAAGACCAGAGAAAGACAAAAGTAAGAGAGACCAAAGGAGGACCAGAGAGAGACCAGGGTAATACAAGAGAGACCAGGTGGATTCCAGAGAGAGACCAAAGAGAGAGACCAGAAAATGGGAGACCAGGGAGAGACACTAGCAAGAGAGACAGAAGAGAGACCAGACAAAGACAAGAAACAGAGAGACTAGGGCGTGAGACCAGAGTGAGAGACCAGAGAGAGAGAGACCAGAGAGACCAGAGAGAGTCAGTCCACATGCTCTCACCTCCAGCACAGGTACACAGAGGAGCTGAGACCCAGGGGACCGTCTCCTGAAGAGGACTCAGAGCAGATGGCTGGAGCAGACCCAACGACGCTCACGGGACGGGCGCCATGCCACCCAACTTCCTGCCCGCCTCCCTCCCTCACCCCCTCCCTCCCTCACCCCTTCTCTGCCTGCGTCTCTCGTGGCAGCAGTTGGTGTCACTCCTCGTCCGTCTGTGAAAGTCTGCGGCCCGGGAACAGATTGGACAGTCGGAGAATCGTTCGCCCAAAAGTCGCCTCTAATCTCCCGCAGGCTGCCGCGGCGCGCACGCACACACACGCACAAAGGCGCACAATCACTTCCGGCGCAACAAGACACCTCTCCTGGCGCCGTGGGGGGTTCGGGCCGGGATCTCAAAGATTGCCTCCCAAACCGGACTCCAAAGATACCTTCCCGTGCATCATCGGAGTCTTAGATATTTGGACAAATCTAGATATATATTTTACTGCTGGGACTCTGAGGAGCACAGGGACCGGCCTCCTGCTGGGACTCCGAGGAGCACAGGGACCGGCCTCCTGCTGGGACTCCGATGAGCACAGGGACCGGCCTCCTGCTGGTCCCAGAGTCATCTAAAGCATTCTATCTTCACTCGTTTTAATCCATTGTGATTAATATTGATTTTGATTTAATTTCTTGATGCACTATGGTCGCCTTGTGTAAGAAGTATGCGCTATACAATTAAACGTGCCTTGTCAGACTCCAGGCCATGTCGTTGCTAATGGAAATTCTTGGTCGTTGGGATAAAAAGGTGGAATGATTTGTTGGGTCAGAATCTCATCACATTTCCATCAGTGAAGTGCTCTCTCGTGTTGATTAACTGAACTCAGCTCTTTCCGGCTCAAGGACTCGGCTCGAAAAGGTGTGTTCCTCCTCGAGATGCTTTGGCTAAATTAGAAACAGACGATAAATTAAAGCCGCAAGCGGCGTCGAACGGCCCTCGCCGCACCGCGCGACTCCATGCACCGCGCGCACTCCCCGCACCACGCCGCCCCGCACCACGCCGCCCCGCACCAAGCCGCAAAGCGCCGCTCCACAACGCCCCGCACTACGCCGCACCACACCGTACCACGCAGCACCGCTAAAAGGAGGTGGTCCCGCCGTGTGATGATTTGTGTCCGTAGCCATAGAAGAATGTTAGTCAAATTGTAATGAATATGATAAGTAGAGCTGGTTTGGCTCCCCATGTAAACTTTGATACAGTCTGTAGGGGGCGCTAATGGGCCAATTTCCAATATTTCACTTTAACCTGACCTAAACCCTAGAATTGAACAATGGATTCAAGTTTTGTGCAAATCAGACTTTGTTTGTGCAAACAGGAGCAAAATTAATGTTGTCAAAAAGAGCCAAAAAAAGCCTCACATTTTGCCGCTCCGCTGCTCAAACAACGTTTCACGGATCAAAATTCCCTGAAGTCATTTTGAAGGTACATGTGTTGAGATGATGTGGAGCGATTTTGAGGCGAATCGGTGAAACGGCCGAGGCTGGTTTGATGTTTGTGTGAGGTGTACATTTGCAATGAATGGGGAGCGTTTGTCGTCGCCACGGCAACAGGGTAAAAAATAAGCCTTGGACCCTATTGACTTTATGAATCAAGAGGGCAAAACAGATTTTTGTGCAAAATTTCAAACATTTTGAAGAAACTAAATTTGAAAATGCCCATCTAAAATTTTGAAATAGTCTGTAGGGGGCGATATTGTGTCAATTTGAATCATTTGACTTTCAAATGACCTAGACCCTAGAGTTGAACAATGTATTGTTTGTGCAAACGGGAGCAAATTTTATGTTGTCAAAAACGGCCAAAAAAGGTCACATTTTGCCGCTCCGCTGCTCAAACAATGTTTCACTAATCAAAAATCCCTGAGGTCATTTTGAAGGTAAATGTGTTGAGATGATGTGGAGCGATTTTGAGGCGAATCGGTGAAACGGCCGAGGAGGAGTCGCTTTCCAACAAACATGTATGAAAACTTTTGCTGTTCATTTTGCCATTTTGCAGTGAAATTTCTGGGCTTCCTGTTTGTCAGGGGGTGGAGCCATAATAATATTTTTTTTCTTGTCTTGACTATAGGAACATGTGTACCGAATTTCATGGCTCTACGACAAACTTGATCTCTAAAAGTCCCATAGGGGTATTATTTTGGCTGTTGTAGGTGGCGCTGTTCCGGCATTTTTTGAGTCCCATTAAAATAAACACCAAAATATCAAATTTTTCGCCAGGTCTGATTTTTGGGCAAAATTTAACAACTTTTCATGCATGTTCAGGGGGTCAAATTAAGGCTCAAAGTGCAGAATTTGACATCTCTCGAGCAAAAACAATAGGCCCTTTTCCCGTTCGGGGCTCGGGCCTAATAATAACCCCCATGGGATTTTTCTGAGGTCAAGTTTGTCGTAGAGCCATGAAATTCGGTACACATGTTCCTCAAGTCAAGACATGAAAAAAATGTTATTATGGCCCCGCCCTCTGACATACAGGAAGCCCATAAATTTCACTGCAAAATGGAAAAATGAACAGCAATCATTTTCATACATGTCGGTTGGAAAGCGACTCCTCCTCGGCCGTTTCACCGATTCGCCTCAAAATCGCTCCACATCATCTCAACACATGTACCTTGAAAATGACTTCGGCGATTTTTTATTAGTGAAACGTTGTTCGAACAGGGGAGCTGCAAATTGTTACCTTTTTTTGGCCGTTTTGGACAATATTAAATTTGCTCCCGTTTGCACATACAAAGTCTGATTTGCACAAAACTTTAATACATTGTTTAACTCTAGGGTCTAGGTCAATTGAAAGTAAAATAAAAGAACTTGGCTCATTAGTGCCCCTACAGATGGAGTCAAAGTTTTCAGAGTTTTTCATACTAAAAACTCTGAAATAGTCTGTAGGGGGCGTTAATGAGCCATGTTCAATTATTTCACTTTCAAATGACCTAGACCCTAGAGTTGAACCATGGATTCAAGTTTTGTGCAAATCGGAATTTGTATGTGTAAACGGGAGCAAATAGAAGGTTGTGAAAAACGGCCAATAAACACTCACATTTTGCCGCTCCGCTGCTCAAACAAAGTTTCACTGATCAAAAATCCCTGAGGTCATTTTGATGGTACATGTGTTTAGACAATGTGGAGTGATATGGAGGCCAATCGGTGAAACGGCCGAGGAGGAGTCGCTTTCCAACCGACATGTATGAAAACTTTTGCTGTTCATTTTTCCATTTTGCAGTGAAATTTATGGGCCTCCTGTTTGTCAGAGGGCGGAGCCATGATAACATTTCGGTCGTATCTTGACTTGAGGAACATGTGTACCGAATTTCATGGCTCTACGACAAACTTGACCTCTGAAACTCCCATTGGCTGTTGTAGGTGGCGCTGTTCTGGCATTTTTTGAGTCCCATAAAAATAAACACCAAAATATCAAATTTTTCACCAGGTCTGATGTTTGGTCAAAATTTTACAAACACTTTTCATGCATGTTCAGGGGGTGAAATTAAGGCTCAAAGTGCAGAATTTGACATCTCTCGAGCAAAAACAATCGGCCGAATAACGGAGCCGCGGATTCCGAGAGCCATCCTGCGCCGTGGCCCCATGTCCTGAGTCTGGCAACCGCTAATGCAGCCCTCGTCCACTGACATCTCCCGGCCCCCTCAGCAGAATCCCTGGACACTAGCAGCGTACTCTACTGCTCGAGCGATCCCAGTCCACTGCGAGTAAAACGACTCCTAAAGGAAGCAGTCCTCAGGCGAAAGAGCGGTCCACCAGGCCATGTTGGCCTTTTCCCCTTCTTTGACCCCATGCAGCAGACCGCAACTGGGGGTAGCGAGCCATCATTCACCACCCCGCTCACCTACACAACCGGTCAGCAGCAGCTCCAGAAGCCAGCCCCTCTCACCGCTCCAGCGTCCCCGAGCACACAGCGTGGGTCGCCTGTAGGCTGAGAGTCAGCACCCCCGCTCCCTCCTCTCCCATGTGTTCAGCGGCGCTCAGGCTCGGTCCTGCATCGGGTGAACGCCGCTTGGTTCCGTCCAAACGAGCTCCTCGCTCCGAGGCCACTCTTCTGCCCGCCCCGAACCACTCTGAATTATTGGAGATACCATAGTGAGACCGTCCGCTTATGTAACCGCGGTCACACGCTGTATTCCCGGAGAACTGTACCAGACCTGCTCATTCGCTCTCCTCCTCTGCTTCGATTCATCCCTGCCTGATAAACCGTTTCCATGGTAGTCGTGCATGTGGGAATTAACCGTCATGAAACTTCAGCTGTCAGAAGTCACGAAAGAAACATTGTCTGGATCTGTTCCCAACCTCCTTCCAAGTCCTCGGACTATCCTGTTTTATTTCTGGTCCAATCCCGACTGTAAACAGAGGTGACGCCTCTACAGTCGTGTTGTGGCGCTGCATGTGTGGCTTCAGCGCTACATGCAGCGCTTTTAAAACTTTGTCTTTGTGAATAACTTTGCCCTTTTCTGGAAACGTAACGAAGCCTATCGTCCAGACGGGATTACACCCAAACAGATACTGGTAGCAGCCTGTGGGGATGGATTACATACGGTTATGTTGTTTCAGCGTTCCCCAGGGGGGCGTGACTGTTTACATCTGAGCCCCCTCGGACCCCACCGGCACTCCCCCGCCTCCTGCTCACCAGCACCACGGGTGAGTACAACGTGCAAACACCTGCTCTCCCTGTCCCGTCTGGCAGTGTATTACCAGTCCAAACACTGAACTGTGCTGACTCCCTTCTGACTCTGGGAGCTAAAGAACAACAAGGGGTTTCACATTTTAGGCCAATTGAGACTGTGTGTGTTCTCTCGCACCAGCTCAAAAATGTTTTTAAATTCTAAAAAACGAAATCAAAACAGGACAGCAGTTTAGACGGTCCAACTCTGCAAATCTAATTTCTGTCCCTGTAGAAATCAATCAACTCACATTAATACCGACTCTGACGTTATTTTAAACTTGCTATGCTTAATGTCAGATCTCTATGTAACAAATCATTTTTAATTAATAATTTTATCACTTCTTATGATCTTGATTTTATGCTTATGGCTGAAACATGCTGGACCAAAATACAGGAAATGCAGTTCTAATAGAAGCAACACCACCCAATTTTAAATTCGAATCCGAAATACAGAAAACAAAAGGGGGGGAGGCATAGCTGCAGTTTTTAGAGAGCACTTTGTCTCCCATAGAATGCCCCTTGGAAATTTTTTCATCGTTTGAGTATATTTCTTTTAAAATGGAACAAAAGCAATCTTCTCAACTCTTTTCATTGTCCTGTACAGGCCACCACAGTCATGTTGCGATTTTATTGACCATTTACTGAACTACTTTCATTCGTGTGCACAGATTTTGATAGTTTAGTTATTACAGGTGATTTTAATGTACATGTTGATAATGTTGATGACAGAAATGCAAAGGAGCTGCTTCTGTATTTGAGACCTTTGTTTCATTCAGCACGTGAGTGGCCCACCCACAGCAGGGGCACACTCTGACTGCTAATTACAAAGGGGGTTTAATGTATCAAATGTTAAGTTTATGTTGCTTTGATGTATTTTTTGAATGTGTTGCTATGCCAAACCACCCAACCTAACTGTCTGTTTAAGAAGAAGACACATTTTACATGAAAACACAATGAACTTTCATAAGGGAATGTAATTTTGAGACTACCATGTCTAACTTGATGATTAGCAACTCTGTCACCACCAGTTCTGAATTTACGCCATTGCTCCTGGTGACGGTTAAAATAGTTACCAGTAAGAAAAAGGCCCCATGGACTAAGGCAGACTCGGTTAGGGCACAGAAGCAAGAGTGCCGGAGGGCCGAACGAAGTGGCGAAAGTCCAATTTCCAGGGCGATTATGAAATCTTTAAAGATGAGTTGGGTGAATTTAACCGGTTCTACGTAAACAAGAGAAATGTATTTTTCTGACATTATTGGAGGTTGCAGTAAACAAATTTCGTGTTATGTTTTCAACAGTTGGTAGATTAACGAACCCCCCCTGTAAAGTTGCCCCTAGAATTTTCCTCTAAATCTAGGTGTAATGAGTTCGCACAGTTTTTTTCGATGACAAAGTACAAGGAATCAAAAACACTATCACCTCCACAGCACGTATAACAATGCAACAGCCAGAGAAGCTTTCTGGAGCTAACTCACTTTGCACCTGTGGATACTGAAACTGTCAAAAAGATAATCATGAGTCTGAGCTCCTCCACATGTAGCCTGATATATTGCCCTCTAAATTTCTGAAGTCCGTCCTGAGCATTTGTTGGTTACCTTCACTGACACAAATAGTAAACATGTCTCTGTCGTCAGGAACATTTCCTATGGCCCTAAAAAACAGCTGTCATAAGACCTCTCCTAAAAAAGAGCAGTCTGGATCCTGCGGGACTTCAAAATTAATCGCCCCATATCGAATCTGCCATTTATTGGAAAAATTCTTGAAAAAGTGGCCCCTCCCAACAACTTACTTGAATTTTTTAAGTTAACAATGAATAATTCTTTTGATATGTTCCAGTCTGGTTTAGACCCCACCACAGCACTGAGACCGCTCTAGTGAAGGTAACAAACGACATTCGACTTCACACTGATGCAGGTAAAGTCACAGTTTTGGTCATGTTAGATCTTAGTGCCAGCGTTCGACACTGTCGACCATGAGATCCTCATGCAGAGACTGGAGGACTGGGCTGGTGTCACTGGGCACATCCCCCCCCTAGACTGGTTTAGGTCTTACCTGGAGGATAGGAAGTACTCTGTGGAGATTGGAGACTGCCTCTCAGATGATGTGGCCCTGACCTGTGGTGTACCACAGGGTCGATCCTGGGACCTCTCCTATTTAATCTCTACATGCTGCCCGTTAGGTCAGTTAATACAAAGAAACAAAGTGTCCTACCACAATTACGCTGACGACACTCAGATCTATTCTCACTGACTGCAGGAGAACATGATCCCCCCCACTGATTTTGCTCCTTCACTGTATCCACAACAATCAGTGACTGGATGCAAAATAAATTTCCTCCACTAAATACAGACAAAACCGAAATCATTGTCCTTTGGTCACCCCAGAAACAAGAGAGGGCGTCATTTGTCAACTTCAGTCTCTCTCCCTACTTCCTTCAGACAAGGTCAAAATTGGGGGTAATACTGGACTCAGACCTAAATTTCAATAGCCACAAAATCATAACATCAACAGCTTTTTACCATCTGAAGAACATTGCCAAAGTTAGAAATATAGTGGTCCGAAGGGCAACTTGAGATTCTTGTCCATGCATTTTGTCTCCAGCAGGCTAGACTACTGCAATGGCCTGCTTACAGTTCTGTCCAAACAGACCTGTAAGCAGCTGCATGTACATCCAAAATGCAGCAGCCTAGAGTCCTGACAGGAACCAGGAAGTATGACCATATTAGTCCGGTCCTCAGGTCTCTGCACTGGCTTCCGTTGCTCAAAGACTAGATTTTAAAACGCTCTGCTTGTTACAAGTCTCTCCATGGCCTTTGCACCAGAATACATTAGTGACATGTTGGTGTCATATGAACCGGCCCGGACTCTGAGAGAGCACAGGGACTGGCCTCCTGCTGGTGCCCAGAGTGAGAACCAAACATGGGGAGGCTGCGTTTCAGATCCATGCAGCTAAGATCTGGAACAATCTCCCTGAAATGTGAGGGAGGCGTCTACTCTGTCAATGTTCAAATCCAGGTTAAAGACTGTTCTGTTTGCCTGTGCATACAACTGAAGGATTTATCTCCATTTTTAATGCACTGCTGTCATTTATTTATTTTTTAAATTTCTTGTGTCTTTTTGAAAGTTTTAATGGTTTTATTCTTTTGTGTGATTTTAATGTTTTTAATTGTGTTTTAATCTTTTGTGTGATTTTAATGTTTTAATTGTGATTCTGGTGTTTGTTTTATGTGATGATTTGTGATGTGGACTGTGAAGCGCTTTGTGTTGCCATGTGTATGAAAGGCGCTCTACAAATAAACTTTGATTGATTGCAGAGAAGCCAGAGAGAAGCTTTCTGAGCTAACTCACTTTGCACCTGTGGATACTGAAACTGTCAAAAAGATAATCATGAGTCTGAGCTCCTCCACATGTAGCCTGGATATATTGCCCTCTAAATTTCTGAAGTCCGTCCTGAGCAGTTTGTTACCTTCACTGACACAAATAGTAAACATGTCTCTGTCGTCAGGAACATTTCCTATGGCCCTAAAAACAGCAAAAGTCATAAGACCTCTCCTAAAAAAGAGCAGTCTGGATCCTGCGGGACTTCAAAATTATCGCCCCATATCGAATCTGCCATTTATTGGAAAAATTCTTGAAAAAGTGGCCTCCCAACAACTTACTGAATTTTTAACAATGAATAATTCTTTTGATATGTTCCAGTCTGGGTTTAGACCCCCACCACAGCACTGAGACCGCTCTAGTGAAGGTAACAAACGACATTCGACTTCACACTGATGCAGGTAAAGTCACAGTTTTGGTCATGTTAGATCTTAGTGCCGCGTTCGACACTGTCGACCATGAGATCCTCATGCAGAGACTGGAGGACTGGGCTGGTGTCACTGGCACAGCCCTAGACTGGTTTAGGTCTTACCTGGAGGATAGGAAGTACTCTGTGGAGATTGGAGACTGCGTCTCAGATGATGTGGCCCTGACCTGTGGTGTACCACAGGGGTCGATCCTGGGACCTCTCCTATTTAATCTCTACATGCTGCCGTTAGGTCAGTTAATACAAAGAAACAAAGTGTCCTACCACAATTACGCTGACGACACTCAGATCTATGTCTCACTGACTGCAGGAGAACATGGACCACTGGATTTGCTCCTTCACTGTATCCAACAGATCAGTGACTGGATGCAAAATAATTTCCTCCAGCTAAATACAGACAAAACCGAAATCATTGTCTTTGGTCCCCAGAAACAAAGAGAGGGCGTCATTTGTCAACTTCAGTCTCTCTCCCTACTTCCTTCAGACAAGGTCAGAAATTTGGGGGTAATACTGGACTCAGACCTAAATTTCAATAGCCACATAAAATCAATAACATCAACAGCTTTTTACCATCTGAAGAACATTGCCAAAGTTAGAAATATAGTGTCCAGGGCAGACTTGGAGATTCTTGTCCATGCATTTGTCTCCAGCAGGCTAGACTACTGCAATGGCCTGCTTACAGGTCTGTCCAAACAGACCTGTAAGCAGCTGCAGTACATCCAAAATGCAGCAGCTAGAGTCCTGACAGGAACCAGGAAGTATGACCATATTAGTCCGGTCCTCAGGTCTCTGCACTGGCTTCCTGTGGCTCAAAGAATAGATTTTAAAACGGCTCTGCTTGTGTACAAGTCTCTCCATGGCCTTGCACCAGAATACATTAGTGACATGTTGGTGTCATATGAACCGGCCCGGACTCTGAGGAGCACAGGGACTGGCCTCCTGCTGGTGCCCAGAGTGAGAACCAAACATGGGGAGGCTGCGTTTCAGATCCATGCAGCTAAGATCTGGAACAATCTCCCTGAAAATGTGAGGGAGGCGTCTACTCTGTCAATGTTCAAATCCAGGTTAAAGACTGTTCTGTTTGCCTGTGCATACAACTGAAGGATTTTATCTCCATTTTTAATGCACTGCTGTCATTTATTTATTTTTTTAAATTTCTTGTGTAATTTTGAAAGTTTTAATGGTTTTATTCTTTTGTGTGATTTTAATGTTTTAATTGTGTTTTAATCTTTTGTGTGATTTTAATGTTTTAATTGTGATTCTGGTGTTTGTTTTATGTGATGATTTGTGATGTGGACTGTGAAGCGCTTTGTGTTGCCATGTGTATGAAAGGCGCTCTACAAATAAACTTTGATTGATTGATTGATAGAGTAGAGTAGAGAAAAGTAGAGTAGAGTAGAGTAGAGAAAAGTAGAGTAGAGTAGAGTAGAGTAGAGTAGAGCAGAGTAGAGTAGAGTAGAGTAGAGTAGAGAAAAGTAGAGTAGAGTAGAGTAGAGAAGAGTAGAGTAGAGTAGAGTAGAGTAGAGTAGAGTAGAGTAAAGTAGAGTAGATAGAGTAGAGTAGAGTAGAGTAGAGTAGAGCAGAGTAAAGTAGAGTAGAGTAGAGTAGAGCAGAGTAGAGAAAAGTAGAGTAGAGTAGAGTAGAGTAGAGAAAAGTAGAGTAGAGAAAAGTAGAGTAGAGTAGAGTAGAGTAGAGTAGAGCAGAGTAGAGTAGAGTAGAGAAAAGTAGAGTAGAGTAGAGTAGAGTAGAGTAGAGTAGAGTAAAGTAGAGTAAAGTAGAGTATAGTAGAGTAGAGTAGAGCAGAGTAAAGTAGAGTAGAGTAGAGTAGAGTAGAGTAGAGTAAAGTAGAGTAGAGTAGAGAAAAGTAGAGTAGAGTAGAGTCGAGTAGAGAAAAGTAGAGTAGAGTAGAGAAAAGTAGAGTAGAGTAGAGTAGAGTAGAGTAGAGCAGAGTAGAGTAGAGTAGAGTAAAGTAGAGTAGAGTAGAGTAAAGTAGAGTAGAGTAGAGTAGAGTAGAGAAAAGTAGAGTAGAGTAGAGTAGAGAAAAGTAGAGTAGAGTAGAGTAGAGTAGAGTAGAGTAGAGAAAAGTAGAGTAGAGTAGAGTAGAGTAGAGTAGAGTAGAGTAGAGTAAAGTAGAGTAGAGTAGAGTAGAGAAAAGTAGAGTAGAGTAGAGTAGAGTAGAGTAGATTAAAGTAGAGTAGAGTAGAGTAGAGTAGAGTAGAGTAAAGTAGAGTAGATAGAGTAGAGTAGAGTAGAGTAGAGTAGAGTAGAGCAGAGTAAAGTAGAGTAGAGTAGAGTAGAGTAGAGTAAAGTAGAGTAGAGTAGAGTAGAGAAAAGTAGAGTAGGGTAGAGTAGAGTAGAGTAGAGTAGAGTAGAGTAGAGTAAAGTAGAGTAGAGTAGAGTAGAGTAGAGCAGAGTAGAGTAGAATAGAGTAGAGTAGAGAAAAGTAGAGTAGAGTAGAGTAGAGTAGAGTAGAGTAGAGAAAAGTAGAGTAGAGTAGAGTAGAGTAGAGTAGAGTAGAGTAGAGTAGAGTAGAGTAGAGTAGAGTAGAGTAGAGTAGAGTAGAGTAAAGTAGAGTAGAGTAGAGTAGAGAAAAGTAGAGTAGAGTAGAGTAGAGTAGAGTAGAGTAGAGAAAAGTAGAGTAGAGTAGAGTAGAGTAGAGTAGAGTAGAGTAGAGTAGAGTAGAGTAGAGTAGAGTAGAGTAGTAGAGTAGAGTAGAGTAGAGTAGAGTAGAGTAGAGTAGGGCTGGTATAGGTGGATGTACTGAACAAACACAAAGGAACAAAGTTTCTGTTCAGATTTTTCAAACTTGTTTCTGTCTCGAACATAAATGTTTTATTATTAGTTTTTTATTTAAAACAAAGTCGTTCCTGTTTCTCTGAAAGATCATTTCCTCGTCTCTGGAACGCTCAGAACATTTCAGCTTGTTGGACGTTCGACCGACGCCACGCAGAACGCCATCCAAAACCTTCATCCATCCAAACCTGGCGGCCATGTTGAATTTGCAGGTTTTCCTCTGACCCCGTGTGGCCATGTTAGCGCCCGTCGCCGTGGTAATACAGAGGTGGCACGTGATTGGTCGCTGACAAATAACAGAGGCGCCAAACATCTGCGGGACACCTGTGGCCGTGAGCGCCAGCGTGGCCCGTGGAGCCACAACAGGCAGCGTGGCGGGCGATTACCATAATTAAAATCACATCAATTAAAGGGGTCAAGCGCGGCCCGTTGCCACCGTCCGCAAACAGATGGTGGAATGTGCGCGCGGCAAAAAACATGATCATTTTAGAGGTTTTTTGGAGTTGGTTTGAGCCAATATGTCATCGGCTGAACTGTGGAAGCGGTGGGTACGCCACAGCTGCTGCGGCAAAACCAGGAAGAATACCGCCGTTGATATAAATAAATAAACACACACATAATAATCATAATAATGCATTGGTTTTATACTGCGCTTTTACGGGAATAATAACAAAACTACCACTGTCGCCACAACTGCCCTGGGGCGAGGCAACCAGTATATGCCATATGCCAGAGTAGAGTAGAGTAGAGTAGAGTAGAGTAGAGTAGAGTAGAGTAGAGAAAAGTAGAGTAGAGTAGAGTAGAGAAAAGTAGAGTAGAGTAGAGTAGAGTAGAGTAGAGTAGAGCAGAGTAGAGTAGAGTAGAGTAGAGTAGAGAAAAGTAGAGTAGAGTAGAGTAGAGAAGAGTAGAGTAGAGTAGAGTAGAGTAGAGTAGAGTAAAGTAGAGTAGATAGAGTAGAGTAGAGTAGAGTAGAGCAGAGTAAAGTAGAGTAGAGTAGAGTAGAGTAGAGTAAAGTAGAGTAGAGCAGAGTAGAGTAAAGTAGAGTAGAGTAGAGTAGAGTAGAGAAAAGTAGAGTAGAGAAAAGTAGAGTAGAGTAGAGTAGAGTAGAGTAGAGCAGAGTAGAGTAGAGTAGAGAAAAGTAGAGTAGAGTAGAGTAGAGTAGAGTAGAGTAGAGTAAAGTAGAGTAAAGTAGAGTATAGTAGAGTAGAGTAGAGCAGAGTAAAGTAGAGTAGAGTAGAGTAGAGTAGAGTAGAGTAAAGTAGAGTAGAGTAGAGAAAAGTAGAGTAGAGTAGAGTCGAGTAGAGAAAAGTAGAGTAGAGTAGAGAAAAGTAGAGTAGAGTAGAGTAGAGTAGAGTAGAGCAGAGTAGAGTAGAGTAGAGTAAAGTAGAGTAGAGTAGAGTAAAGTAGAGTAGAGTAGAGTAGAGTAGAGAAAAGTAGAGTAGAGTAGAGTAGAGAAAAGTAGAGTAGAGTAGAGTAGAGTAGAGTAGAGTAGAGAAAAGTAGAGTAGAGTAGAGTAGAGTAGAGTAGAGTAGAGTAGAGTAAAGTAGAGTAGAGTAGAGAAAAGTAGAGTAGAGTAGAGTAGAGTAGAGTAGATTAAAGTAGAGTAGAGTAGAGTAGAGTAGAGTAGAGTAAAGTAGAGTAGATAGAGTAGAGTAGAGTAGAGTAGAGTAGAGTAGAGCAGAGTAAAGTAGAGTAGAGTAGAGTAGAGTAGAGTAAAGTAGAGTAGAGTAGAGTAGAGAAAAGTAGAGTAGGGTAGAGTAGAGTAGAGTAGAGTAGAGTAGAGTAGAGAAAAGTAGAGTAGAGTAGAGTAGAGTAGAGTAGAGCAGAGTAGAGTAGAATAGAGTAGAGAAAAGTAGAGTAGAGTAGAGTAGAGTAGAGTAGAGTAGAGAAAAGTAGAGTAGAGTAGAGTAGAGTAGAGTAGAGTAGAGTAGAGTAGAGTAGAGTAGAGTAGAGTAGAGTAGAGTAGAGTAGAGTAGAGTAGAGTAGAGTAGAGTAGAGTAGAGAAAAGTAGAGTAGAGTAGAGTAGAGTAGAGTAGAGTAGAGAAAAGTAGAGTAGAGTAGAGTAGAGTAGAGTAGAGTAGAGAAAGTAGTAGAGTAGAGTAGAGTAGAGTAGAGTAGAGTAGAGTAGAGTAGAGTAGAGTAGAGTAGAGTAGAGTAGAGTAGGGCTGGTATAGGTGGATGTACTGAACAAACACAAAGGAACAAAGTTTCTGTTCAGATTTTTCAAACTTGTTTCTGTCTCGAACATAAATGTTTTATTATTAGTTTTTATTTAAAACAAAGTCGTTCCTGTTTCTCTGAAAGATAATTTCCTCGTCTCTGGAACGCTCAGAACATTTCAGCTTGTTGGACGTTCGACCGACGCCACGCAGAACGCCATCCAAAACCTTCATCCATCCAAACCTGGCGGCCATGTTGAATTTGCAGGTTTTCCTCTGACCCCGTGTGGCCATGTTAGCGCCCGTTGCCGTGGTAATACAGAGGTGGCACGTGATTGGTCGCTGACAAATAACAGAGGCGCCAAACATCTGCGGGACACCTGTGGCCGTGAGCGCCAGCGCGGCCCGTGGAGCCACAACAGGCAGCGTGGCGGGCGATTACCATAATTAAAATCACATCAATTAAAGGGGTCAAGCGCGGCCCGTTGCCACCGTCCGCAAACAGATGGTGGAATGTGCGCGCGGCAAAAAACATGATCATTTTAGAGGTTTTTTGGAGTTGGTTTGAGCCAATATGTCATCGGCTGAACTGTGGAAGCGGTGGGTACGCCACAGCTGCTGCGGCAAAACCAGGAAGAATACCGCCGTTGATATAAATAAATAAACACACACATAATAATCATAATAATGCATTGGTTTTATACTGCGCTTTTACGGGAATAATAAAAAAACTACCACTGTCGCCACAACTGCCCTGGGGCGAGGCAACCAGTATATGCCATCAGCCCCTCCCACAAACACACACTCACACAAAAACAAACACACACACACACACCAGACTCATTCTAATGTGGCTGAAGTGTCTTGCTTAAGGACACAACCACACTGCGGCACCACGTTGTTCCCAGAGGTCTCCCATCATAGAACTAAACCAGGCCCTGCCCTGCTCAGCGTCAGAAGTCTTGACAAGATCTGGCTTTCACCTGCAGGGGGCGCCACAATGGTAGGTTGTATTACTTGAATGTGCAAAGTTATGGCATTAAAGTCGGGGTTTGTAATTTTAGTAAAATGAAGCAAAGTTAGACCACAACGTACTGTCTTTGAAAACGTGTTATTGTTTATTTACTTCTACGAGAGAGAGAGCTGATTGGCTGAGAGCTGGCTGGCTGAGAGCTGATTGGCTGAGAGCTGATTGGCTGAGAGCTGATTGGCTGAGAGCTGATTGGCTGAGAGCTGATTGGCTGAGAGCTGATTGGCTGAGAGCTGATTGGCTGAGAGCTGATTGGCTGAGAGCTTTTCTGATGGAGAAAGCTAAAGCTAAAGTTGTGACAGAGGCCAAAATGACATGTGCGTAAAAACTAGCAACCAAACTGTTTTAGAACCAGGAAGTAGAAAAACAGATTTTATTGAAGAGTTAAATTTGTGTTTTGAAAGTTATGCACCCGAGCTATAAACTAATTTATTTTCGATTCCTTTTGGCAGCAGTTCATTTGCTCTCGAGAAAAGCACAAACCACATCACATCTGAAAACCCTGCAGCCACATTCCAGACAACAGGCTGCTGCTGAGTGCCAGGCTCAAAGGCACAGAGGCCAGGGACCAGGGACCGGCCTCCAGCCGCTATTAGTCCTGGCTAGAGTTTCGTTCGGGCCTGAAAAATGAAGCCCGACCCGGCCCGAGCCCGCTAATGTTAAGCCCGAGCCCGTATAAGCCCGACCAATGAACGCTGTATAACAGGCCCGAGCCCGACAGAACCCGACACATCTGATTTCCCGTTGTACGCACTCACCTTCCAATTGCAAGTTTAGTCTCCAGTTTTGAATTTGTTTTGTCTCCACTTGATCCATTTCTACTATTGTTCCTGTTCGCTGTTGACCACAGCATGCAGCAGGAGATACGGGGATGATGCGTTCATGGCTCGCTGCTGCTGTAGGACACGCTGGTTACGGTGTCATTAATATATTAACTATTTTTAATAACTTGTTGTCAATCAACGGACATTGTTATTATTATATATATATATATATATATATACATATCATTATGTATAAAAATCATTTAAAAATAATTATAATAATAATAAAAAAGAAACATATATTTAAAAAAAGAAGCCCGAGCCCGGAACGAACCCGACAGCTGAGCGCCAAATGAGGCCCGAGCCCGGCCCGAACTCAGGTCGGGCCTCGGGCCTGCTCGGGCTCGGGCTGAAAAGCGAAACTCTAGTCCTGGCCCACCTGGGAACGCACACATCCACCGAGGTCCTGAGCATGTGACCAGGTGCACAGATTCAGATTCATTTTATTAGCCATGTGCAGTATAAAAACTACATTGGAATACATTTGCAAAAAAAAGGTACTCTGTGTGCACCGACAGAATAAAAAGCACGATACAATGTAATATAAAATACACATACACTGAATATAAAAGAATAAAAAACAGCTGACACTGTGGCACCGATCAACAAAACGATACAAGGGGTAAAAGCAGGAATTAAAATGCTCTGTTTAGGCACCTAACAGCCTGTGGAAAGAAGCTGTTAGCATAGCGAGATGTCTTGCATCTCAGCGACCGATATCTTCTGCCAGAGGGAAGAAGCTGGAACATGGCTTTCCCAGGGTGGCCAGAAGAGTCATTGATGATTTTAAGAGCTTTGTTTAAAAGTCTGGATTTATAAAGAACCTCCAGAACAGGAAGCTTACAGCCCACGGTCCTCTTTGCAGAGCGGAGCACCTTTCTTTATCTGTGATGTTTCCAAACCACACAGACACAGAACCAACAAGTAAACTCTCAGTGGTGCAGCGATAAAAGTTAAGCAGAATCTTAGAGTTAGTGGTAAATTCTCTAAGTTTCCGCAAAAAGAAAAGCCGCTGACGTACTTTCTTAACAACCCGGTCAGTGTTTTTAACCCATTTCAGGTCGTTAGACAGAGTTAAACCCAGAAACTTGCACTCCTCTACGATCTGCACCTGGGAGATGTCGATTATGACAGGCAAATGAGAACTATTGCGACTGAAGTCAAAGACAAGTTCACATGTTTTTGCAGTGTTCAGCTGGAGGTTGTTAGTTTTACTCCACTGAACCACATTTTGTATCTCTGCTCTATAAGAGGATTCATCATTGTTACTGATGAGACCGATGATGGTGGTGTCATCAGCATATTTGATGATCATGTTTGAGTCAGAGGAGGACACACAATCGTGAGTGTACAAAGTAAAAAGCAAAGGACTCAAAATACATCCCTGAGGAGAACCAGTGCTCACAGAAACAACATCAGAAAAACAGTCATTGATTTTCACTCTCTGAGATCTGTCAGTTAAAAAGCTAAAAATCCATTTACACATGGCAACACTTAAACCGAGCCACATTAGTTTTTCAACCAATATGCTTGGGACAAGACAATTAAAAGCAGAGCTATAATCAATGAAAAGCATTCTCGCGACAGATTTACTAGTGTCCAAGTGACTGTAGACAGAGTTCAGAGCAAAGGAGATGGCATCCTCCACACTCCTGTTCTGTCTGTAAGCAAACTGGAGCGGGTCAACACTCACAGGGATCTGGCTCTTAATGAAGAGAGGCAAGTTTATTTGGATAGCACAGTTCATACAACAACACAAGGCAATCAAATAATAAAAAAGATAATAATCAAAGTGCATTAAAAGGAGAAAAACAGAATTGAAATGCAGTCAGCAGGCCAGTCCCTGTGCTCCTCAGAGTCCCAGCAGGAGGCCAGTCCCTGTGCTCTTCAGAGTCCCAGCAGGAGGCCAGTCCCTGTGCTCCTCAGAGTTGGTTCATTCTGCAGTAACATGTCACAGATGGACTTTGGTGCGGGGCCCTGGAGAGACTTGGAACAAACAGAGAGGCTTTAAAGTCTCTGAGTCACAGGAAGCAGAGACCTGAGACCAGGACTATTGTGAGAGGACTGAGTCTGGTCCTTGTCCTGCAGGACTGAGTCTGGTCCCGGTCCTGCAGGACTGAGTCTGGTCTGAGTGGATCCAGACTGTGGCAGGTGCAGGTTTTCATGTCTCCTTCTGTTCGCACACGGAGCACAGTAAACAAAGGCGGACACATGAGGTCTGGCTGGTCCCCGGGCCCCGTGGTGCGCCGTGACCCCTGGGCACAGAGTGGGTGGGATGCGCGGCCGCAGGAGCCCAGCAGGGGGCCCCAGGAGCCCCAGATGAGGACTGACACCAGAGTTCAGGGGTTAATTTGTGTAACAGGCACATTTGCATACAAATGAAAAATGACAGAATTTTTCTGTTCTCTGCAACTTTCAATGTCATCCACATCAGGCTGCGCCCCCCCCCCCCCCACCTCTCCCCCTCTCCCTCTCCCCCCCTGCTGTTTGAAGAATATTCATTACTTGTGAAGCTGGGGCACCTTGTTTGCTATTAATCTCCACCGCAGGTCAATGACTTCATTTGCTCAACTTTATCAGTGGTGCCATTCACGGCTCTTTCTTCCCCGCCGTCCGCTGCCTTTGTAGCTCTCCAAAGAGCTCTCTCCAAAGAGCTCTCTCTGCGTCTCTTCAGAGCTCCGCTTTTAAAGCACAACAAAGGCACAGTAACTGCTGCCGTTCTCAACAAATGAAGAGGGAAATGGATGCCGGCTGCAGATTGCTCCTTCCTGTAACTCCGACAACTTGTGCTGCAAATTTCCCTTAAACTGCTTTTTTCTCTTCTGCTTACTCTTGTCCTGATTGGACTGATTGCTTTTTAATCTAAAGGAAATTGCTTCCACAAAGAGGTCAGAGAAAGAACAAAGTGAGAAAGGAAACAAAGACTTATGAAGCACACGGCACTTTAGTGCAACACTGTGTATTACTGTCCACACCATTTATCAGGACGCACCACAATCTGGGGCCTCAGGCTCTGAAGATGTGGGGCCCAGGCTCTTGCTCAGGGGTGAGGCCCCGAAAGCTTCAGGAGCAGACTGTCTCCTGTTCCCATCACCTTCATTCACTACTAATGTAAATGTTGTCTTTTTATTTGTTTTCACTTTTGTTTTATCTTCAGTCGGACAGAAGTGTAGTTGTAGTAGCAGCAGCCGTAGCAGTAGTAGCAGCAGTAGCAGTAGTAGTAGCAGTAGCAGTAGCAGTAGTAGCAGTAGTAGCAGTAGTAGTAGCAGTAGCAGTAGTAGCAGTAGTAGTAGTAGTAGTAGCAGTAGCAGTAGTAGCAGTAGTAGTAGCAGTAGTAACAGTAGCAGCAGCAGTAGCAGTAGCAGCAGTAGTAACAGTAGTAGCAGCAGTAGCAGTAGCAGCAGTAGTGACAGTAGTAGCAGTAGCAGCAGTAGCAGCAGCAGTAGCAGTAGCAGCAGTAGTAACAGTAGTAGCAGTAGTAGCAGTAGCAGTAGCATGTCCGACACTGTATTAAGACAACCCTCAAACACACACAGTCACTCCCTCACTATACACCGAACATATGGAACATTAACTATTTGGATTTACATGCAGCATACATACAGTTACCCCCCACCCACCGCCCACCCTCCCCCTCCCCTCATACAGTCTGTGAAGTGGAGGAACCTCGAGCTCTAATCTCCCGTGTTTAGGCTGAACTGCCCAAACAAACTGTACAGCTCCCCGTCGACCAATCACAGCGCTCCGTTCGTCTGTGAGCAGCGTACAGGACAAATACATAGAGATTAGATCTATATCGTGGGCATTAGCGACGTGTAGCGCGACGCTGCAGATCTCACTAGTTTGTTTTTCTCTTGAGGTTGAACGTCCTTAATTGCTCGGCTTTTAAAGAGAATCGAAGCCAAATCAAATTCAAGCCTTTTATGAAATTATACAAAAATATACTTTTACCAAAACTTTTTTGTTTTTGTTGGTGTGTGTTCAAATACTTGGATTTAAGCTGTTTTTTTTTTTCCCCAGGGCCAGCCAATCAGAGACAGATCCTCTATCAAGACATAAATAAATATATATGAAATACATGTGACATCACTAGTGTTAGCCTTGATGCAGGAGTGGCTGGTTTGAATCCAAGCTAGCTGCAGCTAATTTCCTTAAATGGGCATGTGTTCTCACGGTGTTAGCATTGCTTTTTGGTTTGTTTTTCTAAAATGTTAGACTTTTAAAAACTTCTCATGCACAGTGTGTGTTCTCTCTGTTCTCTCTTTTGTCTCTCTCGCTAGTCTCTCTCTAGTCTCTCTCTGGACTCTCTGGTCTCTCTTTGGTCTCTCTCTCTGGTCTCTCTCTAGTCTCTCTCTGGTCTCTCTCTAGTCTCTCTCTGGCCTCTCTCTAGTTTCTCTCTTGTCTCTCTCTGGTCTCTCTTTGGTCTCTCTCTAGTCTCTCGTTGGTCTCTCCCTAGTCTCTCTTTGCTATCGCTCTAGTCTCTCTTTGGTCTCTCTCTCTAGTCTTTCTTTGGTCTCTCTTTAGCCTCTGGTCTCTCTCTCTCTTTCTGGTCTCTTTCTCTAGACTCGCTTTGGTCTTTTTCTCCCTCTCTGTTCTCTCGCTTTAGTCTCTCTCTTGTCTCTCTTTACTCTCCCTCTCTGGTCACTCCAGGCTCTCTCTAGTCTCTATTTGGTCTCTCTATTTGGTCTCCCTTCGGCTTCTCTCTCCAGTTTCTCTTTACTCTCTCTCTCTGCTCTCTCTGTTCTCTCTCTCTCTCTCTACTCAACTACCCCAGTATTTCCCATTACCACTTGCATTGGTTTCCGAAAAGGCCGTAAGAATAAAACACACACAAAAACCCCTCCTGTCTTCTCATCTAAACAGCGAGCTTCATTAAGTTCCCCCCATTTTTCCAGGAGAGAAAAGTTAAAGAAAGGCAAAGCGGAGCAGAGGGTGAAGAATAAAGCCGTGGCAAAATCAGAAAAAGTGCCTTTGTTTGGATCTTTATGCAAAACGTCCCTTTGAGTTTCCACGCCTTTATCCCTATAGGCAAAAGGAGCTATTGATCGGGCCTTTCATCACACATTCTCCTCACCTTAGATGCCTTTGAGGGGCCCCCTTCAGGATCCCACCATCCTTGGCTGGCTACCCCGGCCCCGGCAGATTAGGCCCCGGCGTTCTCTCATCGCCCGAGCTCGTGCAAAACCCAGAGAAATCAAAAAAAGAAAAGAGAAAAAAGGTAGAGAAAGAAGGCAGGGGCTGTCTAATTAAAGCTGATCAAAGACGGGCACTTTATCCACCAAAACAACCTGTACATCTGAATGGGGCTCGGAGGGAGGGGGGGGGGTGAGGAAGAGGAGGGGAGGAGGGAGGAAGAGGGGTGAGCGTCAGTTTGAGGGCACTTAAAAGTTCAAGTAGGTTTGTTTAAAGCTGGAGGGTCTAACTTTAAAACCGTGGACAAAATGTAACTAATAATAATCCATCATCATGAGATACTTTGATTTAAGGTGAGACGGGAACTTTTGGGTTGGGGCTCTCTCTCTCTCTGGTCTCTCTCTCTGGTCTCTCTCTGGTCTCTCTTTCTGGTGTCTCTCCCTGGTCTTTCCTGGTCTCTCTCTCTGGTTTCTCTCTCTGATCACTACGTACTCTCTCTGGTCTCTTTCTCTGATCTCTCCTGGTCTTTCTTTCTGGTCTCTCTCTCTGGTCTCCCTCTGACTTCTCTCTCTGGTTCTTCCTGGTCTCTCTCTCTGCTCTCCCTCTCTGGTCACTCTCTAGTCTCTCTCTCTGGTCTCTGTCTCTGATCTCTCTCAGGACTCTCTCTAGTCCCTCTCTTTGGTCTCTCTCTCTGGTCTCTCTCTGGTCTCTCTCTCTGGTCACTCTCTAGTCTCTCTCTCTGGTCTCTCTCTGGTCTCTCTCTGGTCTCTCTCTGGTCACTCTCTCTGTCTCTCTCTCTGGTCTCTTTCTGGACACTCTCTAGTCTCTCTCTCTGCTCTCTCTCTCTCTGGTCACTCTCTAGTCTCTCTCTCTGCTCTCTCTCTGGTCACTCTCTAGTCTCTCTCTGGTCTCTCTCTGGTCTCTCTCTTTGGTCACTCTCTTGTCTCTCTCTCTGGTCTCTCTCTGGTCACTCTCTAGTCTCTCTCTCTAGTCTCTCTCTCTCTGCTCTTTCTCTCTGCTCTATCTCTGGTATCTCTCTTTCTCTGGTCTTTCCGGATCTCTCTCCCAGCTCTCTCTCTCTCTGGTCTCTCTCTTTCCGCTGAAGGGTTTTAAAACTTAAAGCTGCAACTTCAAGGATGTCACACATGGTGGGTTATTTTTAGAACACATCACCCCTGCGAAGTAAAAGTAAAAAAGCGACCCACCCTCAAGACTTTGCCACAACTACAGAAGTTACGTACCCCAGCTTTAAGTTCATAATATACACCAAGACAGACAAAAGACAGAAATATTTTGGCCACAATTCCTTCTGTTTATCTTTTAGCCGTCTTCAATCTGGCAACAAGGATCCAAAATATCCATGAAAACAGATTGAAAGCGGGCGACAGATGGTATTCCTTGTCACTCACTAGTATCAGATTTGAGGTTTTTATTTTTAGTTTTTTAAGAAAACACTGTCACTTATGTTACATTTAAAGCTGGGGTACCTAACATTCACACCACAAAACAATGGGAATATGTCACGACACTCATCTCGCTCCTGGTCCCATTTTTAGATCAGCTTATTCTTTCATGGTGTCCCTTGGTCTCTCTCTGGTTTCTCTTTAGTCTCTCTCTGGTCTCTCTCTGGTCTCTCTCTGGTCTCTCTTTGTGGTCTCTCTTTAGTCTCTCTCTGGTCTCTCTCTTGTCTCTCTTTGTGGTCTCTCTTTAGTCTCTCTCTGGACCCGTTTTCTGGTCTCTCATTGGCCTCTCTCTTTATTTATTTATTTATTTATTTATTTGACAGGGACAGTGTACATTAATCAACATTTCTGTAAATGCACCGGAATTAGCCAAAAGGCTATTTTTCATCCGTAGTCCCTGGACAGATGTAAAAAGTCTCCCTAAGACAATAAAACAATAAAACATTACGGTCAGTGCAATAAAATACAAAGTAGGACACAGTCACTACACTATACAGGTTATATACAAATACAAACAGTGCAAACTGTTTAGTCTCTCTTTAGTATATCTCTGGTCTCTCTCTTTTCTCTCTCTTTAGTCTCTCTCTTGTTTCTCTGGTCTCTCTTTCTGATCTCTTTTTTGTCTCTCTCTGGACTTTCTCTGGTCTCTCTCTTTATTCTCTCTCTGGTCTCTCTTTCTGATCCCTCTTTAGTTTCTCTCCGGTCTCTCTCCAGTCTCTCTCTGGTCTCTCTCTGGTCTCTCTCTGCTCTCCCTCTGGTGTCTCTCTTTAGTCTCTCTCTGCTCTCTCTAGTCTCTCTCTTGTATCTCTCCGGCCTCTCTCCGGTCTCTCTCTTTGGTTTCTCTCTGCTCTCACTCTGGTCTCTCTCTTTGGTCTCTCTCTGCTCTCTCTGGTCTCTCTCTGGTTTCTCTCTGGTCTCTCTTTTTGGTCTCTCTCTGCTCTCTCTGGTCTCTCTCTTTGGTCTCTCTCTGCTCTCTCTGGTCTCTCTCTGGTCTCTCTCTGGTCTCTCTCTGGTCTCTCTCTGGTTTCTCTCTTTGGTCTCGGCCAAGTTGCTCTCTGCCCAAGGAATCAATAGTCTGATTCATACATTCACAACTCTTTCTTTCGGGACAAACACAGTGTATCATGAATAGAGTCAAAGTTAAAGACCCTGGCTTTAAATACACACAGAGATACCATTACAGGCTTTCTGGTTCATACAACACAACCGGGAGAGCAGATGACCTTCCCAAACTCGTCAAAATAACGCTAACGACATCCAAATTTCAACTTTTTCACAATCATACCACCACTATATCTTCGTCGTCTCAAAAACCCGCAACCACGGCAACCCTTCGCTCAGGTCTTCCACCCGAGCACGACCCAGATAAGGCCGGGTCGAACGCTAGCAAAACCACCGCTAGCAAACAATTAGCAAGACTGCGATACGGAAGACAAGCGCTAAAAAAAAAATGCTACCGCTTCAGGGCATTCGCGAAGAAGAAGAAGAAGAAGAAGCCGAGGTCTCGAACCAATCACGGCTTATTTACCTGACGTGTGGAAAACGAAGCCCAGTTGGAGCCAATCGAAGTGAACCGAGAGATTTTAGTTTTGCCCGACGCCCGAGACCTTCCAAACCTCCGTGTGTTTCCATCATTAAGAACCGGTTGAGTTTGTGTTTGTGAAAATACGTCGTCTTCAGTTACATCCACTGTCAGATCCATCCGAGGCCAAATTACCCTTGCGTTCTGAATTTCATATCATCCTCGACCCTCTGCCCTGAGAACTTCTGACTCCTCCGACTTCAGCTGATGAATTCCTAATACAACAAACTTTACTTTTCCATTTTTTTTTTTTTCCTTTTCCACGGATAGCTCTCATCTTCAGAGGCGGTGCAGGGAAATCTGTGCCGCGGACTAATCCTAATGGAGTGGTTGGGGCTTTATCATATATTTGTGCGAATGTATGAGAGTTGCTGGGAGAGTTTTGTGGCTCTCTCTGATCTATCTCCCTGGTCTCGATCTAGTCTATCTCCCTGGTCTCGATCTAGTCTATCTCCCTGGTCTCGATCTAGTCTATCTCCCTGGTCTCGATCTAGTCTATCTCCCTGGTCTCGATCTAGTCTATCTCCCTGGTCTTGATCTAGTCTATCTCCCTGGTCTGGACTTTCTCTCTCTCTCTACTCTTTCTCTCTCTGCTCTCTCTTTCTCTGCTCTCTCTCTCTATCTCTGCTCTCTCTCTCTATCTCTGCTCTCTCTCTCTCTGTTCTCTCTCTCTCTGTTCTCTCTCTCTCTGTTCTCTCTCTCTCTCTCTCTGTCTCTGCTCTCTCTCTCTCTGTTCTCTCTCTCTCTGTTCTCTCTCTCTCTGATCTCTGTCTCTCTCTCTGCTCTCTCTGGTCTCTCTCTGGCCTTTCTCTCTCTCTCTCCTTAGCTCTGCTCTCTCTCTCTCTGTTCTCTCTCGCTCTGGCCTTTTCTCTCTCTCTCTGGTCTCTCTCTGGCCTTTCTCTCTCTCTCTCTGCTCTCTCTCTCTCTCTCTCTGCTCTCTCTGGTCTCTCTCTGGCCTTTCTCTCTCTCTCTGCTCTCTCTGGTCTCTCTCTGGCCTTTCTCTCTCTCTCTGCTCTCTCTGGTCTCTCTCTGGTCTCTCTCTCTCTGGTCTCTCTCTCTCTCTCTCTCTCTCTCTCTCTCTCTCTCTCTCTCTCTCTCTCTCTCTCTCTGCTGGGACAGTCCAAACCGTTTGTGGTTCTCAGACCTCTTTCTACCTGAGCTCCCAGACACGGGGGGTTTCTCTCCTCTGGCGTCGGACATATGCCGCACACATATGTCACTCCTGCTCCGGGCGCCGCTTCTACCTCCTGCTCCCAAGAGCCAATCAGCAATCACGGAAGCTGGGAGCGCTGGCGAGTCTGAAGACATCCCGCTCAAACCGTGATGTGATGATAATGCTGAGTATAGTTTGGATTCCAAAAAGATGAAAAGAAAAAAAAATACATTAACAATAACTATATACGAAATAAAATCTTTAACTTTACTAAAAAAAAGTATAAACTAGAATAAAGTATAAAATATTTGAGGCAAACTTTAGCTTAAAAACTTTAGCATAACAGAGGCTACTATTACTACTACTGCTACTTTTACTAATACTAATACTACCACTACTGCTTTTAATACTACTGCTACTAATACTACTACTACAACTACTGCTACTACTACTAATACTACTACTACAACTACTGCTACTACTACTACTACTACAGAAATTGCTACTATACTATACTGATACATAGACAGATAGATAGAGATAGACATATAGATATTTATAGATACTTTTTTTTATCCGTGCCGGTGAAATCCAGGTGTCCAGAAGCAGAATTTTTTTTTTCAAAAAAGCAGAAAAATTAATAAATAAATTGTCCTAAAAGTTACTATCAATAATCACAAAAATCACTAGTCCTAAAGTGTGGATTATTGCTTGATGCCTGAAAACACACTCTTTCCAAGGATCCAACGCCGCAGGCCTGACCCAGAAAGACAACGTGTGACCTGCTTAGCTCCTGTCCGCCGGCGTGCGTGCTCCAGGCCATGGTGGGACGTGTGTTTGTAGGGAGGGGGGTAGTAAGGGGGGGTCCCGGTGAGGTGGCTGGGTACGGTGGGGGGTGGGACAGTGCACAGATGCTAGCAGATGGATAGCATATTGTCGGCGGCCTGAGCATAATGGGAGGGAAAGTTCACCTCGCCGCAGACGGGCGCGTGACCTGTGACCTGTGACCTGTGAGGAGAATGTGCAGAGTTTAGGATTCAGATGTGACCGAGGTTTTTATGCTGAAATAAGTTCAATTAAAACGTAAGTCACGTTTAGAAAAACTGGAAAGAGTATGAGACGTTTAAAAACAAAAATGACAAACATGACAACAGTGAGATATAAAAAACATACTTTTACCACTACTGCTACTATTACTACTACTGCTTCTCCTACTACTACTATTACTATTACTACTATTTTTACTACTACTCCCACTATTACTACTACTGCTACTATTACTACTATTACTACTACCACTACTGCTACTACTACTGCTAATACTACTACTGCGACTACTATTACTACTACACCTGCTACTATTACTAGTACTGCTACTGCTACTACTAGTGCTAATACTACTACTGTACTCCTGCTACTATGACTACTACTACCACTACTACTGATACCTTTACTGCTATTATTACTACTTTTACCACTACTGCTACTACTATTACTCCTACTACTACTGCTACTATGACAACTACTACAGTAAATACTACTTCATATTGACTCACATCTGGAGCTGATGCAAAGATATTACAGCCTGTGTGCGGTAGAAACAAGTGTGTGTGTGTGTGTGTTGAGTGAGTGTGTGTGTGTTTAAAGCCCGGCGTTTTTTCAGACAACACAAAATGACTCACTGTTGTGTTTCGTTTATTGGAAGGAAGCAGAGAAGAAGAACAAATCTGTGAAGTGGGAGACTATAGACTACAGTGAATGTAAATATTATTATTCCCTCAAAGCTCTTACACTAAAAATGTGTGCGTTTGCTCGACCGGCCTGGTTTCAGTTATTTGTAAAACACATGCACAACACACACAAATTTAAAATAAAAAAATTCTCTCTGCTTTCATAAAGTGCTTTCCCTCAATCGGTTTTGGGCAGAAATAACTTAATTTTTCACAATCTGTATGTTTAAATGCCTTTTGTCTGTGGACTTTGTGTTGCTGCTTCTATGGATCCAGACATTAACTTAAAAACGCTGCTATAAGAGACTTTAATATTCAACAATAAACTCACTGTACGGCCTGCGCTCATAACGCACTTTAAAACCGCAAGCGGATATTGCAGGTTCAGATCACACACAGCAAACGCGTTTAAGGAGGCGTGACGACGTACATCCCCAGTAATGAATATGATGCCACCATTTTGATTTGGAAAAGCTGGAGTAGTCAACTTTTTGTGTTCGGTGGTTCCGGGTTTAGTGCAGGGGTGATGTGTTCTAAAAATAACCCGCGATAAGTTAAAGCCTTGAAGTTGCAGCTGTATGTTTTAAGGCTGTAAAACCCCTCACACTGTATGCACTTTTCTAACCTCCTGGACTCACGACTGATGTGAGAGAGACCAGAGAGAGAGACCAGAGAGAGACCAGAGGGAGACCAGAGAGAGACCCGAGAGAGACCAGAGAGAGACCAGAGAGAGACCAGAGAGAGACCAGAGTAATACTAGAGAGAGACCAGAAAGAGACCAAAAAGAGACCAGAGAGAGACCAGAGGGAGGCCAGAGAGAGACCAGAGAGAGGCCAAAGAGACCAGAGAGAGACCACCGAGAGACCAGAGAGAGAGACCAGAGAGAGGCCAGAGAGAGACCAGAGAGAGACCAGAGAGAGACCAGAGAGAGACCAGAGAGAGGCCAGAGAGAGAGACCAGAGAGAGGCCAGAGAGAGACCAGAGGAGAGACCAGAGAGAGACCAGAGAGAGGCCAGAGAGAGACCAGGGAGAGACCAGAGAGAGACCAGAGAGAGACCAGAGAGAGGCCAGAGAGAGACCAGAGAGAGACCAGAGAGAGACCAGAGAGAGGCCAGAGAGAAACCACCGAGAGACCAGAGAGAGACCAGAGAGAGACCAGAGAGAGGCCAGAGAGAGACCAGAGAGAGACCAGAGAGAGGCCAGAGAGAAACCACCGAGAGACCAGAGAGAGAGACCAGAGAGAGGCCAGAGAGAGACCAGAGAGAGACCAGAGAGAGACCAGAGAGAGGCCAGAGAGAAACCACCGAGAGACCAGAGAGAGACCAGAGAGAGACCAGAGAGAGGCCAGAGAGAGACCAGAGAGAGACCAGAGAGAGGCCAGAGAGAGACCAGAGAGAGACCAGAGAGAGAGACCAGAGAGAGGCCAGAGAGAGACCAGAGAGAGACCAGAGAGAGACCATAGAGAGACCAGAGAGGCAGTATAACCCTCTTCAGGCAATAGACCCTCATCAGGCAGTAAGTAAGACCCTCATCAGGCAGTAAGTAAGACCCTCATCAGGCAGTAGAGCCTCATCAGGCAGTAAGTAAGACCCTCAAGGCAGTAGAGCCTCATCAGGCAGTAGGATGTGTGACTCGCAGATGCACTCGTGTCTCTGGGCCATGCAAAGCTGTCGTTCCTCATTTGTCGTGCGGCGCCGGGGGGTGCTTTTCCCGATGCTCTCGCTCCACTAATCGACCACCCCCCCGCCCCCGCCGCAGCCCTCCCCAACCCCGGCTGCACCGCGGGGGCCCCAGGTATCTCGCGCTGCACGTGTCCCCTAAACGCCCCCGACCCCCCCGCACACACTGCCGCTGACATTAACAAACAACACTACAGTCATAACTCTGTGAACTGCGGAAACGTTAGCGGCTAGTTATGAAGCGCCGCGATATATGTGCCCTTCGCCGATCGAGGAGGGGGGGAGACGTTGTTTACGTGGGGCCGTAACGCGCACCCTGCCCTCATCCGTGTCTTGTTCGCGGGGATTTATTTGCCGCCGACAATTGTTACGGATCACTTGGCCAACCTGGGCTAATGCTAAAGCAGCAGTTAGCGTCGCAGTCGGAGAAATAACACTTATGTTGAACTTATGTTGTGTTAACAATGTAAATCTTGTGGGATTTCATCTGCCGCTTTTTTTAGACTGAGGACAATTTATTTTCTTTGCAACCAGCATCACAGTAGAATGGTCAAATCAGAGGATAATGTTGTCGTTTAAAATGTTGCCAAAAATATATTTGTCATCGTTTCCTTCTGATTGGATCCACACTATCTCTTCTATGTGTCTGTGTTTGAAATCTTTTTTTCTAATCTATGGTAGTAATTTTTGTTGTTGAGTAATAACCTTTTAAGTCCAGATACTTTAATTGACACTTTACTGTGAACACACTCATCTGTGTATTTGATAATAAAGTTGGACTTTTGCAATAAAAAGTTCCTTAGTTATGAACTTTTTTCATCATTAACTATTACTTAGTAACTATTTCAACGCTGCAATCAGCACACTTTTTCTGTTACAAACTGACCCAGGACTGAGGCTGTAGATCCAGGACTGAGGCTGTAGATCCAGGACTGAGGCTGTAGATCCAGGACTGAGGCTGTAGATCCAGGACTGAGGTTGTAGATCCAGGACTGAGGCTGTAGACCCAGGACTGAGGCTGTAGATCCAGGACTGAGGCTGTAGACCCAGGACTGAGGCTGTAGATCCAGGACTGAGGCTGTAGATCCAGGACTGAGGCTGTAGATCCAAGACTGAGGCTGTAGATCCAGGACTGAGGCTGTAGATCCAGGACTGAGACTGTAGATCCAGGACTGAGGCTGTAGATCCAGGACTGAACTAGGTGATGTCAGACACGAGATCGGTGCACAGAACATCTGCAGGTACAGTATGTTTTTGACGGTTCTAATCTCTCCTTTTACCACGCGGGTTTGATCTCTACTAACGAATCCGACAGAAGCCCCCGGCGGACGGGAGGCTCGCCACAACACCGGCGTCCCCCCCCAATCCTAATGCAAACGGTCGTGATGATTTTCCCTGAGATAATGATTCATCAAAGGGCCGCGGTCACAGACGAAGCCCTGTCATTAATAAAAGAACAGAGTGAAAGCACCTTGGGGATGTCTCCGTCTTAAAGGAGAGGAGCGCAGCCGCCACATGTAAATGCAACCGAGACGTGTGTTTTGAGAGCTCGCATTAGAGCCCATTAGCATCAGTAAGATTCCCGTGACCTTTCCTCAAATCGGGATCTTCGAGTTTGTGATCGTGTGAGCAGGGAAGTCAAATAATACTCCTGTCGGTTTCATCTCGGAGCTGTGATTTCACTCGATAATATTAGGATTTGTAGTTTTGACCGGGAAGATCCATAGAGGGTGTATGAGAGTGTGACATCACCACGGTGTAGCCATAATGCGGAAGAGGCCGGTTTGAGCATAAGCTAGCACGAGCCAATTTTCTTGCAGGTGATTTTTGCCCGTGGCGTAACAGGGGCAGACGTGTTGCTAAGACAGTTACCGATGTTATCCCCGCTAATTATATATATATTTGGCCCCGGAGAGCTCTCCGTGGTAGTGAGTTGTGGGTGTTATGGGGGACTATAGTGCATGTTTTTAGTGGTAGGGGAAACCGGAGCACCAGGAGGACACCTACACAGACACAGAGACAGCGTGCAACCTCCAGATAATAAAATAATTGTAAAAAATAATAATAATACATTGGTTTTATAGATCGCTTTTCAAAAAATCAAAGACGACAATTTAAGCTCAGGCATGACCAAACCCAGGCGAGAGCGCCGATCGCGTCCCGCTGCGTCCTCCTATGTGGCCCTCCACGTTGTAACCCAAAGTACCATTTGGATGACAAACAATAAAAATAATAACAGTAATAATGCATTGGTTTTAGCTCTTTTTGGACATTCAAAGGATTCAGATGTCTTTATTCTCTCACTTTAAACACGGTGGTGATAAACTACTTCTGTGGCCACAGCTATGGTCAGGTCGAACCTACTTTTACATCTCGAAATAGACCGATTCCAGTCAAAAAAAATAGTTTTACAATCTGTGTTGTTGGTACTGGTGTAGTACTGGTGACTAAAGGGGCTCTCCTACTAAAAAGTTTGGACACCCTTGGCCTAGCTGCATCATGGTTATAACAAAGTGCTGAGCCGATGTCCTCGCAAAGTCTCCGTCTCTTTAAAAAAAATGTATGATTATTGTTATTGTTTTACCTTTTGCTTTCTGTTTCGTTTTAGATTTGTGGATTTTAATTTTGTGTTGCTGTTTATTTTTGTTTAGCCTTCAGATAATGCAAAATTTTGGAATATTACGATAATGACAATGAGGACTACACTAAGAACACTTCATTTCAATACGTTAGTTCGGTATGTTACCTGTTGGGCATAAGAAAAAAGAAAAAAAAAATTCAAAAGTCTCTGTCTCGTCCATGCCCGAAGGCCTTGGATGTAGAGTCCGGTGTTTTTTGCTTAATCCCTGCACCTTAATTGGCCTCGGTGCCGTGAAGTGGGCTCCATCTGCGGCAGATAAAACCGGCGCGCACACACGGAGAAGCAGCGGCGCGTGAACTCAGAAGTCGCGCGGCAATCTGCAGCCGGCGCAATTAACGGCTCCACCAGGTCCACCGGCGGGAAAAAACGCTCCCAAAAAGTGCATATTAGGAGTGACCAGGAAAGGGTAATGTTTATGTAGAAGGTGGAAGTACTTTGAGAGCGTTAAATGAAGGCTTATCACATCCGCGAGCAGAACTAGAGTCAGAAAAGAAGGGTTTTTAAGAGACTTTGGGGAAAAGGGTGGACGGTGGATTCAAAGAGTGAGGTTTCTGGTGCGTATCCCATCGTTTCGGCTTTTCCACGGTGCCGTACTTTATTATCTATACACAAACTGTTGTTCCAAAGGCCCAACAATAGACTGCTCTGGCGGCCGGCTCACTGGGCTCTCTCCAAAAAGCTGCGGTAGATTCAAATGAACTCAACTCCAGCCCTGACTAGAACCAGGAAGAACGATCGCATTAGTCAGGGGTCTGGCTTTTCTGTGGCTCAGAGAACAGACTTTAATGTTCACTGACCATGTTTAAATCCAGGTTTAAAACTGTTCTCTTTAGCTGTGTATACAACCGAGGGATTTTATATGTTTTATCTGTCTTGTTAATGTACTGGGATTATTTATGATTTGAATTCCTTGTGGGTCTGTGTATTTTCCGTTCGATGGTTTGAAATATCTTAAAATTAAATATCTTAAAATGGCATTCATTTTCATTTTTTATTTTGTTTTCATTTTTTTTATTTTGATGAGGAAAAGGAAAAAGGAAATATTGGCTTGATATTTGAAGATTCGTTTCAATGAAGAAAATGAAAAAACATAATATTGATTAATGGTTTGAAAGATTTTTTTATTTTTATTTGGCGCAACCGGAAGTTGGCTGTGCACCCACATTATTCTCCAGTTGGAAACAACGGTAGGCGCTAATGTCGTCGGCTCATAAAGAAATGGGCCGGTGGCGAGATCTGGAGGTTTACAGAGGCACATACGTTATGCTAAAAACACCACATACATCACCATACGGCTGTTTCCAACCGGACAAAAATATGGGTGCACAGCCAACTTCCTGTTGTGCCAAATCCAAAAAAAAAACAAAATCAAATCAACTGGAAACCATTAATCAATTTTTTTTTTTTTTCATTTCCTGCATCAAAAGGAATCATCAAATGTCAAGCCAATTTTTCGTTTATCCTGAGAGAAGCTGAAACAGCCAATCAGGGCACGCAGCCTCTTTCCGAGTCCAGCGTCGGGTTCAAACACCGAAAAAGTAAAATCTTCGTAAGATTTATTTACAAAAATAACCCACAAATGATGCTTATTTTTTAATGGAAAGTTTTTTTTTGCTTAAATATAGTTTCTCATGTAAAATTATTATAATAGTTTTGAAGTACTTCATAATCTTATAAGTGAAAAAAGTCTGAGTATTGAGTTTTTGAGCTTGTTTTAAGTATTTTTGTTTTCAGACAACTTTTCTCCTTCAGATTCAGATTCAGATTCATTTATTTGCCATTTGCAGTAAAACCACATTGGAAAAACTGTGCAAGACTACCCCAGTGTGCACCAGGACACAAACCAGAGCTCTTGCCCTTGTTTAGATAAAAAAAGTATGTGGTGCTCTACTTTAAGAAAAAAAATCTCGACATGTTTAATAAATAGTAGTTGAAAAGTATGTTTTTAAAGTCATTTGGGGCTAGTATTATTTTATTTATTTATTTTTATTTTCAGAAATCTCGTCAAAGCTTATTTTCTTCATTCTCTTCATTTTTAGTATTTTAAGCAGTATTTTCTTTATTTTAATATGTATGTTTTTTGGGACTTTTTCCAGTGTAGACAGTAAACATTAGTTTGGTCCCTCGTTTACCACTTCCAGACTGTGCTTTTTGTGTTAGCAGCAACTCGGCGAACGGCTCCAGTGTGTGCTTGATTCTCCGATGTGTTGCCGGTGAATCCACAACTTTGTAAAATCCTCCGAGACGACCGCGGTTGTGATTTAGAGCGACACACAAACACATTAAATTCTGTACACCAAAAAAGAAAAATCGTGTTCATCTTTGCCAACATGGACGGCGGTAACGACTCAACTGATCCGAACCAGGAAGTGCCTTTGTTATCGACACATCCGCACATATCTGCAGCATTTTCTTTTGTATTTCCCCCGAAAGCTTTGTCGCTTTTTGCTTCCCGTCTTGTCAGAACCTCTCTGCATTCGATTATTCATCTGTTTGTCTGTTTACGTTGTGTGTTTGCGTATTTATCCAGCCCTTTACTTTTTAATGAGCCGGGAATCCACTGGAGAACGCGACCGATGAAACTTTAAAAACGCGTACAGTACGAGCGAGAGAGAAAAAAAAGGGCTGGAAAAATATTTACATTTGCGCCGGCCACGATCTCAGAAGAGGCCCGAATGTAGGTTAGAGCTGAAAGAGAATATGCAAATGTGTGGATCTGCGGGGACTCGCAAACAACACGCCACTGATTGATTTAATAAAATACTTTTATCTTTCAAAGTGTTAATTAGGAGAGATGGGCGCGCTCAGAGACGCCGCCGATTTTTACAGACAAAGACAAACTTTCGGTCCCCTCCTCGGAACGGAGACATTTGAGGAGTTTGAGGAGAAGACGAATCCGGCTGGAGAAGAGACTCAGAAAGGTGCGGTTTTATACCATGTTATGGAAAGTTCTCGAATAGACGTGAGACCGGCACATCTGCAGTATGTGTGTGTAAATGTGTATGGTATGTATGTGTGTAACTGTGTATGATATGTGAGTGTGTAACTGTGTATGATATGTGTGTGTGTAACTGTGTATGATATGTGAGTGTGTAACTGTGTATGATATGTGTGTAACTGTTTTGATCAATACTGCAGCAGGCAATACTTACTGTACATTAGACAGGACAATACTAACATTGCAGATATACAAAAGTGACCAAAGTACACACAATAGAGGGCAAAAGATACATTCAAATGGGCGTATGTGTGCGTATTTGTGCGCAAACATACGCAGTCCTGGGTCTACAGCCTCAGTCCTGGGTCTACAGCCTCATGCCTGGGTCTACAGCCTCAGTCCTGGGTCTACAGCCTCAGTCCTGGGAAACCGCTTCTTGCAATCACCAACATCAATTTCTCGCTCAAACCCAACCATCTACCACCGTCCAACCTGTTTTCTCACATATGTGCCTGGAATGATGACGCAGGTGCAAAAAACCATCTCCCAAAACCCTCCGCAGGTCGTCCTGAGGGGCCTCCGGACGCACACCAGGCGCCAGGGACCGTCCTCAAATGTCTAACCACTGAGCCATCGTGCGTGTGTGTGTGTGTGTGTGTGTGTGTGTGTGCATGTGTGTGTTTGTGTGTGTGCTTGCCAGTGATGGGAATAACGGCGTTACTAATGCCTGTAACTATAACGCTGTTATCATTGCCGACACCCCGTTACTGCACCTTACTCAGGTCGCATATTGAAAAAAAATGTCACTTCATGATAGGACTCGTGCACGTGTTGTCAGGAGAGAAGGGAGGATGAAAAAACATATTTACTTTACTATCAACAGTTGTAAATTATGTTTTTGACAGCAAATATGGGTCTTAATCGCGCTCAACCACGGCTTGTACTTGCAACGTAAGTGCAGAATTCGGGCTGCATCCGATCCGACCTAATCCGATCTATAATTTGCTAAGGATAGCAACAGGTTTAGCTAACATACAGTTAAGGTAATTTTCTAATGACAATAGGAATGATCAGAAAGAGAGGTGAAAGGTGAAACACAGAGGGGTTCATGGAGGAGACACGCGTTTTGTTTTAAAACTCATCGGACTTATTTCCAAATGGAGGATTACATACTGTATCTGCGCTCCAGGACTCCAGCAGAAAAACAGCCTTTTCCAGATGGAAATATCACCACTAGTTAAACTCACAGAGGTTAAAGGTCGTTCTGGAACATAATGTGTACTCGACTTTTTTTCCAATGTGGTTTTACTGCAAATGACAAGTAAAATCTTGTATCTTGTGTGTGTGTGTTTATTATCAGTTCGAGTTTAAAGTTGTAGAAAAGAAAAATAATGAAAACCGTGGGAAAAAAAGAAATGTACCAATTGAAATAATAATAATAATAATAACAATAATAATAATAATAATAATAATAATAATAATAATAGTAATAATAATAATGAAATTACATGTTGTTACACCAGTGCACACTGGGGGAGTCTTGCACAGTTTTTCCAATGTGGTTTTACTGCAAATGGCAAATACATGAATGGATCTTTTAACTTGTATGTGTGTTTTTGAGTGTGTGTGTGTTTGTGCACGTGTCTGTGTGTGTGCATGCGTGAGTCTGTTATTGTTAAGTTTCATTTTAAAGATAATAATGAAAACAGTGGAGAAAAGGAGAAATGTATCAATTGAAATAATAATAATCATTAAAAAGCCAGAAAAGCAAACTATACTACATCATATTTTCCTCACCCAAAACCATCCGCAGATCGAGATGACGGGGCCTCCGGTCGCACACCAGACGCCAGGGACCGTCCTCAAATACCTAAACAGATGAAAAACCCATTGGACAAGCATCTCCACAACCGTCTCACTTCCCAGAATGCCTCACGGTAAATCCCTCACTTTTGATGTCACGCGTGTGGACACTGTGGGAATACTCCGTCCATGAGCGTTCGCAATCATTTCCAAAGCGCATATTTTAACTGATCTATCTTTGATGTTGTATTTCTGTGATTTGTGTCTCCCTGTCCCACACACGCACACAAATAAAAACCCAACAACAACAAAAACCCGGAGCCAGGCGACTGTCAAAGCGGCTTTCTTCCCCAAACGTGACGAAGACGAGTGTTTCTTTCATTTGCAACGATCAAAGTCTTGTACTTCATTGCAGTAAACAAAAAGAAGCAGTGTTTATGGACCCCCGCCGTGCCATTTTTGATTGGAATCTGGATTTTTTCTTTCATTTTCCAATAAAGAATAAATATAAATGCATCTTAACAACTGTAATATTATTAAAATGACTTTAGGTTGGCCTATAGTTGTGTCCCATTCACCGGTGGATCGTTCCAAATCATGGGCTGTGTATAGGAAAGTGCTCAAGGAGGAAGTTTGGTATACACTTGTCCTGGCTCTTTTGGATTTACATGTAAGAGGGAGGTCTATAAATGCTGTAAAGTGTGTATACATGTCCTGGATCATCCCTGTTCATGACCGACTGAGGCTATAGACCCAGGACTGAGGCTATAGACCCAGGACTGAGGCTATAGACCCAGGACTGAGGCTGTAGATCCAGGACTGAGGTTGTAGATCCAAGACTGAGGCTGTAGATCCAAGACTGAGGCTGTAGATCCAGGACTGAGGCTGTAGATCCAGGACTGAGGCTGTAGACCCAGGACTGAGGCTGTAGACCCAGGACTGAGGCTGTAGATTCATGATTGAGGCTGTAGACCCAGGACTGAGGCTGTAGACCCAGGACTGAGGCTGTAGACCCAGGACTGAGGCTGTAGATCCAGGACTGAGGCTGTAGACCCAGGACTGAGGCTGTAGACCCAGGACTGAGGCTGTAGACCCAGGACTGAGGCTGTAGACCCAGGACTAAGGCTGTAGATCCAGGACTGAGGCTGTAGACCCAGGACTGAGGCTGTAGATCCAGGACTGAGGCTGTAGACCCAGGACTGAGGCTGTGGACCCAGGACTGAGGCTGTAGATCCAGGACTGAGGCTGTTGACCCAGGACTGAGGCTGTAGACCCAGGACTGAGGCTGTAGATTCATGATTGAGGCTGTAGACCCAGGACTGAGGCTGTAGACCCAGGACTGAGGCTGTAGATCCAGGACTGAGGCTGTAGACCCAGGACTGAGGCTGTAGACCCAGGACTGAGGCTGTAGACCCAGGACTGAGGCTGTAGACCCAGGACTGAGGCTGTAGAACCAAGAATGAGGCTGTAGTCCCAGGACTGAGGCTGTAGACCCAGGACTGAGGCTGTAGATCCAGGACTGAGGCTGTAGATCCAGGACTGAGGCTGTCGATCCAAGACTTAGGCTGTAGATCTAAATCCTACCTTTCACTTTGTTATCTTTTGCTCAGAAGAGTCTAAACCTGTGTAATTATCCGAGACGAACTAGCATCGCCAGCAGAAAACTCCATCTCTTAATTATTGACTGACCCTGGCTCGGCCGCCGCGCTCCGCCTGAGTCCGACGGTAATTTGGATCTCCGACATTCATCATATATTGTTGGTAACCTTTAATTCGTCTGCTGTTAGCACTTTTGTCTGCTGAAGTAAGACCGCACTTGTTTTTTGTGCGTGTGAACTGTAAATTGGCAGTCTGCCTCCGACTTCAGGCCCAATAAATATCACAGCACGACTTAGACCGCCGCCATTATCTGCCACACTTTGGGAAATGTGTTTTTAAAGCTCGGTACCTGTGTCGTCGTCTTTCATCTGCATCTTTAGACGGTCAGATGTGTTTCAAAAGACTAAAGACAGAGAAAGGATTTATAAATAAATAAAAACTCTACTCGGCTCGGCTCTAGTCTTCTCTGGGTGTGTTTCTATTTGTCTTTCTCTCCAGTCTCTCTCTCTCTCACTCTGATCTCTCTCTCTCTGTTCTTGCTCTGGTCTCTAATTTCTCTCACACTCTGGTCTCTCTCGTTTTTTT